>OY735226.1:16788524-16996024 GCA_963457665.1 Thysanoteuthis rhombus
CAACGTCTTTTAAATGCCATGTTGGAGGTGATCAATTAAAAAATTAGAAAAAAAAGAGATGATAAATGGATAAGTATCTACTCTCACCTTTTGTTGGACAGCGATCGTTGAAAAGTCTAAATTTTTTACAATAACAAACATGAATCTTGTTGGAAACAAACTAGGGACCAATTTAGCATAAATTTACATTGATAATTGAGCGCCACACAAAATCCTATCTAAAAGAAAGATTTTTAAAAAACAAAAACCTTGCTTTTTTTTAGGCATAATTTTGGGAAAATATTCAAATTTTCAGCCCTGAAGCTCCATTGATGCAGCCTGCACATACGATACATAGACATATAGTCAATTATCCATCCACACCAACATAAAAATTTGAGAAACCTGTGTTCATAGTTATGATTTCTAATTGAAGTGAATCCTTTAGTGTGTACTGTGGGATTATAGCACAGGATATTCGAGAAAAGACAGCCGCCCAAAATATCATAGAAATCATTAGAAAACTCAAATGGCAATGGGCTGGACATATTGCAAAAATGTCAGACAACCATTGGACATCATGACTCCCAGTGTGGATCCCCAGAGATCATATTCAAAATTGTGGCTAACAGAAAGTAAAGTGGCATGAAGAACTAGACAAATTTAGAAAGTACTGGTTCCACGACACCCATGATAAGATCTGGTGAATTTGGGGGTAAGTTTATGTCTAATGATGGATACTAAAAGACTGATGATAATAATGATGATGGTGATGATGTGTAAAGATCAGAATCTTCAAAAAGACTTGCTCAGCATCTCACTAAATTGTAAACAACAGTCATATTCACTCTTACGCTCACAACTTTTGGTTTTGTGAGGTCAAACAAGTAGAAATCAGTACCTGTTTATATGTTTTTTGTCTGACCGGATAGCTATACTTATATTTGTGTATATACATACATATGATTGAATGTGTATGTAAATATATTTGGATTTATAAGCAGTTTGTATATTAAACATAAAAAATCAGGAATAAAGAGTTTCTCAGTGGTCAGAAATTATTGCACGGATTACAGAATAGGGCAATTATATGTATATAATTTAGTAAGAAAATATTTTTATTTCACAAGTTTACTGGGGTTTCATTCTTATTACTATCATCATGTGGTACAGCTTAACTGCAATCTACAGTCAAAAAGGATATGTGGGTCATATCGTGGACAGTGAATGAACCCGACTCCAAAGACACACTGACATCTTTGATTCCATTGTTACTGAACTTTTCTTTCGAGATATAACACATCAATTCCTGCAAGACAAAATGTTTTGTCTCCTAACTAGTATAAAATGGGAATTAAGTGAGTTTTCATTATTATCATTATTTTGCTGCTATGAAACTTTTTCTCAATTTTTATGCTTTTTATCACAACTAAACTCAGGCCAGTTTCCCTTTGACAGTGGGTAAATAAATTGCAGTCCCAGGTGATTCTGATCAGTGTTGGTAATTTATTTACTCACCGCTGGAGGGGAACTGGCGTGAGTTTAGTTGCCATAAAATGTAACAACAATTGAGATGAAAGTAAATTGTAGCAAAACATTAATAATAATGATTTACAATACTTTATCTAATAGAACAAATAAATAAATTGGATTAACTGAGTTTTGTAAGGGGTTATTTGTCTGGTTCATGTTATATAAATTACCAAATAGATATCAGTATAGAATAATTTGATTTGTGCAAGTATCATTTTAGGTTATAAACCTGATATATGCTCTTTGAAGTTAGGAACTGTAAATATTCCATAGCATTCTGCTTTATTCTTGCTTTTTTTTTATAATGTAACAGCAACTCTGAATCATGTTTCTCACGATTTAAAGTATTATTGTCAGCATTTGTTTGTATTGATGGAATGCAGATGTGGTCATGATAACATGCGTTCTCGGCCATTATTGGCCCTTGGATAACTTGGTAGAATCCATTTTGTTTGCTTTTAGATTTGATTGTATTTTTTTTAATCTCTTGCCTGAAAGGAAATCTCAACCAAAACTGTCCACATAGATTTTTCTGAGTTTTCAAGTTGGTCTGGCTGGCTAGCTATGTCCGTATGTATCACGCATACAGGCTCCACCAATGGAGCTTAGGGGCAAGGAATATAACTGTGCCTGTTGTGCCTAAATGATAATATGTCCCTGTGTGTAACACATTCTATACCTTCCCAAAACATGCTGACTTTCAATTCTAAAGTTCCCTTATTACTTATTGATCCATGCATGTTTTTACTTGGAAGTAAAAACACCATTTAATCCATTCATTGATGACAAGGCCAATTCTCAAACTTTCTCTAGCACTGGAATATACTCGCATCAACCAATATTTAGCAACAGACAATTTTATATTACTCTTTCGCGACCCGGCCACTGCAAGATGCAAGATTTTCAATTATGTCGCGGAGTAGAGAATAATAAGACAGAAGAAAAGAATTACTTTTTATGAGGAATATTTTATGACGGTTTTGAAATCTACGGATAATGATTTTTGTGAACAAAATCATGAATTTATACATTGATAAGTCACTATTCAAAATAGAGGAAAAATATGTTTTTTTTTCTTTCTTGTATTAAAATAAATGGATTATTTTATTTATCAATCCCTAAATTGCAAGCATGCATCGTAGAAGTTTAGCAGCAGTTCTGATCTGTCACTGATTGATATAAGAAATGTCTTCTACAACTGCACTTTGCCATGTCATATACACAAGCATTTATCACAACCATATGTAGTTACATCATCAACTCCATAATCTACTGATGGAAAAAGCATTTATTTCATACAACAAATGTTTATTTTTCAATATAATCTCCCTCCTTATCCATGCTCTTAATTCACAGGTGAATATTAATCACATAGTGAGTGAGTATTTCAGATCAAATTTCAGCAAGTAACTATGTTTTTGGCTGCAGATTTACTCATCCACCTTTGTATCTGTAATTCCCATATATACTGGCATATAAGACATGCATGGAAATAAAAAAAAATATTCATTCAGTGAGCTGGTATTATGACTGGGAGGCCATTTACAAAACTTAAAATGGATAACTATGGGGTTTGAATCAGTTGCAGAGCAGTTGTCCCCCTAAATACCTTTGTGAACTATACATCTTGTAGGCTTGCAAGAATGGTATTCCTGACACTGGCATCCAAGATTTCTACTGATAAAGAGGAAAATGATGAATTTTCATGTCTTTGAGGTCTTTCAATTGCTAAAAGAACTTGTCATTATCAGTGGCAGCTCTGGGTCTTGCAAATTCTTTTAGATTATTTTTTAGATTTCTTAGATTATTTTTTAGATTTTCCAAGATTCCTCAGATATATTGTGCCCCGAGAGCTCAGGTGCCCCCTGCCTCAGTTGACGCGTCTGTGGATCCCAGATGTCACTCTGTCATCATTCTGTCACTGAACTCATGAAATCAAGATATAACAGAAAATAATTTAGAAAGCTGCAGCTTTTTGCTTTTTTAATTTTGCCTAAAATGATTTATCAGTCATGATAGAGAAATATGAAATGAATAAAAATCGTTTAAACTTTCGTTACCCTTATATTCAAGTAATAATTCACAATCTACCTTAATTCCTGATTTAAACTGCTCTTGAGATACAATTCATTTCAAGTTTCAAGCACTTATATAAGAACTTACGATGTTGATAAGCCTTTTGTCAAATTATGTTGTGAAATATATCCATGATGTTTCAATCTAACTCAAAATATGACGCATGTGATAAAGTGCTATCTCAGCTCATTACATGTTTAGCTACTTTTGGCTAGAAAACACCAACTCTAAAAACGAGATAAATTTCCCCATACATTGAAAGATACTGATGCCTTTTCCCTTTTCCTTTACTTGTTCCGAGAAACAATTTTGGTCTGATGATTGTTGAGTTCCATCTATGAATGTCTTCTCAGCTCAATAATTTTTTAAATGCATATCCCAATAATCAATCGTGTTGGTGTTTATTTTGCTATTGAGAAAATCCAAGAAAATAACCATAACCAAAAAACTGGAGTAATGTGAAGCAAAAGATATATCTAGGAAAGAAAGAAGATGAGGCTTTTCTTTCACTTTTAACTGGTCGAAAAATGTTAATATTTACCCAATTAGTATAAGGACATAATGAAAAGTGGTGGCTATATTTTTTTTGAATTTATGTAGAATGTAATAATAAAAAAATAAACACACACAAGTATCCATACAGATACACACACACACATATATACATAGGTATGATTCCAAAACACAATTAGCACTATTCAGAAATAATGTTAATTAAAAATCAAATTTTTTATTTGAAATTTTCATCTTCTGAAAAACCTTATAGACTGCATATATGAAAAAAAAATGGTTTTAATAAGATTTAAAAATTCATATCAAGGATTTGATTTTTAATCAAACGCATTTTTCCCTGAATAACATTTATTGCATAGCTGGTCATAATGATAATGATATCTTCGTCATCGGTCTTTTAACGTCCATCGTTTTTTCCTTGATATATTATGCTGTCTTACGATCTCTCCATGTGAAGTCTCTTGGTTAGGTTCCTTGTTTCAGCTCCATAGGTGACTATCGGGGAGGATGCATTGGTTGTATAACCTTAGTCACATTAATCTAATTTACCTCTTGGCTAGAAGTTTTACAAAATAACATAGTTAATTTAATCCGAGATATGTGAGATACATAAAGTGGGAAAAAAGGAATTACGCTCAAGTATCTTGATAGACGCATAACAACGCTCACAGACTCAAACCATGGCATCCAAAGATAAGTGTGAAAATAAGAAAGATAACATTCTAAAATCGCTGCAAATGGCTTCAAATCTAAACTACTTGATCCAATTTATTGTCTAGACTCAAATTTGAGGAAAAGAAAAGAAAAAAAAAAAACAAGAAATGAAGGAGAAAATGATTATTCTCTCAAACTGTGGACATTCCAATTGCTATGGAATTAATTTTCATCTGATGAATGCTGGCTGCTTTTAGTCATTCGCAAAAAAATTCTGATGGTGAAATAAATTAGATTAATGTAACTTATAATCTTGTAATTGTTATCATTATAATAGCCCAAGCAACAAAGATATTGAGCTCTCTACTTATATAAATTGCAATAATGCATGTAAAACATATATATGTATATATATATATATATATATATAGAGAGAGAGAGAGAGAGAGAGAGAAATATAGATATATGTATATATATAGATATATAGATATATATACATAGATATATGTATATATATCTATATATGTATATATCTAGATATATATAGATGTATAAATATATATAGATATATGTATATATGTAGATATATGTCTATATATAAATATATATAGATTTATGTATATACATAGAGATATGTATATATATATATGTATATATACATGTATATATATATATATATATGTATGTATATATATATATATATATATAGATAGATATATGTATATGTATAGATATATGTATTTGTATAGATATATGTATATATATAGATACATGTATATATTTAGATATATGTATATATATATATATATATATATACATATATCTCTATATGTATATATATATATATATATATATTTACATATATCTATATCTATATATATATATATATATATATATATATATATATATACATATACATATGTATGATTATAAATTGTGTTATCATAAAACTTTTATTTGAAATGATCTCCTGTAATTACACGGTGAATGTATAATTTGGCTTAAGTAATGTAAATGGAATTAACAATCAAAGAAAATGGTACTGCAGCAAGAATCAAACCTGCAACCTATAGGGTAGCCGTTTCAATGTACCATTGAGCTAAACAGTCACCAGTAATGTAAAGGCTTGAAAAGAGAATTTTGAGTTGAAACAGTTATTTAGGCCCTTGCATTACCAGTGTTTATTTATACTATTTATGTTGTTTAGGCTAAATGATACTTTAATCATTTAATAACGGTAGATCATTTCAAGTAAAATCTCAATATAACATAACCCAATACTGATGGATCATATATCCATTTCTTGATAACATGTATGTATATGTTTGTACTGTGGATATGAAGGGGTCTGTCAGAATATTGATGAAAGTGACAATTGGAAGGTAAAGAGAAAAACTTGAGAGACAGCAGGTGTTATATCTCAAAATCTCTTTATCATTCTATGGGCATGTTTTGATGCATTTTGATGGGTGCCAGCCATCTTTTTCAGAGAAGAGTTTTCAGCAGTTCACAGAAAATTTTTTGCTGTTTACATGTTTGAAGTCAAGGAAAGAAATGGAGGTATTTCTATTTTGTTTGGTTGTTTTAGTAGGAGGGGCAGAGATAATGATTAAATAATTGAGATTCAACACCTACTTTCTCTCAATTTTTTCTCTTCATCTTTCAATTGTCACTTTCATCAATATATATATGTATATGTTGATCTCCTCTTAGTCTTCTCTCAATCATCTTTCCAACAATCTTACTATGAATAAGATTTGAGGAATATTGAAATATATATAATGATAATATTATTTGAAACAAGTATCAAAATCGGAATTAAATCTTCTTTGAATGAACATCGTCCTTACTGCAGAGAATCTTTAGGACCTCAAACTAAGGGTTGGTGAACTAAACGATGGAAGCAGGAAAGTTGGCCCCACCATGAACTTCAACAAAACAGAGGTCATGTACAACAAACATGTCAGAAATAGAAGCTCAATGAACAAAATCAAAAGTATAAAGCAAAAGGTAGTGGACCTCTACGTATACATAGGAAAAGGTTACATATCTACATGAAATTATCAAAAGAAGAAGAAATCAAGTGAAGAATCACTCTAGGATGTTGAGCCTCTGGTAGAGCAAGCTCAACCCTTAAGAAGAAGAAAATCCCATTATCCCTAAAAAGAAGAGTATACAACCAACGCACCCTCCTGTAGGTTCCCTATAGAACCTAAACACGGAACCTAACCAAGAGACTAACCCTCAAACTGAGAATCATGCTATGTGCACATGACAGAATCATATCCAACCTTACATGGAGAGATCACGACAGCATTTTTATAAAGGAGAAAACATGAGTCCAAAACATCATAGAATCCATTAGAAAACTCAAATGGCAATGGGCTGATCATGTTGCAAGAATAACTGACAACCAAGAGATTTCATGCAAAACCGAGGCCGGCAGAATGCAAGATGGCGAGATGAACTTGCTGAGTTCAGAAAGTATTGGCTCTGCTATACCCAATATAAAGAAATCTGGAGAATCCTAGAGAAAGTCTATATCAAATGATGGATAATTAAAGATTGATGATAATGATGTCATCTTTACTAAAATTTTGTTCTAAGAAGAAATGGTAAAGTCTAGGTAGAAATTCACTCGCCAAAATATTTTACAATTATTTTGCTTCTAAACCCATGAAATCAAGATATCAAAACAGATGTTTAGGGTCTGTTGCAACATATCTTGGCAGGGACATAATTACCAATTAACAGGCATTATTGGCTGAAGGAAATTTTACACCCCTTCACAACTGCACCAAGGTGGCATTGGCCCCCTTTCTGTTCTTGCTCTTACTAAGCCTCTGTGATTAATGAATATCATTTAAAGTTTCCAAACTCTAACCATCTAACGATCTCATATGCAAATTTTCTGTTTGCTTGTTGGAGCAGAAATGGATGATATCATTGGTTAATGATATCATTGGTTGATTAACATATGACATAACAATATAAATTATGTCATAGAAACTCTTACGACTTCATGTCTGATAACACAGCTTGAGATGAGTTTGGGCTTTGAAAAAACTCAGAATTAGGATATTTGAATAATCAAAAAATGAATTATCGAATGAAATAGCTCTTGGCTTCTTGGTGCAAATCCATACATAAATAACCTCGTCATTTTGGACCGGTATATTCTAGTTAGGAAATAATTTACAATGTAGCCTACTTCCTGATTTTAAATTCTTCTCAGACACAATTTCAGTGTGCAAACCATGGATCCCCCGAGATCACATGCGCAACTGAGGCTGGCAGAATATTAGATGGAGAGACGAACTAGAAAAATTCAGAAAGTACTAACTCCACGACGCCCATGATAGAAAAGTGTGGCATATCCTGGGAAAGGTCTATGTCCAACATCGGACATTAAAAGACTGATGATGATGATGATGAAGACACAATTCATTTAAGGTTATAGTGTTTATATAATAACTTATGATGTTGATAGGCCTTGGATCAAATTAAGTGGTTAAATATTTTCATGATTTCTCCATTCTTATATACTTGTGTATCTGTCACTTTGGATGGCAATTTTCATCTTTTTTGACTTCACCTTTTTGGCATGGAAAGATTTTCTTCATAGAGACCATTAGGAAAGTCAAATGGCAAACAACTAACGGACATTACAACTTACAATGTGGATCCCCACGGATTGAATGCAGAGCCGAGGCTGGCAAAATATGAGATAGCGAGACTGGGGACAAGTTCAGTATATCTTGGCTCCACGACACACGCAACAGAGAAATGTGGCGAATCCTGGGGAAGGTCTATGTCCAACAGTGGACGATAAAAAACTGCTGATGATGATGAAGATGAAGAAGAAGAAGAAAAAAATCAGAATGTGGTCTTGAGCCAGGGCAAACCATAAAGGCATGAGACTGATTCCAGAGAGATAATTTGTGATGCAAAAATGAACATTTTCATTGATCTTGTCTCTTGCAAGAAAGAAATAAATTCGACGTCTGAGATTAATCTCTGTGTTTTTCTTGTCTGACATTTGAAATTCGAGAATTACTTTTCATTGTTTGTTTGTTTGGTAAAAAAACAACAAATCAGAAGAATTTTCAACGTAAAACTCAAACCAGTTTTTTTCAGTTACTCAATATAATCCATCATGGGACCAATATCTTTTGGCAGCATGCCATGCTGAGGGTGATCAATAAAAAAAATTAAGAGATCATTGAAGAAGTTACTCCTATCACCTTTTGTTGGGCAATTGTCACTAAAGAAATGTTTAAACTCACCTTGCTGGCCAGATTTTCAAAGAGTAAAAAAAGTTTCTTCTAGACACAATAAGTAGTTTAAATTTTCATCCCTCTACCTCCATATTAGTGGCCTGTATGCACGATATATACTCAGATATATGTAATCATCACTAATTTTGTTCATATATTATGACTAATGCACAAGTTAACAAACGGCAGTGCTACTGAATTAACATTTTTTTAAATAAAATCTGACAGAATTTGTGAATCTGTTATTTAGTTTCCAAAACAACTCTCTTTTGTAATAATTGTAGCATGACTCCAATTTTCAAAAGAAAGAAAAAGAAGAAAAGGACTCAAGTTTTTGTGGTTTTCTTGCAAGTTGTTCCCTTTGAATTTAAAGAAGTTCTAGTGTTTTGTGCATTGAAGATGTTGAATTGGTCAGTTTATCTGACTGGTTGGTTATTGGGTCCAAAATTATTGGTCCCAATGGGTCCACGGTACATTGAAGCTGAAACCTTTTACACAACTAGAAATTTTAATTTCAGTCAGATATTTATTCATTCCTTATCACTCACAGTCTGGCCTTTGACTTGCGTTATTGAGCATAGTATAGAGATTGGTCTCAACCTTGGAGGATTATTGGGATTGCCATGGTAGACTCTCTATAAGATCAACAACTGCTTACGGCACCTGGCATCCCCAAGTGGTGACCCATCAGACCAGGCTCAATGATGCTTCGGTTATCGAACGAGAACTGGCGTATCCAACATGAGTTGGCCATAACTCAATCAGCTACGTGGCGATATCTTCTCCTTTTACCAATTTAATGAAAATTGATTACATGACAAACATTTCAAATAAATCATCAAACCCTTGCTTTGTTATGCATATAGATTTCAAAATAGTGAACTTATACAGTGATCTAACCAATATCTTTTTGCAGAATGCCATGTTGGGGATGATCAATTAAAAAATTGGAAAGATGTTATTTCTCTCACGGTTTGTTGGGCAATAATCCTTAAAAAGTCTGTATTTTCAAAATATAGGTGTGGATGCTGTTGGCCACAAACTAAGGGATTGATTTAGATGAAATTTACATGGCAAACTGAACCTATTTTGGATGGAATTTCCAAAAACCAAAAGAATGATTTTTGTTTGATATAATAAGGAGTAAGTGTTTGAATTTACAGCCCTCAAGTGGCCTGTATGCATGATATATACATATATACCTAGCCAGCCAAACCAACTTGAAAACTGAAGGAACCTATGTTGACAGTTTTAGTTGACAGTTTCCAATTTGTATTTGTGTCAGGATAATGACAGTAACCACCAATTTTTTCAATCTCTAATGCTGAAAAAAAGATGAAGATTTTTTAGTAGTAACTAAAAATTCAACTCCTCACTCCAATCTAGGATTGGAACTCTGTAAGTGGATTTCTCTGCTAACACCATCATCACAGAATGAAGATCAGGTCTTATATGGCTGCGATGCACGGGAGATAACTGCGTTTGCTTTGATCTTCCATATCATGAATTATTGTCTCAATGTACAAAAAATATCTCTCAATCACGTGCGAATCCCCGGGTCCATCCTGAAATTCAATCAGTTCTTTCGTGGTCCATGGCACACCTGTTCACGAAATATCATTGAAATAGATTGAGTGCTTTTGAGAGATATTGCATGTCAACAGGATATTCCAGCGGAGACCATAGCATTCTCCACAAGTCCTCCAAAATGCAGTTAATGCACCAAGAAGGATGTTGACTCAATAGATTTTGAGTTTTATGACAGAGAGAACATAAATAAATAGATGAAAAAACTTTCTATTTTAAGGACGTTCTTGATATTTGGTGCATTTGAGAGTGCTTCGTCAAAATTTATTTTATTTATCTATGCTTTTTTAAATTGTTTTTTGACAAACATCATCATCATCATCAGTCTTTTAACGTCCGTCGTTGGACATATATCTTTCCCAGGATTCACCACAATTCCCTATCATGGGCATCGCGGAGCCAGTATTTCCTGAATCTGTCAAGTTCATCTCTCCATCTTGTGTTCTGTTGGCCTCGGTTTCTTATGTGATCTCTTGGGATCCATGTTGTGAGACGTGATCTCCATCATTTGTCTTTCATTCTTGCAACATGGCCTGCCCATTGCCATTTGAGTTTTTTAATAGTTTCTATGATGTCACAAACACCTGTTTTCTTCCCTATATACTGTGCTGTCTTGTAATCTCTCCATGTAAGGTTGAGCATGATTCTCTCATGTGCAAGTTGCATACTTCTCAGTTTCCTGGCTTGTCTCTCGGTTAGGTTCCATGTTTCAGCTCCATAGGTGACTATCAGGAGAATGCATTGGGTGTATACTCTTCTTTTTAGGATTATTGGGATCGTCTGGTTCTTGAAAGTTGAGCTTGCTTGACAAACATAAGTGAATACATATATCAGTTAAAATTTTGTTGGCTGGGATAAATGAAATATTGTAAATAACAGCCAAGGATTTGATATGATATATAACACTAGTTGATACCTGAGGAAAAAATTATGGGTATATTTAAATTTCTTTGAGATAAGAACTTGTTTCAAACAGCGAGTAGGAGATATTTTCATCTGCAAAATTGTTACCTTCAAATGGATGAGTTCATTATTACGCATAGAGAAAGAGATAAATTAGATTAATTGCCAATTCTGGCCAGTATACTAATAATTCAGCATCATCATCTGCCTTTTAGTGTCCATCATTGGACATTGACCTTGGCCCCAAATCGCTAGACCTCTTTATCATGGGTGTCGTGAGGCTAATACTTTCTGAACTTGTCCAGGTCAATAGCCATATTATATTCTGCAGACCACAGTTTTGCATGTACTCTCTGGGGATCCATGTTGTGAGTTGTGATGTCCAGCAGTTGTCTATCATTCTTGCAACATGACCAGCCCATCGCTATTTGAGTTTCCTGATGGATTTTATGACATCTCTGACTCCTCTTTTTCCTCTTATATATTGTGCTGTATAACGATCTTTCTGTGATATCGATCATGATTCTTTCATGTACTCATTGCATGGTTCTTTCTTTGGTAAGGTTTTATGTTTCAGCTTCATAGGTGACTATCCAGCGGATGCATTGGTTGTATACCATTCTCTTCAAAACTAATGGGATTTTCTCATTCTTGAAGGTTGAGCTTGCTGTACTGAAAGCTTTGCCATCCCAAAGAGATTCTTTGTTTGATTTCTTCTTCTTTAGTGGATTTGGAGTTCTTGGTAGATGTCTGCTTTTTCCAATTTTGCATTTTCAGTTTTGATCTTTATGTGTTTGTCTTCAACATGTTTGTTGAATGTGACATTTGTTTATCTAAAGTTCATGTGGAAACCAACTTTCTTGTTTTCTTCATTCAGATCATCTAGCATTTGTTGGAGGTAATAAAGGTTAGGCATATAAATGACACAAAACATGAATAATCAAAACTTAACCACAGTGATTAAACCAGCCTTTTGTGGGTAGCGGTAATTGGTAAAGCTTCTCTTAAATATAAAAAAATATTGCTGTCATCCACAGTCAAGAGCGAAAATGTTTGAGTGAAAGAAAATATTCAACTGCTGGATGATATCGAATAGTGTTGAGAGCTCTACATAATTTCAATTCTCAAAATGATTCAAATTAAAAAAATGAAACAGTTTTTATTTTTTAAAAAAAACAACTATTTCTGCCATCTTGTCTAATTTTATGAGCAAGTCAGGAAGTTAAGGCTATATAAATGTGAACGATCAAAACATTTATGAAAATACAATTTTATAACCTTGCAGATACATAACAATAAATAAAAGAAATAAACTCCATTTAAGAAAGGGTAAAAAAAAACATTTTGTACCATAAAAATGTTCACTCACGTTGGCAAATATTCCAGAGATGTACTAATAATTACACAACATAACATTGAATTTTCAATCTTCTATTCATCAGGTATTCTTAATCGCAGCTAGGCCTTTGACTTGCATTGTTGAGTGTAGTGTAGAGATCAGTCTTCTCTCGGGAAGATTATTAGGATCATCACGATATGATCCCCAGCTGCTTACAGCACTTGGTCTTCCCAAATCGTCATCCATCTAGGTACTCACCAAGCTGTATGTTGCTTGACTTTGATGATCAGATAAAATCAAATCATTCTTTATAGAAATAGATCACTTGCTGATTGCAATACCTTTGTATTGATAACTTTAAAATTCTTTCAGCACTTGTATCATTTTCATACAAAATCAATTAGCTATATCTCTTGTCCTTAATCCAATAAATCAGATAATAACCAAGATGTACCTGAAAAATTCATGATACCTGCATGATATAGTAGACTAGATAACCTCTCATAAAGGTTTAACTTGTGTTTTCCCACTACCAAAAACCACATGCTCTAAAATATTAACAAATATCCTGCCCCCTTGCAAAATTTTGTTATGCATTGCCATGCTTTATCTCAGATTGACTGCAGAGTGGAACTGACTACCTCAAGAGCTAGTGAATATAACTGACAATGAACTAATCAAACAAAAACTACAGCATTCTCCCAGTGTTTTACAAAATGCTATTTATGCTTCAAGAAGAATATTGACTCAATAGATAGTGTGTCTCATCACTGAGAACTTTTTATTTTAATCATGATGTACTTAATATTTGATGTAATGGCCACGTCCTTTGTCAAATAAATCATTTTACTTCACAAATATCACACATACATGGACATTTCATTTTTAAAAAAAAAAGAATGTATGTGCTAACAAAATTTCAGGTAGGAGTGATGATTATGTCTGGACAATATTGTAACACCTTGCAATATCAAAATACAGTTTTTGCTGTTAATTGGCCTAAAGTTAATATTAAGTTTGTTGATAAGTTTCAAGTGGAATTTCGATTTTTTAATCAATCCAAAACATTCTTTTTGAAATGATCTTGGAATTTGAAATCACCTTTTTGCCTGGACTAATTGTTTCTATGATTTCGTGCTTGGTTGAACAAGATGAAAGAGGCACTGATTTGTCTATGACTAAAATACACATGATATAATTTCTTTGTGGTTTGAACTTGTGAAAAAATTAAAAGAACTGGCTCATTGAAATAACTGGAAAATTCTTCTCTTCGCCTTGGAAGAAAGTTGAAAGTCGTTTCAAATTGGCATCAGTTATAAAATGGTAAAAAATAGAATTATGTCGAATTTCTACTCCGTCTATTTCCCAAAGTCTTTTTACATTTGTCTCCTCGATTTACCTCTTATCATTTATATACTTCTGATCTTCTTCATTAGTATAAAAAAATGTGGATTGCAAATGACAAATCAGTTTATTATTCCTGCCTCCCCCAGGCTGATTCTCTGCACCTATTTAAAATCTGTTCATTCTATTATATACAGTCAACTAAAACTATCAACACAGGTTTCTTCAGTTTTCAAGTCAGTCTGGCTGGCTGGCTGGTTGGCCTGCTGATCATCTATATTTATATTGCACATACAAGTCACTCCAATGGAGCTGGAGGGCTGAAAATTCAAACATTTACTCTCTATTATACATAGAAAAACTTCTTTTTTTTAAAATTCCACCATAAATTGGTTTTCATGCGGGGGTCCAATTTATAATGTTGGTTTATGCAAAATTGATCCCTTAGTTCATGACCAGCATCATTCAAAAATTTTTTCTAATGATCACTGCCCAATATAATGCAAGGGGTGTTACTTATTCATTGATTACCCCTTTTTCTAATTTTTGATTGATCACCCCAACACGGTGTGCTGTCACTAGACTGTTTCAATTAGGTGACTAACCTGACCTGTTATTTTTGTTCTTCTTGGTTATTATATCTATCATTGTATATCAACATAGACTGCAAATGACAAATCAGCTCCTCCCTGTCTGCTTCCCAGTAACTTTATAACTTCCATTCATACTATATGTCTATCAAACTATCCTGATCTAGTCATATCTGTCTACCTCACAAACTATTGATCTAAATCTGCTCATTGTGATTATTCATTTGATTTATCCTGGAATTTTTCAATTTCTTTGAAGTAAAATAAGAGATGAAGAAAAATTCTTTTCATATTTTAAATGATTCAGCCTCGCCTCAGATAAGTTAATGCTTTGTAATCCAACATGACTATAATCATTATAAGCAATAATACTTGCAAGTATTATTAAGAACAAATATTTTGAGATTCTCAGGTTTGTGTAGGTATGAATGTATGCTAAAATATATGTAAAGTAAACACTTACTGAATGTCATTATACATCACTTTGTAAAAACTTATTTGTTCGATTGATTTAAACTTGAATATTTTTCATAAAGTTTTCTTGTATATATGATTATTTATTTCTCCTGTTATTGATAGAAAAATCTCTTGAATAAGCAAGACTTTATCGATAACATAATTAGTGAATGAACTGAGGTCAAATTTAGCACATAGATACTTTTTGCCTTTAGGAAAACCGTAGTTATAATGGGATTGCTCTAAATTGATACTAAAATTTAGATATTTTTTACTCCGTGATATTCTTATTTCATAGTGTCAGTTGAAATGGCTCAAGACTGTTTTGCACATTGATATCGTGTCTTAATTCATAAACTTATTCATTCTAGTTCTTATTTTGAATTAAAAACTTTTTTTTTATCCTTTGTCTTTATTAAGAAACCTGCTGTTCATCCAGGAATTTCTTTTACCAGTCACTTTTCAGCCAAATTAAATATTTTCACATTGATGAATTTTTTTTCATTGAGTCAGAAGAATCCATATGGAAGCCCAATTCTTGCATATATTCATTAGGGGATTTTGCCAACTTCCATTAAGCTACAATACAATCAGGACAACTATAAATATCCTTCCTAAATGATCAAAAACAGGGTCCTATGCCTCTGAAACTTTTTAATGGTTTCTCACCATACATATTATTCAACAGTCTACTACCTCTCTTTACCTCACTGGTTGATTCTCTTTCATTTTGAAACGGAACTCTCTCGACTGACTGCATATGAATGGGGGGAAAAAAGTGGTTTTGCAACTCTGCTACCTGCCTACTCCTACCACTCTTCCGCAGCTGTTATTAACACCTACTTGGTTACTCATCCCCTTCCAAGCTGCCTCCAGTCTCAGTTCCGGCTATCCTGTGAGTGGACGAGTTAAAGGTTGATTAGAGGTCAAACATTCACGCCTATGTGAATTGGTTCTTTGATAATCACTGATACCTGGCTCAGCTAGGCAAAACCACTAACCGAGTGGTTTCCTGAAATGAGAAAATTACAGAAGAAATCATCATCATCATCATCATCATCATCATCATCAGTCTTTTAATGTCCGTCGTTGGACGTAGACCTTCCCCAAGAATCGCCACAATTCTCTATCCTTTACAAAAAACTTACATCAAAAATTGAACCCCCCACAAAAACCCAATCTGAGAGGTGGAACTTTGAAAAAAACAAAAACAAAAGATTTTCCTAACTCATTGAGGGGAGTGCGCGTGCAAATTTTTTTACTATGAACTATTAGGACAGGGCAAAGCCCAGATACATAGACATATAGTGATCATTATCATCAGTCATTTATCGTCCGTCGTTGAACATAGACCTTCCCCAGGATTTGCAACAATTCTCTATCATGGGAGTTGCCGAGCCAGTATTTTCTGAATTTGTCTACTTCATCTCTCCATCTTATACTCTGTCAGCCTCGATTTCGCATCTGATCTCTGGGGATACGTGATGTGAGTCGTGATGTCCATCGCTTGTCTAATAATAGATGTTCAGTTCTAATTCCATTCTCAATTTACCTTCTTGTAAAGGACAGTAACAACCCAGAGAGCTCATTCCCCTGACTGTAATGAAAATGGTTACAAAAATATTTTTGAAAACTGGAGAGAGAACTCAATTCTTGCAATATTGAGTTACTTACCTTAGAATTTAAATTTAGCATTTTATCCACTGTTTGTTTTTAAACCTCCTTTCATGCAAAATCATTAAACTATCTCTCAATCAAAAGTGAATTGAAGGATCCACCCTGAAATTCACTCAGTTGTTTTTTATCCCATGACCCACCTTCTAATATGGTAATTCATCAAGAACTCTTGGAAACACTGTGTAGTGACATGTGTGGATACATAGATTTATGAAATTTATGCACGCACTCATATTTATCTGGCCTTTTCGGCAGGATTAAAGTGTAGTATCTGTTTCACGGCATAGACCAAGTAGTTGGTACTGACACTTGCCCGTTGAATGGGCCGGAGATTGTGTGTGGGTTGACATCAAAGCCCGAGTGTGCCGGTGCAAGCATTAGCCAATGAGGTTTTACTGAGGCTGGGGAGCCTTTGGACTCGTCCTCGGGGTCTCCTATTATTATTTGGCCCAGCTGCGGGGGATCCGTTACCCCAGGGCCGCACTGCTCCATTGCACTTAAAGGAGCAGGTCCCCTGGTGGACGATTTCGTGGCGGAGGTTGTCTAGCTTCTACGGAGTGCTTGGCAACCATAGCCGCGTTGACTGGAGCCATTTTTGGAAGGGTTCGCTCCTGTTTCTCCCAATGTTAAGCCCAACCTTGTGTCAAACATTGCTGTGGTGGGACAGTGATTAAATAGATACATAAATGTATGAAAGAAATGGAAAAATATTGTACAATCAAAAAACATTCTTAGATCCACCCCAAATTTGAATAATTCTTCCATAACTCTATTTCTTACTCTTCCACAAAAATATATTGAAATTCATTGAGAACATATGGAGGTATTGTGTTGACAGACAGATGGAAAACATTGGGTGATGCATATACTCACATCATTTGTTGCAACAGCTATAATCAACAACAACAAAGATAGAATACTGTAGGAATTTCTCTCTTGAAAGGTTTAGAAGTTATCACCCTATATTTGAAAGTATTTACAAGTCACTTGTTGTAAACGATCCTTAACAACTCTGGATGACCTTGTTAGCTAATTAGGAAGACTGTACATGACCACGTTATTTGGTAATTGTCTACATATCACAAATGTATGTGTTCTTTTCTCACTGAGTATTCGAGGCAAACGCACACGGTTTAAATTAAGTGTGCAGAAAAGATATGTAAAATTAATGACTTTATCTATCTACAAAAAATATTCTGCAGTCTCCTTAGATTATCAGCATGTCAGAATAATTTGGCAGTCCAAGAGTTTTGGCTATCTATGAGTATGGAAGAATTTTGTTGAACTCCAGTACAAAGTCTCGGGTTGACTTTGTTTACCTACCCTAACAAGAACAAGAACAATCCTCACAAAAATGAGGGCTGTGAACTGATATGTAAAATTCACATTCCTTTACCATGATTTGAACGTATGAACAACTGATTGCAAGGAGGCTGTTTTACTGAGTTAACAAGTCCAAGATATTTACGAAAAATTATTGTAAAGATATGCGCAGGCTTATTTCATTCTGATGAATAAATACATTTATACAGATTTTATTTATCATAAATACAACACAAAGTTTGTGATGAATATCTTGGCTTAGAATAAAAGTAGGAGTGGATTTTGCCCCTGCAGCAGTTAGGCTGATTCACTATTATTCCCTTACAATCATAACTGGAATTATTGACAATGAATGAAGTCTTAATAACATAATAATTTACATCTGATTAGTCACTCAATAGGAATTGTCATATGAACAACATCTCTTGGCAGCATGCCTTGTTGAGAGTGATCAATGAATAAGTTACTTCTCTCGCCTTTTGATGGATCACTAAAAAGTTCAAATTTTCAAAAAACAAGCATGAACGGTGACAGACACACAAAAAAGGCCCGATTTAGGATAAACAGACATCGTAAATTGTTCTTCCAAAAACTTATTTTCGGGGGAATTTTCATGAAACACCAAAAAAAACATTTTTTCGAGACATGAGAGGTAAATCTTCAGCCTTCTAGCACCATCAATGCAGCTTAAAAGCTGATATATACACAGCCACCTTGGCAGAATCTCTTAAAAACTGAAGAAACTTATGTTGACAGTTTTGGTTGATGGTTTCTAATAATTATGATATATAAGAGAAAAAAATCACCTTTACCAACCCTTTGAGGTGAAAATTGTCTGAAAGGCCAGACTCGCTTAAAAACTGAAGAGACCCTCGTTGGCAGTTTTGGCTGCAATAATTATGATATAATCATATATATATATATATATATATATATATAAGATAGAACAGTATAATTCCAATGGAAACCATGAATCACCTCCACACATAAATGCTTCTTTTCATCTGGGAAATTAAGCAGTCCTGATGGTAAAATTAAGTTACTTTGATGAAAATAATACCAAATTAAAACTTTAAAAAAAGCGAGCATAAATGCTACAAAACACAAACTAAAGAACCAATTTATCATAAACTTACATTGAAAATTGAAACCCTCTCTAAAAACATATGAGGCCAAGGGTTTTTTTTTTAAATAAAAAAAACATTTTTCCAACTCTTTGAGGGGAGTGTGTGCAAAATTTTGAGTTTCTACTGTGAATGAATCCAGATGAATACATAGATAGGATGTATATAAATATCAAAGTACATGAATAACCTAAACCCAGCAACAGTGTTTAAAGCTGTGTTGTGGGTTTCAGTGATTGATATTTTAATTTCTTAATGAGGCAAAGATCAGAATTCATTTTAATAAGTATTGGATCAAGAAAAAAAAATGTAAATATTTTGTTGAACAACATAGTTATCAAAGATGGTAAAGGTTCTACCCTTCTTCATGCGCCTGTGATTATGTGTTTGTGTGTTTATTCTAGTGCTTCTGGTCATACCGTTTTGGCTAGGGACTTGAAAATTAGCATCAGTTCTCCCCTAAACCCCTTTGAAAAATGCTTTTTGAGGAAACTTTCTTTATCTTTTTGTGGACCTTATTTTGACAAGTTAGAAAATAACATTTAGATTCTCCAGATTTTTTTTTACTCTATTCTAGATATTTTCCTGTGGATAATGCCAGTGATGTCACAAACAGAATTTATTCTGACCATATTTATTCTTTATTGGTATTTTTTTTACATAACTAAGAGTTTTGACTTAATGGTTGTTCAATTATTGACTTTTATGGTAAGTATTTTTTTTTCTTTTAAATCTGATATTGATATTATATTATCCATTACAAGTTGCTTCAGCTTGCGTACTATGAAACACATGTACAGACTGCACCAATCAAGCTGAGGTATTTAACATCTATTCTTTATCATGTCTACAAAAACTTTTTTTTGCTTTTTCTAAAATCTCCTTCCCCTGGACAGGTTTTTAGTGGAGGGTTCTATATACAATATAAGTTTATGATCTCTTAGTATGAATCCAGCAGCATTCACTTTGGCTTTTTTGAAAAAGCAGACTTTTTTTAATGATCACTGTCAATCAAAAGGCAAGAAAAATAACCCACCTATCGATCCCTTTTCTTCTGATTTTTTAATTGATCATCCCTAACACAGCATGTTCACTTTGGCTTTTTTTGAAATACAGACTTTTTAAACAATCACTGTAAATCAAATGGCAAGAAAAATAACCCAACCATTGATCACCCTTTTTTTTTTCCAATTTTTTAATTGATCATCCTTAACACAGCATATTCACTTTGGCTTTTTTTGAAATACAGACTTTTTAAACAATCACTGTAAATCAAATGGCAAGAAAAATAACCCAACCATTGATCACCCTTTTTTTTTTCCAATTTTTTAATTGATCATCCTTAACACAGCATATTCACTTTGGCTTTTTTTGAAATACAGACTTTTTAAACAATCACTGTAAATCAAATGGCAAGAAAAATAACCAAACCATTGATCACCCTTTTTTTTTCCAATTTTTTAATTGATCATCCCTAACACAGCTTGCTGCCAAAAGATGTTGGTCATGCAACAGTTTCTATTGGGTGACTGATTTGTTAATTATTTTCAAGAATTCCATTGCTTTCTATCAATTCTTTTTCTACAATTTCTGGCAAGGATAGAATTCCTTTCAAGTCATGATTTCTGTTTTTCATACATGTGTGAGTTCAAGATGAACCAGAATGGAGAAGAACCTGTGAAGAATATAAATTACACATTTGGGAATGACGTATTGGGTCGTCCAAAAAGTTCATTCAGTTTTTCCCATTAGATGATAAAGAAAGCGTTTATCTTAACTAACTCACACTCCGAGAGGTTCTCATTTTTTGTAATGTGACAGCTGTCATCAGCGTGCATTTAAAAAAAAAAAAAGAAAGCATTTTATCAGGATTGATGCATTTTGGTTTATTGATTCCAGCATCGAAGATAGACGAAAACAAGCAATATTTTCAGCATTTTATCCGTTTTTTTTTTTTTTTTTAGGAACGGTTGGAAAAAATGTGTCAAAAGTAGTAGTCTGCAAAGTTTTGTGCTGTAGATTTTTCGCTGAACAATACTCCAGACCAGTCGAGGTTGACAGCAATCTAATCATGACATTACTTGAAAATAATCAATATTATATGTATACCCGATAAACTAGCAGAGTTGAAAATCATTTGCACCAGTGTGGTTATGTTAGTCACTTTGATGTGTGACTTCCATATAAGTTGAGATTAAAAAAACACCTACTGGGCTGCATTTAAATCTTCCATCTTTTTTAACGAATTGTGATTGGCTGTCAAAAGTGGACACTTTATAATAATGTCGAACACGATAGGAGAGGAAAACAAAACCCTACTAGCCAATACGTCTGTAAAATGACTACTTCTCGGTTTTTCGGTTTTCAATAGACATATATATTTTATTATTTATGCATTGAGCAAAAACTCAGAAAGACACTTGCTACACACCATTAACCAAAGCAGTCAATATAGGTCTCTTTCAGTTTTTAAACTGGTGTCTCTGGCTGGCTGACCGGCCATGTATGTATCAAGTGAACAGGCCGTACGAGTTAAAGGCAGAAATTTCCAACATTCACTCCTCATTAGGCTTTTTTTTTTTTGTTTTTTGAAAATTCTTCTCTTGAATAGGTTTTTCGTGGAAGTATGGTCCAATTTGAGTAAGAGTGTGAGCTTGCTCCAAACAACATGATGCTGTGTGAATGGTGGGTTTAGAAGTCAATACTCTACTCCTTCCAAAGAACCAAGTGGTTGATTAAAACCAGTGATGCTCTCAATTAGACCAACTGAAGACAGCAATAGATGAAAAGCGTCTATCGGTCAAATAAAAAGGATGTAATATTCTGTTTCTGTTACTCTAGGGTGATGCCAATCCTTACATTGCAAAACTGACGTCACTAAAACTGAAACTTGTGGCAATCTATTCAAACAACCAACTTCGCCCAGAAAGAAAACACAATCTACAGATGGTCATAAATACTCCTTTCTACTGGAGTACCTACTTGACCAAGATTTTGGTATATATTATGGTAAATAAGTATCAAGGCCATTTTCTCACAAGAACTTCTATCAAGATCAAGCCAAAGAAACCTTCAGTAAGTTTATTGGTTCTTTGAGTGAAGAATTACTATTCAAGATGCACAATTAAATAAACTGAAAAAATATGTCAGTATCGCGTTGCATTGAATATACTAGTTTTATGACTAAGGAACTTTTTACCAAAGTTTAACATCTGGGGGACTTCATCCAGTTGCAGTGGATGCTATTTCAACAGAAACCATTGTCTTATATGCTGGTAAATATGGTATTTACAAAGGGAATTGATGACTTTCTGCCGAAATGGTTTGATTTTGGCGAGGTCAAGAGGGAATATTTTAAATAATTGATATTTTTTTCTGTGAATATATTCAATTAAAAACCGTCAACCGAAACTGTAATCAAAACATATTTTTCTACAGATTTTGAGCTGGTCTGACTAGTTATATGTGTATCATGCTTACAGGCCACACAACAATGGAACAACAATGGAACTAGAGGGCTGAAGATTTAAACATTTACTCCTCATCATGTATCAAAAAGACATTTTTCATGCTTTTTGAAAATTCTCTCCAAAAAAGATTTTAGTGAGGGATTCAATTAACAATGTAAGTTTATGCTAAATCATTCCCTCAGTTTGACCACTGCCCTTCAGACGGTGATAGAAGTATCCCATTCATTGATCACCCCTTATTCCAAGTTCCTAATTGATCGCTCCCAACACAGCTTGCTGCCAAAGGACGTTGATCACATGCCGGTTTCTATTGAGTGACCAACATCTGTTTTTAAAAAAGTTATGTCTACGCAGAAATCACAATTGATCTTTTGCGTCTGAGGTAGGTTTTCTCATTAAAGCTAGGCTCAACTTGTCATACCTGATTCATATAAATTGATTTGCATTCATCACGTTTCATCTCCAAGGATTCAAACTGTTTTTGTTTACACCTGAGAGATGCCAGTCAGAATTCCTAATTAATATTCTATTTTATTCTGTCGAACAAAATACCAGAGAATGATCTGCGGAGAAATCAAAAATGTCTAATTTGGATTTACATAATGGACTGTCTCTGAATGATAGAAATATGATCTGCTAAAATTAAAAACAAAAAACTTGAAGAATTATTATATAAAGTTATGCTCACTAAATGCTTTTTCTTTCTGTCAAGATGAATAAAAATTATAGACGTCAAGTATCTTTCTAACTCCTCTAAAACATGATTAGTTTATATATTTTTCTCTATGTGAATTTATATATGTCTGTAAAAATGACTACTTATGAGTTTTTCTCTTTCCAATAGACATATGTGTTTTATTATTTATGCATTGAGCAAAAACTCCGAAAGAAACTTGCTACACACCATCAACCAAAGTAGTGAATATAGGTTTCTTTCAGTTTTTAAGCCGGTGTCTCTGGCTGGCCGGCCATGTATGTATCATGTGAACAGGCCGTACCAATGGAGCAAGAAGGCTGAAATTTTCAACATTCACTCCTGATTATGCCTTTTTTTTTTGTTTTTTGAAAATTCTTCTCTTGAATAGTTCTTTGGCAGAAGTATGGTCCAATTTGCAATGTAAGTTTATCCTAAATTGATTCCTTAGTTCCTGGCTGAATTCATGCTTGTTTTGTTTTTTTGAATTTTGGATTTTTTTAGGTATTACTGCCCAACAAAGGGTAGGAGAAGTCATTAATCCATTGATCACCCTTTTTTCCAGTTTTTTAATTAATCAGTCCTAACATGGTATGCTGCCACGAGACATAGATGGTTTCTATTGAGTGACTAACAAAACCTGTTAATCTCTACTACCAACAACACTGGTTGAGATACTGTTGCTTGGTTTAGGTTATTCATTTGTTCTGACATATGTATCTATACGTCTTTGTATCTGGACTTTGCCCTGTCCTAACAGTTCAGAGTAGAAACTTGAAATTTTGCACGCATGCTCCCCTCAATGAGTTAGGAAAATCTTTTGTTTTGGTTTTTGTCTTTTCAAAACTCCCCACTCAGATTAGTTTGTGGTGGGGGTTCAATTTTCAATCTAAGTTTTTTGTAAATTGGTCCCTTAGTTTATGTCCACCCTTGTTTTGTTTTTGTTTTTTGAATTTGATCATTTTAGTGCCCAACAAAAGGCATGAGAAATAACTAATTCACTGAACACCCCTTTTTCTAATTTTTTGATTGATCACCCCAACACGACATGCTGCCAAATGACATTTCTCATCAGGTGGTTGAGAAAGAAATATGTTTCCACATATATCCCATCTATTATATATTACCACTACCAACAACAGACTGGTTTAAACACTTTTGCTGGATTTAGGTTATTTATGGTTTCTAACATTTATATACCCCAATTGTACTTATAGAGAAATTCCTCGATTGTTGATACCTAAACTAAACCTAAATATCATCTCGTGCCTTCGTATTCCTCTCAACCGATGCCCAAATCTTCACATTGTCTCCCTTATCCCTTCCAATCTCTGTTGCCAGTCTATAAACTAGAAACTTTAAATTCTGCATGCATGCACTCTCCTCAATGAGATATGAAATGATTTTTTCAATAACCGCTACCCACAAGTTTCTGGTAGAGGGTTCAATTTACAGTATAAGTTTACGCTAAATCTACTCGATAAGAAGGAGCAGATATGGTTGGCGGTGATTCATAATTTCCCTTGTAATGCTGTATTTGTTTAGTGTTTAGTTGATAAAGGAAGCATACTATCAAATACAAAAACATGATTCAAAGTACAAAAATTTAGTAAATGTTAGAATTTATTAATCTTAGATATTTAGTATTGGGTAACTCCATTAATATGTGCATACATGGTGTGGTACAATTGTTTTATTGAACCCCAACTTGAGGTTCCCGTATAAAAAAGATGGAGTCTTAGTAACAGGGTTGCTGCTAAGATATATTCCAAATATATTCTTTTGCTTCACTCATCCTTCAGGAATATATTCTTTTGTCCCCACCCCCAAACACATTTGAGAAAGTGAAAGTGGGTACCCATGTGTATAAAACTGAAATAAAAATTTCAATGATTTTTTGACAATATCTTTCATTCTCATGAATTTCATTGCCTCATTATTCAATGATCAAAGTATAACCCAGTGACACCTTTCAGGAGAATGACGAATTCAATCATGAAAGAACAAATCTGGTTTTGATGTAGTCGGACGCAGGTGTGAAGGGTGTAAAATTTCTCCCAGCTTATACTACCTTCTGATTTTTATTTGTTCCCTCCCTTTGAATATAGCGCAACTGCCTAAGGGAATGTCTCTGCTCCTAAGCACTTCCTTTGTCCCCAGCCAATGGGAACTCTTCTTTCACCATTGGCTTGAATCACAAACTAGACAAGAAGTATTGCATGGTATTGAACAAGTAATAGTTTGAAGGTTACTTGTCTTGAGAATAGCCAAGGATATGTTTCAATAAAATATACAGATCATGTCTTCATTCTGAACAAATTATCTAATCACAATATTTGTTATTTTGTTTCAGGGCAAAGTAATTTTGTGTCACTTTTTTTAAAGCTTTGTTTGGATAGTACGTAAAGTATTTGATTACAAGATCAAAGAGAAATAACTACTTTTATTTTTTACTGAATAAATCAGACTGCACATCATATTGATTCTTCAACCAAGGAAAATACCTTGTTTGTTTTTTTTTTAAATAAACAGTTCAAGTAGTTATTTCTTTAAATCATTTTACAGTTGCTAGACCATTCAGAATATAATAAAACAATATTGTTAATCTCTGATACTATATCTAAATAATTTTTCATATCAAATAGATATGAAATAAGGTTTGTAAATTTTGATTCATTTGGTGAAGTACCCAATTCCATCTATATTTCTTGGGATGATAAATTGATTTACTCCTGAGTTGAAATGTAGTGTGTATGGCTGAAAACATGTCACATGCATAGATAGAAAAACACAACAATTTCAGCCACTAAGATATCTTTTTTTTTAAATAAAAAAAAACGTTTTCACTATTCACCAAGGGGAGTGTATGATCAAAATTACAAGTTTCTGCTATAAGCGGTTCTCTATGCAATATTATTTTTAGATAGGTTAATAAAGTCACTTCCAATAGTTAGAGCTTAACTCTTAAAGTCCTTTGATTTTAAATATTGTTTTAAAATTCTAGGCTCTTCAAGTCTTTCCACTGGTTGATGGCTGTTGAATATCTTCAAAATATTGTTAGCCCTCAGTATCTAACCTCAAAGAATGTCTGGATAAAATTATTACCAGTGAGCAAAAAGGCATTTATAGAAATCTCCAACTCACTAGTGCTAGGTCCTAGTTGTGCCAGAAAAACACATTTGAAGTAAATTGTTTTCAGTCAAGTAGCATCAATTTCTATTTATTCAGCTTGGCAATGTATATCTAAACTATTTTTTTTATTCAGAATTAGATTGTTGCAGCAGATTTACTGAGGTGAATAAAGGCTGGACTCCAATTTATATGATAAGCAAAGTATTGAACAACCATAGCCATCAAAGATGATAAGGGGTTATATCCTTTTTTTTTAATGTGCATGCATTTGTATATGTTCTAGTTTTCCTGGCCATACCGTTTTGTCTACAGACTTGAAAATTGGCATCACTACTCCACTAAACATCTAAGAACAATTTTTTGATTTTTGGAAAATGCTGTTTTTGAACTTTTGGGGGCCTCATTTTACAGGTTCATTAATATCATGTAGATTCTCCAGAATCTAGATGTTCCTAGATGTTTATTACTCTATATCAGATGTTTACCCATACAAAACAGCTGTGATGCCATAAATAGAATTTATTCTGACAATATTTATTCTTCAATGAAAATTTTTTTTTGCTTGACCTCAAATTTGGATGCTACAGTTGCTCAATTATTGACTGTGATGGCAAGTTGACAAATACTTAAAATTAGTGAATGAAATATTTTCATAATAGTCTAGACTAGAAATCAGCAGACTTTTTCAGAGGCTAGCTGGATTTGAAATGGTTTTATTTCTCTCAGGCCAAAGCTAATAAAAAATGAATCATTGATCATAAAAGTCTATAGAAGCAGTCTGTTTTTGATGACTTCAGTAATACTCATTATTGGAGAGCATATACATGTATAGAAACTTCCATTTACAATCAATCGAAAACTATGAAATCCTTTATTCGGGGACAAAATATTGTTGAACCACAATTCAAATTTTGTGTATATCAGAGCAGAGGAAATGTATAGTGTGAAATCATTTTGGGCTATGAAACATTGATTTAATTGGAGCTACAGCAAAAATAATACTTTCACTCTATTTTTTGATACTGTATAAAATTGTCCACTAACTTAAGATAAATAAGGAAAACACAGTTTTTGCTTTGCAACGTCATATATCCGACGAAACTGGGAGTGAAGATTTGGCTGACACCCTAGTGTATGCAATAACAAGTGCCTTTCCTAATGGGTGTATGCCAGAGACATTTTGTAGGCCATGGGTTACCAACTCTCTTACAGTTCTTTGTCAGTTGAGGATCAAAAGGCCAAGTGAAGAAAGTTATCTGTTTCTGAATGCAAATAAAAATAGACTGGACAAAACACATATTGTGAAAAACAGAATTCTATTAATTTTATATACATTCAAGATACATAATCTTAAGGTTAGTGTACAGATAGCATTAAGATGAAATGCTGTGTGTCAAGAAAACAAGGTCAGTACGCATATCATTTTGATAAATGTTACATGCGTACTATAAAGTTTAAAGTACGTACAAGTCAAAGTCTTTGTGAGTCAATAAAGTTTTGGGAAATTAATTCTGAGAATGATGAAGTCATTGTGTGTGATATAGAAAATGATGTTGAAAATGTAGGAACATTCAGATTAAGTGTGGATTCTTGTGGAATCAAATACATTACTGTTGACTAGACAAATCTTAGCTCTTTTTAAGCTTTCTAGGAAGCTTTAATCAATGGTCTGAGGAGACCTTTGATTAGTCGGAAAATCTCGGTGGCTTGATCACATAATTCAATTTTGAATTTCATACAGTACCCATAAAGTATACTAATTGTAATAGGCATAGACATAGTCAGCAGACCAGATCAAAGGACTTCCGCCTAATCTAATCTGACACTTTATTGTATTGCACCGTTGAGTTTCAGCAGACTTCTCTGATTGCATTTTTTTACACTTCAAACTGGAAGTTGCTCCCGATCCAGAACCGGTGTGCGAAAAGCCGTTCAATCTAATTTTAACTATTCTCTTCTCTGTTTCTTGTAACAAATACTTCCGGTGGCATTGTAATTACGAATTTTGATGATGTGGCATTTTATTCTAAGTTCCCACCCGGGGGGAAAAAAAACCTCTCCACGCCTACACAACTCTTCTGTTACTTATTCATGAGATTATGGACATCCTGGAGTATTTTCTTACTCACAAGGGAAATTACAAAAGATAAGACTGCGTGGGTAACAAGATTTGAAAAAAAGAGATTTTTTTTAAATTGAAAAAAAAAAAAAAACAATAAAAAACAACCTAGACATGAACATCCTGCTTAGTACTTAAGAAAGATAATCTCTTAAAAATGATGAAATTAATAAAACCTAGCATTCTGAGGGAAATTATGAATCACCACCACCTATACATTCTATGTAAAGGCTGATCAATTAAAAAATTGGGGAAAAAATGGTGATCAATGAATGTTATTTCCCTTGCCTTCTGTTGGGCTTTGTGATCACTAAAAATGGTCTGAAATTTCAAAAAAATAAGTAACTTGAATAATAACTTAGCATAAATTTACATTGTATATTAAACCCCCACTAAAAACCTATTTCAGAGAGGAATTTTCAAAAAACAAGAAAACATTTTCCCTACTCATTGAGATGAGTGTGTGTGCAGAATTTCAAGTTTTTTACGATGAACAGTAAAAGCTGGGCAAAGTCCACTAAACCTAGCAACAGTGGTTAAACCAGTCCGTTGTGGGTTGCAATGAATAACATAGACTGGAATTTAATGATGGTGAACAGGATGTATGCAAAGAAAGTATTATCAGAAAGACTTCTGTAGGTATTATTCCACAGGGAAACTCCACCCAGACTGTAAAACCTCTAAGTCAGTCCATTCATAGCAAAAGGCCATCTGGTTTTATTAAAACCTAAGGACAAAGTAAGTAATTTGTTTTTTATTCCATGTTTCATATCAAAAATATAATGTGAAATATGAAGAAATAAAGTCAAAAAATTCCTTTTGTACTGTGACAATAAACACGTCTCTTACATAAGATCAAAATCTGATGGCTAAGGATTAACATGAAAGTCCGTTCATTTTTTAATAAAAATTTATCAACACTTTTTTCTTTATCGTAGCAGTCTCAATAAATCTTGCCAATTCAAGTTTTAGAATCAAAAAGCACACCAATATTTCTTGTGGTTATATTTTTCTTATTTCAACTTGGTTTATTTTTATTTGTATCTTCATTCAATTTTCACGATCCATCTTCTTACAACTCTAACAAGTGTCTGTTAATACCTCTAACACAGCTGATTTAAAGAAGAAAGAAAAAAATTCGCAATGTGATACACGGTGAAGTATCAATGCTCGACATACTAATTTGGAACGGAAGCCTGTTATCATCCCAACCTCATATTTCCTGAGTAACTGAGATGAGTCAACTGAACTGATGATTCTCTGTTATCTACAAATCGCCGTCCCTCAAATCTACTACAAAACAAAACTACCGGGTGTTAAGCACACTCAACGTTTGAATGTTAAGTCAACCCAGGCCCCCAACTCCCTGGTTTTGAATGGTCAATCCTGCTTTTTCCGCACTCCATCAGAACCCAACCATCTGCCGATGCAAGTGACACTTCTGTTCCTGGGGGAATTTGAATGACTTGTCACTGGTTTGTAAACACGTGTTCCGGGATACTTGCTCCTCGTGTGTTGAATGTGTGAACTTGTCATTTTTTCAGAGAGAGAGAGAGAGAGAGAGAGAGAGTGGATGGGTGGCTTTACGATCCCAACCTCTCACCCTGCAGCTGAGGTGTCCGTCAAATCCTAAAGGGTACTAAACAAACACCCTCGCCCACACTCTGATGCACCTACGCATACCTAGATATTTAGGAAGGCGGCATGTATGCACATATTCCCGGACTGAAGAAAAATGGGTCTGGTTAGTCACTCTATAGAAACTGTCATACGACCAATGCCTTTTGGCTGCATGCTGTGCTGGGTTTATCAATTAAAAAATTTGAAAAAGGAGTGTCACTGAATAAGTTACGACTTTCTCCTTTTGTTGAATCACTAAAAAGACTGAATTTTCGAAAAATGAGCATGAAGTCAGCCGAGCATAATCTAGAGACCAATTTAGTAAAAACTTACATTGCAAATTGACGAGCACTTATACGGGAGGGGATTTTTTAGAAAAATTAATGTTTTTTTTTGGCGGATATAAAAAAGAGTAAATGCTTAAATTTTCAGCCTTCTAGCTTCATTGGTGCAGTCTGTAAGCGTGAAACCTGTGTTGACAGTTTTGGTTGATGGTTTCTGATAAACCTAGATACAAACATACACACAGACAGATACAGGACTAGATACCCACGCATTCAAAATAAAAATAGTTACTGGTACAAAAATAAGTAACTGACAGAAATAACGGACGAACCCACAGATGCATATTGAAAATACGTGTACACAGCAATCAGTGTCGGCGCTAGGTCCATCTGTCCTCCACACCCCGGCAAATTTGTTGTAAATTGTTTTTAAAATTTTTTTTTAAAGATTTTTGAAAATAGTTTTAAAAATTTTTGCACCGTTCATCAGATATATTGCATCCCCGGAGCTCTGCGCACACCAGCAGTTGCATGGTCTGCATGTCCTAGGCATCGTCTCTGCATCGAGGCATATACAAACATAGAGAAGAGCAAATGAATGTACAATCATATCAGGATCTACAAGGGCCAAAATAGATGCAAGGATACACACAGCACATACTCAAATCGACACAGAATCATTCACACATATCCATATTAAGAAATCCTGGAAAAGACAAGAGTCAGGGACATCATAGAATCCATTAAAAATCTCAAATGACTGTGGACTGGCCATCTTGCAAGAATGATGGACAACCAATGGACATTGCTACTCACAACATGGATCCTCTGAGATCACATGCACAACCGAGGCCGGCAGAATATTAGATGGAAAGGCGAGCTAGACAAATTCAAAAAGTACTTGTTCCACGACGCTCATGATTGAGAAGTGTGGTGAATCCTGGGGAAGGTCTATGTTCAACGATAGACTTTGAAAGACTGATGATGATGACACACATACTCATACATAGTGAGATGGATATACATATATATAAGCAAAAGTATCTGCACAGATAGATATATACATATATGTATAGAACTAAACTCATGTATGGATGAGATCATTCTCATGACCTACTTGAAAACTGAAGAAACCTATGTTGACAATTTTGGGTTGACAGTCTTTCTAACAAGTGCAAAAGATTTAGAAATTATGTATATGTAGATTTTTAGTTGATTGTGATTCATATTGTAAAATTCGTATTATCGTTGTATATGACATAATACACATTATCATACGCACTCAGAAATCTGGATACACACACATGCTCATAACAAAATATACATTATCAGACATGATAAATTATCTGGACACACGAATATGCTATGCAGTATGATATGCATCATCATATATGCTCAATAATCCAGACATAGACACTCATAACATATGTATCATCATATATGCCCAGTTATCTGGACACACAGTATAATGAACACCATCATATATACTCGGTAATCTAGACACATGCATATGTCCACCGTTGCATCATCATATATGCTCACTAATCTAGACACATACTCATACACAGTATAATGCATATCATATATGCTCAGTAATCTAGACACATGCATACGTTCACAGTTACATCATCATATATCCTCAGTAATCTGGTCACTCACATACAGCAAAATACTGATTTGCTCAGTAATCTGGACACACATTCTCACGCAGGCACACAGCATAATACACAATATCATATACACTTGGTAATGTGAACACTCACAACTAAATATGCATCATCATATATACCCAGTAATCTGGACATGCACACATACATTCACAGACCCATCATCATATATGCTCAGTAATCTGGACACACACATACGCACACTTTTCTCCCCTCTTGAGGATCACTGACACTTTCTCACTCTTCTGTTGAATCATTGCTTCCTGCATGTGAACCACGCCTTTGTATTTGCGGTCACCTTCTAGCAGAACCTGTGGGGGCTGAGATGTATCTCACATAACAACTGCCCATTATGTTATCTTTGCTGATGCAAACAAAATACAACCCTCATCTCTTGTACTCAAGGATTTCAAGGTTGTCTTTTCACATGCATGGAATGCAGTCTTGAATAGATTTCCACTTGAAGGGATTTGCTTTACTGCAGTATCATTCGCTTAAAAATCTGTTGAGGTCTTTCCAGACAAAAGATATTTCATAGAAATCCTACATCAATTTCCCTCACTTATATCACATCACGTTTAACTCCTAAAGTACCTCGACATTCTCAGTCCCGTTTTTTTTTTTTTCATTCAAATGCCTGCATGTAACTTATGAATCACAAACAAGTTTGCATGCGTTAAATTTAGCATTAACATCTGCAGAGTCCCTCATGCTCAGGCAGAGCACCTTTTTTTTAATTTTTGATATTTACATAATTAAATTTTATGAATAAAAAAAATCAAATAATCCCAAGTAGTCATAAAAACATCTATTTAATTTTTTTCATTTAACATAAATAAAATATCTTCCATCTTATCTTTTTTTAAATTTTTTTAATCTATTGGCTCAATGGTAAATTTCTTAGAGTAATTCTTTTACATAACTTTTCGTCAATTTTAGTGAGAAATGTTACAACTCAAATGTTAGTGAAAAAATGTCAGATCTCAGATCGCTTTTGTGCTTCAAATTTATTTCTTTCTTTGTACATATTTACTTGTCAAAATAACAATTCCATTTTGACTCCCATCCCAGCCCAATTTTTTCATTTGGATCCCGCCACTACATCATGTCTCACAACATGAATCCCCAGAGATCACATAAGAAACTGAAGCCAACAGAACACAAGATGGAGAGATGAACTGGACAGATTCAGGAAATACCGGCTCCACGACGCCCGTGATAGAGAATTGTGGCAAATCCTAGGGAAGGTCTATGTCCAACGATGGACGTTAAAAGACTGATGATGATGATGATGATGATGATGATGACTCTCCCTTGCTCAAAATCTTGGACCCCCCCTCTGATAAAGTGTGTGACCCGTATGAAAATGGCAATCATTTTTAAGGGCAAATATCGATGGAACAGAAATGAGGAATAAAACAAATGAAAAGATTGGGAGATATTTTTAATTGTAAGAAAATAAAATAGAATGACTGAAAGAAAAATGGAAAACAAAGTAGAAAAAAATGACCTGGAAAGAAGAAATCAAAGAAGGAGAGAAGAATAGAATGAAGCAAGAAAGAGGAATGAAAGAGAAACAAAAATGAATGATGAAAGAATTTAAAAAAAAAACGAGACAAATTTTTTTTCTCTTAAATGAAGGAAGGAAAAGTGTAAAACTGAAATCGGGAAAAACAGCAAAAGAGAAGAAAAAGATCTGTTACAAAATAAAAAAAATCAAGACAGTGAAAAAAAAAGTTGAGACAACTTAGCAAAAGAGAAAAAGAGTGAATGAAACAAAAAACAAGTCTGGTTTGTCACAAAAGAAACCGTCACGTGACCAACATCTTTTGGCTGCATGCAATATTGGGGGTGATCAATTAAAAGATTAGAAAAAAGAGATGATCAATAAAGAAGTTACTTTGCTCATTTTTTGTTGGGCAGTGATCACTAGAAAAAAATCGGTATTTCCAAAAAACAAATATAAACTGTTGCCAGGCACAAATTTGAGACCGATTTATATAAACTTACATGACAAATTGAACATCCCCTAAAAAACTAATTAGAGAAGGAAATTTTCAAAAAACAGAAAAATTTGTTTTTTTTGACTTAATAAGGAATAATTATAGAAATCTTTAGCCCTCTAGCTCCATTGGTGTGGTCTGTATGCATACGTACACAGCCAGCCAGACCAATTTGATTACTTAAGTAATCTATGTTAACAGTTATGGTTGACGGTTTCTAATATATTTGTTTTCCACTCAAATTTGAGGCCCAGAGTGTGTGTATTTAGGTTGTTTTTATCACTGCCAAATTACCAAGACATGTGTTGCCCAGTGACTGATGACAAACTAAATGTTGGATTTATTTACAGGAGCTTTTTTATTCAAAATCTCCAGTATAATTTACGGTAAAGTCCAGACAAAAAAGTAAAAGCTGAAAATGAATAGACAAAATATATTACTTCCACACTCTTAAGAATAGGTATTACCACAGTTTGTTGGCATAGGACTGTGTTACATATTTTGAAAGTTTAGCTTTTAACTCTTAAATTCATCCTAACAGATTCAAGAAGTAATTCAAGGGGAAGTAATTTCTAATTTGAGGTCTTTGGTAATTTAAGAAATTTTTATTCTATTCACAAAAGAGATCAATTTTTTCATCCTATTTGTTCAAGGACTAGGGGGTGTGACTCCATCAGACGGGGTAACACCAAGAGGACTGCACAAAAATTTTTCATATAGTTTCTAAGTAATTCTTTTTTCTCAAGAAACATCTGCCTACATGATATCTCCAAAATGTCTGCGTGAATTTCAGTGAAATTTTGTGGAAGGATGGACAATAGATTACGGAAAGATTGATTAGATTTTAGATAAAAACTTTTTCATGGTATCCATACTTATTTTCTTCATATCATTTCACAAATTCAAAACTGGTAACTCAAAAACTAAAGATGAATAGAATTGCTAGTAAATGTCGGTTTATGCTGTCACATTCAATTATATGGGAGGACTATGATGAATAACGTATAATGTAATAGTACAAAAAGATCACCAAAATTCTAGATATCCTGGTAAGACAACAAGTTCTTGAAGCAGGAGGAGGGTAACACCATGAGTTACTGTCCTTGGTGACACCAACCAAAGGCCAGCCACTGCATTGAAGAGTTCATCATAAGTTACAAGCAGTCTATGAATCTAAAAGTTAGATTGTGATTTAGCCATCAGATGCATAGAGCTGATTTCTGATTTCACAATATATTAAGATTATTTGTTCAATCAAAGAAACATATTTTATTGGTTATAAAGAGAAAAATCTTATGATTTCATTATTGTTAGCAAAATTGATCCCTACTTTTAAGCACTTCAAATTATTCTCCATTAATGGCCTCCTGACTGACCATTTTTTTATTTTGTATTTGGCTTCAAACTCAGCTTATTAATTCATGTTGAGAGTAGTATACAATAATATCAACACAATGCTACCTCATTAAGCATACAATAATGTCTACAATAATGTCAGCACAATGCTACCTCATCAAGTACAATACTTAGACATCAACATGACTATCACTATGTTTAAGACTAATAGCTTTGTTTTCAGTTTCATCAATATATCAGAATAAATATCCATCTTTGAATAGACATTTCTCTTTTCATAAATAATTCTTGAAAAGCTCAAACTCTGTATGAAAGGGTTCATGACTGAATAAAGGTTAAAAGTTTTGATTTATACTATCTCGATATACTGATACTTTGTGTGGTTTTCTCAGAAGATCAATTCTTTTTGGCAACAGTCTAGACACTTCTAGTGACCTTATCAACAGTTCTTCATCATACATAATTTATTAATGTTTTATAATATCTGTAATGTTACATTCCTGACACAGACATTGTAAACGTTCAGTTCTTATTTCTTTTGAAGTATATGAAAGGTAACATTAGCAGAAAAATAGTAGTGAGGTGTTTGACTACTGATTTAGCATGCAACTTTTACTATGGACAAATTATTACTTGTGAAAAAACTCACAGATATAATTGGATTTCTATGATTGTTTTTTTTCAGAAAAGTAAGTATTGAACTGAGATTGCAATGTTTCAAATGGTAGATAGGAGATATTTTCATAAGCAAAATTGCTACTTTTTATTGGAAGAGCCCATTGTTATGGACAGAAAATCAGAAAATAATCATCATCATCATCATCCTTTTAGCATCAGTTGGTGGAAATAGACTTTCCTTTAGATTTGCTAGACCTCTCAACGATGGGTGCCACGGAGCCAATACTTTCTGAACTTGTAAGTTGTGATATCTGAAGGTTGTCATTTGAGTTTTCTGATGGCTTCTGTTATCTGAGATTCCATTTTCACCCTGATATACTGTGTTATCATGCGATCTCTCCATTTGATACAGAGCATGATTCTTTCAGTCTCTCAATATAAACAGTCACATAACCAATGTCTCTTGGCAATATACCATGTTGGGGGTAATCAATTAAAGCATTCGAATAAGGGATGATCAAAGAATAAGGTCATACTCTCGCCTTTTGTTGGACAGTAATCATTGAAAGTCTGATTTTTCAAAAAAACAAGTAACACAAGTTAGATCCGAGTTTAGCACAAAATTACATTGCAAACTGAACCTCTATTGAAAGCCTGTCGTGAGGACAAATTTTTGAAAAAACAACAAACATTTTCATAGAAATAAAGAGTGGATGTTCTAACTTTCAGCCTTCTAGCTCATACATACAAATATGTATATAGCCAGCCGGACCAACTTGAACAAAGGAGAAACCTAACTTTGACAGTTTTGATTTATGATAATTAGCAAAAGAAATTGTCTGCCATCCTAGCAACATGACAGGCTCATTGCCATTTGAGTTTTCTAATGGATTTTTTGATATCTCAGACTCCTGTTTCCTCACGGATACATTGTGCTATCTTGAGATCTCTCCATGTGAGGTTGAGCATGATTCTTTCATGTGCACATTGCATGGTTCAGTCTCTTGGTAGAGAGCCATGTTTCAACTCCATAGGTGACTATCAGGAGAATGCATTGGTTATATTCCCTTCTTTTTAAAACTAATAGGATTTTTTTGTTCTTGAAGGTTAATTACAGTATTCATTATATAAGCAGATATAAGTGAGAAAAAGAGAGATAACACTTATTGTAGTGCCTTTTAATGCTGTTTAAAAGAAGAAAAAGAAGAGAGAAAGAAATTTCTAAAAAATAACATGAGAAATACTTAGTTTAAGCTTTTCCTGAGTGTTCACGAGTGTCATATCTTTTAAGTTAGATAATCTGTACTTGAGGTGTCTGACATCATCAAATAGTTTAACAAAATGCAATGAGAGGCAGCTGCATCACACTGGAAAGAGTTTGTCTTTCCTGAACAAATGCTTTTTATTTAACGAATCCTTGAAAGCCAACTGCCTGTTACTCTAAAACTAATAAATTGATTCCACTCAGGGTTAGGATGATATTACAGAAGATTCGTGTTCCATTTTTACCTGCTTTTTATCGCCTATTAGCATATCTTGAAAACAAGATGAATAGTCACAAGACAAGGTGCAGTAAGTGTTCAAAATTAGGTGTCAGCTACCGGATTCTGTTTTCCGTTTGGGTTAGTGCTTCCAATCATGCCTCTATTTGAAGGGCTCCGTGACAAAATACATTATACGCAGAATTCAAAATAAATAAAGTTATCCCCCTTGGTCAATTTTCAAGATTGTTATCTATGAGTATTTTATTTACTTTTCCAGCAAAACACGATTTAAGCCTCCCAACAGATGAAGAAAAAATTGGATTTTGTGGAAGAATGCATTATGCAGGAATAATACAGGATTAATGTTTTCCCTTTTTTCTTGCTGCAAGAAATTCGGATATAACGCATTTTTTCATGGAGCCTTTCAATTTTTCCCGTAACTATGAGGTGTGATTTAACCACAACACAAAGAATGTTTCCTTGCATATAACTTTGGTTAGAATAGATCCCATGGTATCCTGAGAAAATAAAGTGTAAGGAAGCTTTGGTCAATTTACTTTAGTTTTTATTCAAAGTATTTCCTGGGGATATGATTACAAATACAAACTAACGTTTATCCCTCAAGAAAACTGCTTGTAAAAACAAAATGTCAAATAACACTACAACTCAGTTCTTGGCTATCGTAGTTGTTTCTCTGGGAATAAAAAATCCAAATAAGATATCTGGTTATCAATCTTTGATTTTCCTGTGACGTTGGCATTAAACCCAGAGATTTCCAAAATGTTGACATTTTATGGGGTTGAGTATATTTACAGAGTTTGACTTTGCTACTCCCATCTGCAAGGCCTCAATGTCCTCACTAGCCTCTTTATTTGGTTCTTTATCCATTAACTATAACAAGTAGAGTAACAGTTATCCATTGTAAGATAAAAGCCCTGACTCAAGGATAGAACTGAGTTGCCAGCTACCATGATGAAATGAAAATTATACAGAGGATTTTGACCAGAGAACTGAAAATTTCCATCATTTGCTGTTAACAGGTCGACATTTCCATGAAAGAAATTTACTCATTGAGTCTCAGGATTTGTTTAAATCAGAAACTCCAAATTTGGTTTTTAACTTTACAAATTACTTAAACAACTTGGTGTGCCTGTTTTACTTCATAGAATCGGAGACTGTTGATTGTTTGGGGGACACAAAGACTGGTCTTCATTCACTTGGACTAAGTAGATCTTGCAAATGGCTATACGGTGGGTCAGTGAATCTATGAGTTAAAACTGAACTCACTGTCAAAAGCAAGAAATGCATTCAAAAAGTCTCAGGTTTTTACTGACTGATATGTTTATTCCATTAAGTTCACTAGCCGATAAATATCAGTGTAACAGGAACCAGTATTTTTATAACCTCAGGAAGTTCTTAGTGTACCCTGGGGATTTGTATGTGTGTGAACACATACACATGCACACACACAAAAGAGATCAGTAAGTCAAAGTTGATATATTTGATTAACCAATAGGAGGCAGTTGTATGATATCTCTTTCTCTCCCTTTCACTCATATCAACATTTGATACACACATATATATATATATATATATATATATAAAAGAACAATAGTAGATATACATGAAGCTTGTGTATATATATCAATGTATCGAGTAGATCTTTATACAAAGGAAGTGCCCAATATGGAACAGGAAGTACAATCTGTAATGAACCATTGGAAAAATATTAATTATCTTATATATATATATGTGTATATATATGTATGTGAATTATAAATATATTCTATAGAAACTTATCTTGAATGATTTCCCGCCATACATGTCATTCAGTTAAGATACCATAAACAGAATAAACAATTAAAGAAAATGGGGCTGCTGCAGGAATTGATCCAGCCACTGATATGTAGCCACTTCAATATAGCAATGCATTTACCATTGTGTTAAACAGCCCACCGATGAGGCAAAGGCCAAATAACTGTTTTCAACCTGAATTCTCATCTTGGTTATTCATGGTCCTTTTGTCTCTTCCAACACAAGAGTATGTCTTTTAGAGATGGACAGTTTGGTCCAACAGAATAAATTATGAATTGTGTTATATTATGTAGAAACTTATCTGAAATGATTTCCCGATGTAACACAGTTTTTATATCATTCAATTTAGACAGAAAATTCTCAAGAAAGCAGGACTGCTTGTATATTTGCTTATATCTCACTTTCTCTCTGAAAGTTTTGTTATCTATCTTTTCAAAAGCTTTTATTTCATTGTTTTTTTTTTGCTAGTTGTGTAATAATCAAATTCAAGGCAGTTCACTACTTTATCTCCTACCATTTCTGTATCTTGATCCAATAATTTGTTCCAATTGTTAACAACTCTTTGCGAGAATACCCTTCTTGAATATTTTCTGTTTTTATATATATATATATATATATACATATATATATATATGTATATATATATATGTATATATATATATATATATATATATATATATATATATATATATATATATATATAGTCTAGAAAGCTTTACAGCTTTAAACTTTGAATTTTAAAAAACTTTTTCAACAAATTTTTTTGTCAATTCCGTCACCCATTCCTCAATATCTGTCAATGCAATTAATGTAATTTTCTTCGGGGTTTTTTCTCCCGTTTCCCCTAGACTTTGTTGTTATGGTACAATGTATAAATTGTCTCTTGTTAGGATCATCAGTTGTTTGCCATGTAACCATTTCAGGGATTTTTAAAAAAACAGTTATATATATACATAATAGTATATTTTTGCTTTTATTTATTTTAAAGAATTTTGGTGGATGTTGTCAATGCCTTTTATTATGAGTAGATAAATTATTTACAACAGTATATATTATATAAATTATTCATCAAATGTACATTCATCTATGTGAATTTATAATCTTAGTTAATTACTGGACATCACAGTAAAAATGTTACCCAATAAAAAAAGAAAAAATGTTTAAGATGATAAATTTGTTTTGCTTCAAGAAGATTTTTTCTCACGGAAACATTTTAACTATAATCACTCTGCATTCTATATCAAGGGTACCAAGATTTTGTGCACTCAATAACTCTGAAAGCCTGTGAATTATTTGTCTGTTCATATATGACAGAAATCAACATGACAACACAACTGAAATTCAAGTACATTATCAGAGTCACCTACAGTGGCAAGATAAACTTTTTGCACTGGGAACAAAGTTGCCTACGGAGTGCTAAAGGTTAAACATAAACAGATACCACTTAGGGGATGAATGAAATTTATTTTCTCTGTAGATATTTGAAGATCATAATTCATTGTTTATACTTTTTCTTAATGAAGTGTCAGTTCTAAAACAAAACTGCTCCTGAAAATTGCCGAACATTTCAAAAGAAATATTTATTCTATCAACAAACTTCAAAGTGGGATGTGGCTTTTTAAGGTTGTTTTAACTTGAACATTTTTGCCCTTATCTAATATCCCCAAATGTTACAAGCCCTCCTCGACCAATCAAAGCTATCAGTTCTCAAAGAAAGCAACTGTCTCAGACAAATGCCAAGAATATCCCTTCTAATCCTCCGCCATATCCATGTTCCGTGGATTTGGACACCATTTAAGTAGAACTCAAAACTCAAAAAAAAAAAAGAATAGTTTGTGTGATTTTTCTCTCCCCTGAGAAACAAGGTTAGCAGATCTCGATAAGAACAGGATTACTTTCATTTTTTAAAGGATGTATGACCATTCGTCAGGTTATGGAGTGATCTGCTTAGAGTGTTAGCTTGTTAAAAACCACTGTGAGAACTGCCATCGAGTTTGGTTTCTTCTTTCTATCAACGTCAACCGTCAGAAGGTGAAGTGTTCCGTCCCTTAAGAGACACTTTCGAAAGAGTATGAACGGCCGGTGACAGAGTCCTGGCTCCTGTTGCATGCATCAATTCGGTGATCCTTACAAGTCAGATCAAGTAAAAGCAGAACTATGTCCCTATATGTTTTTTATGACCAAGACCTTTGCAGGATGCAAGTCCACTGAAGGGATATGTCAACCTTAATTACACAGTTTAGTGGGTACTCAATTAGCTGCTGAGTGCACGGGGAAATTTGTCATAATGATACGTTTTACATACTCTTCACTCATACTGGGAATCGAACCAGGACCTTCTTAGTACGAGGAGTACATACTAACAATGACACTTTCCAAACAGACTCAACCTTCTGTAGTTATTTCTAAAAATTGTCAGCTATCAGCTCTTTCTTGCTCCAAATACTGAAAGTCTGTGAGTCTTATGGGAAAATATTTCTCTCTTCTGATTCCAGGAGGGTACTTTGGCCTCAGGACAAAATCCATCATGTTGAACTCCAAAGACAGTTTATGATCAGTTCATCTCTTCTCGGGTTTCATGTTTTGATAAATCGTGTTGGGTTGTCAGGTTATAGATATTAGTCTTCTACTCGTTCAATAAAAATACAAGATGTCTATGTCAAGCTGCAGACTTGGCCAGAAGAACATTGAGAAAATAGATTTTCTTGTGGAAGGAATTAATACATTAAAAAAAAGATTTACCATTTATTTTATTTGTAATTAAAAAATAGGATACATAACCATGTTATGAGAGAAAGATGGTATTTAAAGAAAGAAGACAAATGCTAAAAACCAGAAAACTACATCAGTTCTGTTTTAAATATAATTTTGAGATTATTCACAATAAGCTATATTCACCTAAAGAGCGTGTTAGAATAAATTAGCTGGAATGCTGTCATAAGAACAACAATACAAGGATATTAGTGAGAAAGATCATTAAATGATATAGACAATACTCTTCTGCTTTAAATACCATTTAATAATTCAAGATGTTCAAAAAATGCCAACATTAATTCTGTTTTGAATGTATATTCAAGTTTATTTACAATATGCAATATTCACCTGAAGAACATCATCATCATCATCATCAACGTCCGTCGTTGGACATAGACATTCCCCAGGATTTGCCACACTTCCCTATCATGGGCGTCACGGAGCCAGTACTTCCTGAACTTGTCTAGCTCGTCTCTCCATCTAACATTTTGACAGCCTCGGTTGCACATGTGGTCTCGGGGGATCCATGTTGTGAGTCGCGATGTCCATTGATTGTCTGCCATTCTTGCAACATGGCCAGCCCACAACCATTTGAGATTTTTAATGGATTCTATGATGTCCCTGACTCTTGTCTTTTCTCGGATGTACTGTGCTGTCTTGTGGTCTCTCCATGTGAGGCCCAGCATTATTCTTTCATGTGCACGTTGCATGGTTCTCAATTTATGGGTCTGTCTCTTGGTTAGTTTCCATGTTTCAGCTCCATAAGTAACTCTTTAGGATCAATGGGATCTTGTTATTTTTGAAGGTTGAGCTAATTCTGCCAAAGGCTTGCCATCCTAGTATGATTCTTCGCTTGATTTCTTCTTCTTTTGAGGGTAAACCTGAAGAACATGTGTGAATAAATCCACTGAAATGCTGTCATGAGATCAGCATACAAAGATATTAGTAAAATCAATAATCATTAAATGACATTGACAATACTCTCTTGCTTTAAATACCTTTTAAGAATTCAAGACATTCTGAAATGCCATGTCCATGAGTGATTGTACAGGTTTATCTTGAATAGTGCAGTTAGATAATTTCAACATTGTCCACACTGATCAAAACTGCACTGTTCAACATCTTATTATAATTTGATGTGTTTTTTTTTCAGCTTTCACTTTGTTACATTAATTTGTACAGCAATACCTTAATCATGCTACTTCAAAACCTGCACTAATCAAGGTATTCCTGTAATTGTAAAAAGAATTATGTTGAAAGCTTAATAAGAGCATGTAACAGCTAGGGGCAAAAAAAACTCATCAATTCTAATTAGATAATGTTTCACTCACACATTGTTCAAAGTGGCAGGAAGTGTCTATGTGATTATATTACTAGAGATAGCCCCTGAAGCAAGTACTTGCAGTTTTCTAGCAGATAGCAGAAGGTTTTCCAAGAGGGATTGGTATGCTGCCATATTGTTCTGAACGGATATGCAACATACAATGATATATTGTTATTATTCACTTTATTGAACGGAAAGGTCAGAATTCTGGAAAAAGTAGGAGCAGTTGCTGACAAAAATAGTTTGTATTAACAATATAGTTCCATCTTCCATCGAATTCAGGAATCAAGTTAAGGATAACCTTATCTACAGTTTTGTTATTGACATTCAAAAAGTGTTCGGGGTGATTGAACATCTTCTTGTTATTTGATTTGTTAACAAGATGTTTCGGGTGATCCATTCCATGGCCTTCTTCAGTCGTTCTATCTGAATATGATGATGGTAATGAATAAGATTTGGGTGTTTTCCTTTGCTTTCCTAGTCAGACATGGATTTACACTTCTTGTCTCTGTTGTGTGGATAGAAAAGAAATTTCTATCTTTCAACATCACATCAAGATAGAATATCCAAAGAAGGCCATAGAATGGGTTGGCCAAAACATTGTGTTAACAACATGAACAACAAGAAAGAGTTCAATCATACAAAAAATTCTTTGAAACATTCTCAGATTTTTCAGCACAGAATTCTCCAATAGCAATTCTTGTTCAATATTTATGAAACTCTAAAACGAGGGCTGGCTCCTAAGTACTGGCAATATAAGCAGATGCCTAGGACAACAAGTGATAAGGGGCATCTGTCATATGCCTGAGACAATGGGACTTTCCAGATAGAAATGGAAAATAGAAAGAATGAATAATTGAACAGAATGAAATTAATCAAAATATGAAAATTTCCTGAGGTGAAGTCAGATTTTCCAGGAATATCTAACAATTTGATACTTTCTGTTGAAGTGAAACTAAGAGGAACAGGTCTGGTTAGTTTCTCAATATAAACTGTCACAAAACCAATGTCTTTTGGCAATATACGATGTTGGGGGTAATCAATTAAAACATCGGAATATGGGATAATCAAAGAATAAGGTACTACTCTCACTTTTTGTTGAGCAGTATTCATTGAGAGTTTGATTTTTCAAAAAACAAATAACACAAGCTAGAAACAAGTTTAGCACAAAATTACTTTGCAAACTGAACCTCTATTGAAAGCCTATCATGAGGACAAATTTGAAAAAAACAAAAAACGTTTTTGTAGAAATAATGAGTGGATGTTTTAATTTTCAGCCCTCTAGCTCCATTGGTACAGCTCATACATGGGATACATATATATATATAGCCAGCTAGACCAACTTAAACAGTGGAGAAACCTAACTTTGATGATGACGGAAATGGTAATTGAAAGTTAACTCCTAATTTTATAAACCCTTCCTTGTGGAGGAAGCAAAGTTTGTTGAATTTATCAAAACAGATGGAATGGAAAATGCTTTGAAAATTCATCTTGGCTGAAGAGGAGGTAACTTCTATCAATAGTTATTCCCCTTGTTACTAATATCTACATTTACTTATATGAAACTAATAGTTAAACTCAGCCCAAGCCATTTCCTCCTGGAAGAAGCTTATAACTGACCTTAACATAAGACAATTATCCTATATTGCAGTTCAAGCCGGTATTACAAATAATATATTCTTTTAGGTGTGGAATCTACGAGGGAGAGGAAACCAATAGCTTTGCTTTGATTATATGTAATCCAGCACGTCAAATCAGGAACCGAATCGTCTGGGTCAGTTCCAGGCGGGAGCTGAAAATAGCTATTGCAGGTCATTTTTGACAATACTTGGATTTTACCAAAAATGACTTCATTAGTACCTTTCCAACCATTCCCATTTAGATTATGAATGTTTGATTATCCAAAAGATGTTTTAGTGAGTTTTTCTGTGACTGCATTACTAGAAATAGTCAGAGTTTCTGTATTTTTCATGTCAATTATCACAAAACTTTTGCGAAAAAATTTCTCCAATTACCTGATACAAAATGGTTCATAACTTGACAGCCGTCCAAACAAGATGGAGTAAGCACCCAAATTAAGCCTATGGTGGACAGAATATAGATCAAGTCTTATCTGAAATCATCCCAAAGAGTTCTTCACTGATTCAACAAACATGGTCAAATATTTTAAAAACTTGGACACGGTCAAAATTGAATCATGATTTTTGTCAAGAGGATTGTTACAGTCAAATCTTCCCTGGAATAAAAGACAATTATTGGTATAATGGATCTAGGATGCTCATAATTGTCAAGTCAGATTTGTGTCTATGATAAGATGGAGACTAATATTCTAATCTTTGGTGCTCGTAGTGCCATGATCCAACTGGTCAGTTCTCCAACCTGGTTCAGTTGAATATCATATTTGGTAAACTTTCCTGGGATTTTAAGACAATGTTTCACTCAAGGGTTATGAGGTTTTATTTTGTTACTTTGATCACAGTCTGTGTTCTTCCAGGAACTTAGTTCAGTGAGCCGCTCTTTGTCATTATATATATATAACAATTCTCCCCTTGGATCATCAATGAACTCTTCTTTAATTTCTTAGGGATTTTTATTCACCAACAAATTCAGAAAGGGGTAAACTCCCTATTCTAAGGATTAGACATAACACAAAAATACAGAACTGACAATTGGAACCAACTTTTTAATCAAGGATTTTTGAGTCTTATATCATCAATTCCTTTTTGCCTAGCATCTTTGATTTAGAAATTGTCAAACGAAGGTTTCTTAAGTTTCTCAAGTTGGCCAGGCTGGCTAGCCAAGTATGTATGCATGTATTACACGTACAGGCCACAACAACTAAGCTAGAGGGCTGATAATTTAAACATTTATTATGTTTAGAAAATAACTTTATTTTTGTTTTTCAAAATTCCCCTCTTAAAATAGTATTTATTGAGGGGGATCAGTTCGTAATGTAAGTTTATGCTAAATTGATCCATTATTTTATCTCTGACAACATTCATGCTTTGTTTTTGAAAATTCAGACATTTTATTGATTATTGCCCAATCAAAGGGAAGAGAAGTGTCCAATTCATTATCACCAAATTTCTAATTTTTTTTAACTGATCCCACCAACACAGCACACTGCCAAAAAAACATTGGTCACATGACTGTTTCTATTGAGTGACCAACCAGACTTGCCTTGTTTATGTTCAATGCCAATCTAAAGTTCAAATTGAGTAAAGATAAGATTTATCAAGTTAAACGTAACATAAAATTCTATTTCTATTAAGTTACATCACCAGACAACATTGATGACGTAAGCATGACAGACAACAAAAGCACATTGCTAATTATCATATATGTAGATTTAAATAAGTGCTCCATTAAAAGTAGACGTCACAACTTTAAATTAAGTTTGACATCGGTCATATGATGGTTTCTATTAAGTGACTTACCCGACCTGTTTGTTCTGTATCAAACTTAATAGAGTTATCAGTAAGATCTAGTATAATATATTTTGTAGTTTATTTAATTATTCCTTTTTTTTTCTATGACTTTGACTCTAATTTTGTCACTGGTATTCTAGATTGGTTTGAAATTGCAACCAGCTGTGCACCTTTAGGAGATCTATTATTAAAATACACTAATTTGTCAGTATTAAAGAATTAATTTCTTTATCATAGCTTAAAAAAAGTATTTCATGATACTTCTTTAGAGTGAGTTCAAAGTAAAAAGTGTTGTGGTAATAAATTACTTCATTACTTCTGGGATTCTATTGAATATATTTATAGATGGTACATTGAGATCCAATCAAGAAAGGTTTCCTCTAAGATATTAAGAATCATTATTATTCTTACAATTTTAAATGCTATTCCCACCGAGACCCCGTGAGTAAAGTGGTATAAGTATTTCATCATAATACGGACTGTCATACTAATAGGCAGTCTCGAAATTTTGTTCTGAAATTTTGACTGTATGATATTCAATCTATATGACTAATATTCACCACTGAATCAAGTGCACTGAGAAGGAAGGAGATTGTATAGAAAAATATTGGTTGTATAAAATAAATGCTTTTCTCCTCATTTGGTTACTGTCTCATTGATTTATATATATATGTATATATATATATCCCTTTCTATATAAGTATTGTTTTTTGGGAATGAAATCTAACGTAAACAAAAAATGGTGGGTTACATTACAATTCATAAAATCAAATAACGTTATATTTGTCTAGAAATTTCGAAGGAATTTGTAAAAATGCTTTTTCTCAATTTTTGATGAATTCTCAAATTTTTTTTCCAACTTTCCCAGAAATAAATGTACATAAATATACATCCTTTACTGTCAATAAATTATAAACAAGAAAAATTTTTTTTCTTGGAGATTTTTGCAAATTCATTTTTCAATTTTTGTAAATTTTTTTGCAATTTCTTTTTTCACTAGAAAGTTTGGCATCTTATAGGGAATGTCTGCCAAAGATATTGAAATGTTACTTCTGTCCTTGTCAAAAAGCAATTTAATTCTTAAATACATGTATACATAGCATTCATTTTTTTCTAAAGAACCCGAGAGTGCTTGCAATTTTTACAGATATCCAACATGGCGTGAGAGTCAGGTGAACAAGTACAAGAACTGACCTCTTTTAAATACAACGGCTAAAACAATTCCACTCCTCAAGAAACAGTCGCATTGATAAGAATATATAATGTTACTCAATCTTTATGTAGTTGAACCTCACCAAAGAGAAGTGTGGGATGATCTATCATGAGTGAAAAACAAACATTTCATTTCGTATTATTGTATATAATGTAAAAAGAATCAAAAGTATGAATAGCCTGTCAGACTCAATTTGTGTAATATAATTTTTCTGTGTGAGAAAGAATGTAGAAATGAAGGCAGAAATGTACTTATTCTGAAAAAAGATTTTTTGGTTTTAATGTCTTCCACACTTCAAAATTTGTTTGAGCATACCATCGTAGTCCTTTGAATGTTTTCTTAAGAACAGTCCGGTACATTGATATCATGTGCTAAAAATGCGATCAAATGTCGATGTGGATTTTTTTACGGTATCTGTACCATTTAGTAATCTTCAAAACCAAATATACTTTATCGTGTGAGAATAGATTATCATTGAATTTTTCTCCAAATGAAATAAATCTTTTGAAAATGTTTTTGAGTGACTTGGGTCTGGTTACTTTCAAAAAGCAGAAGGAGTTATAATGATCCTTTTTTAAGTACCATTCAAGAAAAGATATTTTCAGCCATTTTTTTTTTTTGTATTTGCTGCTTATTGCCATGTACAGCTGAAGAAATTGTGATCAACCATAATTAAGAAATCAGACTATCCATGACTGAACAGTTGTTGGTATCATATCTTGCAAGCCATGGATCATAGGTTTAATCCATCCTTGTTGTTATTTATCCTAGCCAGAATAAAGGGATGATTAATTTTAATGTTGAACTGAGATCAGTATTTTGATGGAATGACTTTTAAAACTGATGCAAATAAACCTTAAAATGTTAAATTGATTACTTTCCAGTGTGTTTTTTGTGGGGGAATTATCTTATTTTTATTTTAGTTTTAGAATTAGATGATAGATATTTTAGATTGTTTAAGATGAAAGTGACAATTTTGTTTTAATCTGGACAATCTTAAATTTTTTCTAAATGGTAGCATATTTTTATTCGATATATTTTCAAATGACTTGTTATCTTTTGATCATTCTATAAAAGTTCAATTCCATTCCATAAATTATTACTGCATTTTTTGAGCAAACGTCAAAACTAGAATTGGTTTATACAACTTAGCATCTTTGGAGGTGTCTAAAGAATCAGTGCATGAAAGTCAATTTTAGATAATGCATTCTAAACTCAAATAAACTCTATCTATTGTTTCCTATGTATTTCGAACCATTATTTCATGTTGAACTAACTGATTATTCCTCGAGAGTTACATAATTTTGGGGGCATTTTTTTTCTGACCTCCATTAGCCAAGGTTGACCATTGGTGAATAGTTTTTAGCTGCTATACCTGGGTACTTAGTATGGAGAGAGTGCTGTAGCCAAGTTCCTCTTCCTCCCTCCCAAGCCTGCAAAAGGCTTCCAAAGAAAAGAAGTTTTCAGTACATTCGGGAATCAACATGGCTGCTGAAGATACCTCCCCGGCCATTTACAGCACTTGGTATTCCCAGATTATCACCCATCTAGTTACTGACCAAGCTCAACATTGCTTACTTTCAGTGATTGTATGAGAAACCGACATATCCAATGCTATATGGCCTTATCGCTTTTGCTTATCGTTAAATAAATATATAATGTTTTGACTCTTTGTAGCTATGAAGATTTTCATTTTTTCCCAGAAATAAAAGTTTCAGTAGCATAGAGTTTAATTACTAGTTTACTTTCATATGAACTATTTATTGCTATCCAGGAAAATCATCAAAAACAAAATTATCAATCATTTTTCAAAGAACAATACATAATTCAACATTAGCTTTTAGACAAAGTCTTGTAGTAATTTCCTTTAAAGGTGTTAGCGTATAAATAGTTATATTGTGGTGAAGTCAACCATGATTCTTTTGTGAAAGAGTTTAAAGAATTGGAGAATTTCTTTGAAAGCCTTTTAAGTATCAACAAAAATGATGTTTCTCCTGACATCATCAAAGATAACCCGAATCCAAAAGCTTTTAATAAATTATCATCAGAGTACATTTACAATCAGATAGTTGTCTAAAATTCTAAAATAAAGTGTTATCATAAATTGAAGGTTTATTCAGACTGGTGTACTTATTTTCATAATATCATAATCACATTATTTTTTTGATGTTAACTGAATCTGATACATTACTGGCTCGGTTATAAAATATTGATTACATACAAGCATGTTTTTTAGAGTTTATTTCAACCTATTCAAAAGTATGTTATTTATTATTCTAGTTCATATTTCAAATTAATTCTTCATCTATTTATTTGATATGATATTTGTGCTTGAATAGATGTAATTTTATTTCTACGGCTTACCCCTTGCCATAAAAAAATAACTGCATAATTAAGTAATTCTGCAATTGAATTGTACTTGTAAAACATCAAAACGATTATGTCGCATACAGCATTTTCAGAAACCATTCACCAAAACTGTCAAAGGTTTCTTCAGTTTTTAAGATCGTCCCGCTGGCTACATATGTATCATGTATACAGGCCACACCGATGGAGCTAGAAGACTGAAAATTTAAACATTTACTCCTTATCATGTTTTAAAAAAAAAAAGCTGTTTTTGTTTTTTTTTAAATTCCCCCATTTGAATAAGTTTTTAGTGGAGGATTCAAAATGCAATATAAGGTTATGCTAAATTGATCCCTTGGTTTGTGCCCCACAGCATTTATGCTTTTTTTTTGAAAATTCCAGCTTTTTTAGTGATCACTGCCCAACAAAAGGCAATACTTATTCATTGATCATCTGTTTTTCCAATCTCTTTTAACCCCCAACATGGCATATTGCCAAAAGACATTGGTTACTTGACAGATTCTATTGAGCGACTATCCAGTCCTGTATGTTCAATATTTTCTGAATATCAAACTAATCTAAAAGTAAAATTGAGTAATCAAGATACAATTTATCAAGTTAAGCGTAACATAAAGTTCTATTTCTACTAAGTTACATCACCAGATGTCATTGATGACATAAGAATGACAGATGACAAATGCACATAGCTAATTATCATATATGTGGATTTAAGTTAGTGCTTTGTTAAAAGCAGATGTCACTACAATGAATTAACCACAAGACAATAGTCACTACATTCACTAGCAAAGATGGAAATGGGTTCTCAGAACTAGGGATACGATAAGACTGTACCCAAGATTTATGCTCGGAGATGTGTATCACCAATGAGTAAAGTGAACCTGCACAGCTTGGGATTGTAAGGCCCTGCAGGAATTTTTTTGATATGGCCAATTTTGGAGCCATTTTTGGACAGAATAACCTACGCTGACATTGAGAAGTAGCTATACGCCATACCCTGTGTATCAACACTCCACACATCCCAATTCCAATAGTGCTTGCTTGTCAGGTTAAAATATTTTTACAAGAAAGAAAAAAAATGGTTGGATAAAGATCCCTCTATAATTCCATTAGTGAATGGTAAGCTTAAAAACTTATTAATGTTATTTGAAAACATTTTTCTTCATGAGAGTCACACGTCCCCACCAGATCTCTGCACTAATGTATGATTGATATAAAAGCAAAGAATTAAACAGAAGATCTCAGACAGACAAGCTCTCTGTCAGATTTCAATTAACTTTGGCTCAAACTAATAATGTGGTTACTTGAATCCCAAAGAAGATAATACTTTCTTTTTTTTTCTTTTATGATCCTAACTCAATCAGATATTGAAGAACCAATCAAACTTGATAAAGAGGGTCAGCCATAGCATAGGTGTACAAGCCGGGGGTGCAGGAAGTGAGCTGTCCCTAGCAATTACAATTCAGGCAAAACAGTGGAGGAAATTCAGACAAATGATGTTTTTGTTGCCAAGAAAGGTAGAAAACAATATTTTTGCTAATTTGCTGATAGTGTGATTTGCAATAATGGTAAATTGTTGATTGATAAGATTCAGGACTAGGGTTTTTGATCTGTGTAAGATTTTGGGAAAATCCAGCCCTCGGTGCCCCGTAAGAGTTCCCGTAACACCATTCGCCCTAGAGTTCCTGGTTACCTGAGCAAGCTGAATTTCAGCCCCCTAGAAAGTATTAAACTGTCAGATATCCTCAAAAAACTAGACTTCACGATGGGAAACTTTCTTATTTCAACTGTTTTTATTCTGTTTAATTCATTCGGTCTCCTGTTTTCTAATTTTGTAATTGGAAAGTTCTTCTTTGTAACACTCACAGCAGGCACCCTTAGACTTTGTCACCCTAGGCAACTGCTGTATTGTTGGCACCTGGGGCAGCCCTATTGTTTCCAATTTCTTTTTGTAAGAGATAGAAAAGGCTCGAGCAAGTTTCTCATTCTACAAGCAACCTATTCAAACAGCTGGTAACCATTCAACCCTGATGTTCATATTGTCTGGGTGGAGATTCCATGATGTCTACATACTAACATTCGTTGTCTCCCATGGCTTGTTCTGCAACACTGAAATTCGAATCAGTCTCCTCCTTTGTCATAAACATGCAGGGTGAACATCGCACATGTCAATGCGTTGGTAATTATCCAAATTCTTTTTAGATGCTGTGAGTTTTCAAGAACCTAAAAGGAAAAGGTGCATCCATCGTTTTGTATGAGTTATTTCAGCATAAGGGAATTTTGCCGAATTGTACCAGAAGTTTGAAAAATTATCTACTGAAAATACTGCTTCAGAATTTGTTCTTTCAATGGTATATTTGGAGTATAAGCACCATTTTCCTTTTAAAAATTAGTTATTACACAAGTGAAAAAAATAATGTATATACTATAAATCTTCTCATTCATTGACTAATTTCAGGGAGCAAGCGTCATATAATGCCGATTGTTTGGTATTACCAAATTATCTATAAGAAAAAAAAAAACAAATAGCGGGAAAACATAAAAATAGCACAAATGCATACGTGACACGGTACATAGATAAAAATAATGTTGTAAGAGAATATAGAATGAAAATCAATTATGGAAATAAGATTAATTTTATTCACTGATCATCCCATAGGTTTCTTTATAATACCAATACCACCTCCTAGTTTAGAAGCTATTGTTGAATGATAAGCATAAGAAAGCACAATATATTCAGGGGTTGAAAAGGGAGTGAATTAGTAAAATACTGCCTCCATCAAATAAGTAAAGGAGGTAAGGCAAGTGTCAGGAAACGCCAAGTCACTTTGTGCAATAATAGACAAGTCTGGTACAGAGTAGCCAGATATGATCAATTATGGACTCTGTGTCTGTTTTTAGCCCTGTATGGTCAATAAAAATTTTAATCAATAAGATATCCAAAATGGTCCAAATTTTGCCTGATTTAAGGCTCCACATGAATTTGTATTGATGTTTCAGAAACCAAAACAGCTCAGTATACAAACCATCTTCAGAAAATTGCAGTGTTTATTATTTAATCATTAATTTTTGCTTCATCACAAAGTAGAAAGATAAAAAGGTTGATACATTTGAATTACAATGTAAGCTACAATCTTATTGCTGGTGCACATGCGAATCAAATTAGCAAGAAATTTCCTAGAAAGAGCCTTCGTTGTCTGAGTTACAAAAAAATATTTATCATATTTGATTCAGATTTTAGTTTTTAATATATATCATCCATTTCTTTTTAAAACAAAAATGTTGATATTTTAAATGAAAGTTTCTTATAATGACCAAAGAAGAGTGAAATTGACCATTAACAAATCTAGAGTCTGGATGCATGATTCATGAAACATGGTAATCTTATTAATAGCCAACACACATTTTCCTCTTGAATTTATAAAACCATAAGGTTATACGGAATAATTTATTGTGCATAATTCAATCTTAGGTAAAAAGTTTACAATAAGTAATAAAATTTCTATCTATTACTACAGATAGAAAAAAATTTCTTATCTAATTAAAGAACAGGATTTCAAAGATTTAGTTCTGCTATAAACACACACACACCCACACACAACTTCCCCCATCATCATCATCAGTTTTCCAACCTTCCCTAGGATTTGCCATACTTCTCTATCATGTGTGTTGCGTAGCGAGTACTTTTTGAATTTGTCTAGTTCGTCTCTCCATCTAATATTCTGCCAGCCTCAGTTGCACATGTGATTTCAGGGAATCCATGTTGTGATTTGTGATGTCCATCGGTCGTCCGCCATCTTTGCAACATGGCCAGAAAAAATTTCTGGAAGGAATAATCGTCAGATTCAGTCAAAGCAGTTTATACTTTTATATACTACATGGGGAAATATCTTTTCATAATTTTTGATATACGTTGCTTAAACAGTATTTCCAAAATCCAATGATAAGAGGTCCATTAATAAGAGGGCTTACAGTTGTTGAATTTCTAGGAGGAAATTTTTTTCTAGGAAAGAATATATATATATATATATATATATATGTATGACGAAATTATAGATTCTCTACACAGGCATGCTTGAGTTTCTGTCTTTCTTGCTTCTTAAGGCAAATAGCTAAAATATTTTGGATCCTTTTTTAAGAACATTACTGGGAGTTGTGCATTTTTCCTTTGCTTCGGTATATAGATATGTACATACATGAATATGTAACTGGAGTATGTAAAGCCATTGATAATTATACCTACTTGTGTTTTTTCACATTACTATAGTTACTTTAAGACTGAGTAAGAAACTTCAGATTTGCAGACGACATCGCCCTTTTTTCAGAGAACCTTTACAACCTCAGAATAATGCTAGACGAACTGAATGAAGAAAGCAAGAAAGTTGGCCTTCTCATGAACTTAAGCAAAACAATGATTATGTGCAACAATCACAACAGAAATGAATGCACAAAAATTGAAATCAAAAGCAGAAAACTGGAGAAAGTTAACCACTACATCTACTTGGGACAATGAATCTCCATGAAATCCTCAAAAGAAGAAAAAAGCAAGCAGAAAATCACTCTAGGGGGGTAAGCCTTTGGCAGAGCAAGCTCAATGTTCAAGAAAAAGAAAATCACAATAGGCCTAAAAAGAAGAGCATATAACCAATGCATCCTCCTGATAGTCACCTATGGAGCTGGAATATGGAACCTAGCCAAGAGACTGACCCCCAAACTAAGAACCATGCAACGTGCACATGAAAAAATCATGCGGAACATGATATGGAGAGATCACAAGAGAGCTCAATATATTAGAGAAAAAACTGGAGTCTGAGACATCATAGAATCTATCAGAAAACTCAAATGGCAACGGGCTGGTCATGTTGCAAGAATGGTTGACACCCGCCGGACATCATGACTCACAACACGTTCCACAGGGATCACATGCCAAATAGTGGCTGGCAGAATACAAGACGGAGAGATTAACAAGTTCAGAAAGTATTGGCTCCGGGACCTCCATGATAGAGAGAGATCTGGAGAATCCTTAGGAAGGCCTGTATCCAACAATTGACTGGAAAAGACTGATGATGATGATGATTCTGCTACTCTAAAGCTGTTAATTATGTAAAGAGATGTTTACATCCTATTGATTTCATCTGAGAAGTTCAACGTAATTAGAACTAAACAAAACAGAAAGCTTTTGCCCATCCCTAATTTTCCTTTGATATACATTCAAGAAGGTGACACAAGATCAGAAGAATTATGAATTAGCAGCCAATTTTTCATTCTGTAAAATCTGTTTAGGAAAAATAGAAAAATTGACACTTTATGTACAACAAAATTATTCTGTGGAGTCATACTTTGAGAATTCTGTACAGTTGCATCCAAAAGTTGGACAAAAACAATCCAAAGATAAAATCTGAGCAAACTTTCAAGTGTATAATGAAACAATGGTAGATTTTCTAGTAGAAACGAAATTTTAATATTTGAAGTAAATTTCTACAATAGCTTTTTTTTTTTTAATTGAATAAGTGTCTTTAAATCATATGAAAAAGAGTTTGATATGTGAACTTTCATTGTCTCCATAATTTCTGTGTGTAAAACCATGGCCTATTTTTATATTCATAGAACTAAGGATCTTTGAATGGTCGATTCATCTGTAATTGGTGAAAACATTTCTTGCTTTATCATCCAATGAAGGTTTTGTTTCTGGCACAGCTGTTGTTTTTTGACAGAGCGTGTGTATACCATTATACGATAGAAGAAGAAATCAATGTTACAAACACACTCTAACAATCACTGCGAAACAGTGTCACGTGTCTGAATTATCTGACCTTACAAAATATCTATGATGACTTCCACACCATTTACCAAATCAGAACAAGCCTCATTTATTTAGATAAAAATCCATACACATGATTATGATCAATCTTTAAACCATCCCCAAGATCTGCCAGACCTCTCTATTATGGTCATTGTGGAGCCAGTACTTTCTGAACTTTTCTAGTTTTTCTCACCGTCTTATATTCTGCCGGTCTCAGTTACGCATGTGATCCCTGGGGATCCATGTTGTAAGTCATGATGTCCAGCAGGTGTCTGCCATTCTTGCAACATTACCAACCCATTGCCATTTGAGTTTCCCAATGGATTCTATAATGTCTTGGACTCCTGTTCATTTCCTAATATATTGAGCTCTCTTGTGATATATCTATATTATGTTGAGCATAATTCTCACAACTGCACATTGCATGATTCTTGGTTCGTGTGCTAATCTTTTGGTTAGGTTCCATGTTTCAGCTCCATAGGTGACTATTGATAGGAAACATTGGTTGTATACTCTTCTTTTTAGGACAATTGGGATTTCCTTATTCTCTAAGGTTGAACTTGTTCTACCAAAAGTGATTCTCTGCTTGATTTCTTCTTCTTTTGAGGATTTAATTGAGATCCATTGTCTTAGGTAGATGTAGTGGTCTACTGTCTCCAGTTCCTTGTAATGGTTACTTATTCGTATTTGGTGAAAACAATTCTTGCTTAATCATCTAATGAAGGCTTTATTGGTGGCACAGCTGTTGCTTTTCACAGTAGCATATGTGTGACATTATATGTTACTTGGGTCGAAATCAATGTTACCAATTCTGACTATCACTGCAAAACAGTGTCACATGTCAAAATTATCTGACCTTAGGAAATATCCATAAATGAATTTTACACCTGGAGCAGAATAAGCCATTTGGGGGGGGGGGATAAAAATCTATACATATGATTATGAAACAGTATCCTATAGTTTTTGAAAAGTTTATTTTAACACCTTCATACAGCCTCAGGATAGACAGAATTTGGACCAAAGATTGAAAGATACAAAAATCAAAAAACATTGAAACAAGATATACATACAAAAATCAGAAATATTTGGTCTAAATTTGCACTTTTTATTTTTTCAAACAAGAATTTGGGCAAAAAAGCACACAAAATCTACAAGAAACTGTCGACCAAAGAAAACTATGCTGACTGTTTTAGTCAGCATAGTTTTCTTTGTTTTTTAAGAGGTTCTGGATGGCTGGCTATCTATATATGTGTCACATGTACAAACCACACCAAGGCAAAAAATTTAACCATTTACTTCTCATATCTAGAAAAAAACATTTTTTGTTTTTTTTCTTATCTCCTTCTCCCTAATGTGTTTTTAAAGGGAGTTCAATTAACAATTTAAGTTTAAGCCAAATTGGTCCCTAAGTTTTTGTTTGGCAGTGTTTGCACTAGTTTTTTTAAAATTCAGAATTCTTATTGATCCATCGAAAGGTGGGAGAAGTAACTTATACATCGATCACCTGTTTTTGTAAATTTTCAATTGATCACCCTTAACAGGGATTGATGCCAATGACAGTTGTTCAGAGGTTTTTTGTTTTTATCTGGTTAAGTGCATTTGTTGGATTTTCATACTCATTATCTATATCGTTTTTGTATATAATCCCCCTCCCAAATCAAATTTTATTTTTTTTGTTACCATACTTTTTTTTATCCTAGAAAAATATTTGGCTTTTTCCCCAGAGGAACGTTTATTCAGAAGTATATATATATTTATGCTATCTGGTTTATACATTTTCACCTTTTTTTTTTTTTCATAGAGTCATCTTTAAATTTAAAAGTTTAAAAGTATACCTCTCACCATTATTATTACCCAAGGTTCTTTGTTTTAGTTTTTCAATGTTTAAGACAGCCTGGTTGTTGGATTGGGATCTCACACATGTTCACCTTTCATAGTCTTCTCTCCCGCTTCAACCACATCTTCAAATGCTAACCAGTCAGGTACTTAGTTGCTCATCTTCTCCTCTGCAATAGTGCATTCTTATCTGGCATTTGATATGGACATCAGACCATTCCTTGATACTTGAGGCAGATTTCTTAGTACCTATCAAGCTTTCCTAACTTTTAAGTATCTGTATATGAACTTCAGCAAGACAAAGATCATGTGCAACAACCACATCAGAGATAAGAACACTAAGATTAAAAATTGAGGACACAGAACTGGAGAAAGTAGATCACTACATCTACCAAGGACAATCAATCTCCATGAGACCCTCAAAAGAAGAAATCAAGTGAAGAATCACACTAGGATGGCAAGCCTTCAGCAGAGCAAACTCAACCTTCAAAAATTAGAAGATCCCATTAATCTTAAAAAGAAGGGTGTATAACCAATGCATCCTCCCAATAGTCACTTATAGAGCTGAAACATGGAACTTAACCAAGAGACAGAACCGCAAATTGAGAACCATGCAACATGCACATGAAAGAATTATGCTGGGCCTCTCATGGAGAGATCACAAGACAGCACAGTACATCCAGGAAAAGACAAGAGTCTGGGACATCATAGAATCCATTAAAAACTCAAATGGCAGTGGGCTCGCCATGTCGCAAGAATGGTGGACAACTGATGGACATTGCGACTCAAAACATGGATTCCCCGAGATCACATGCGCAACCAAGGCCAGCAGAATATTAGATGGAGAGACAAGCTAGACAAATTCAGAAAGTGCTGGCTCTGCGACGCCCATGATAGAGAAGTGTGGCGAATCCTGGGGAAGGTCTATGTCCAACAACGGACGTTGAAAGACTGATGATGATACTTTGCAATTTTTAATATGCTTGTGATTGACTATCAATGATTGTAACTTCAATTTCTCTGGGTTCTTTCCGAGACATAGTTTTGAAGAAGAATTTGGCAAAGTTTAACGTGTTGGCCTTCAAGAATTGATCTCATGCTTGGGACTGTTTTGACCAATCACTACTAAACAAGCTAGCTTTTGTAATTTTCATACTTAACCTATTTACTTGCAGTAAATTGCAATATCCAATATGTTTTTTTGTTGCTGAAATTCAGTAATATATAATGATATATTCATGTGATTTGATATCAAATCTGTTGCACCGATATGGAAAAAAAAAATCTGTAAGTGTCTGCAATCATTTCTATCAGATTTGGACTCAATGCCCTTGTTAGGTCAATAGACAATAAATCTTATTATGAACGGGTTGAAGAAAAAGGTATTGAAATGGACATTGTTAATGCAGGAAATAGCCTGACAGGCTTTGTCATAGCGACTGATCCTCTCTATTGTATTGTTTGTTTGTTGATTGTCCTGGTCAAATAATTCTCTGTTGACTTCCCAGAAGGAATGCAACAAGATAATCATGTTTTCTTTTGGGCAATGAAAAGACATATGCAATTCATTTGTGACTTCCTGTGTTGAAGAACACCGATAATCAATCACCCAACCCCTCCTTCCAAAGTAGAGTATTCCTATTAAAACCTTTCATAAGGCGAAATAGCATAAAGTGAAGAAGCAATTGCCATCAATTTATATGGGAACAATTTTCTCAGTGCTCACAGCCCCCCAATATGAGGGTATGTTAGGCTGAGTTGTTAGAAGTTGGGGATGGGAGGTACAGGATGTAGGAGAGAGAGGGGGGAGAGGGTGCTTTCTGCCTGTATAATGGCTTTAAACCAAGTGCTGAATGATATTTTTGCTTTCTGCCTTTTCCCATAAAAACATTATAGTGGCATAAAACAAACTATCAGAGGCAGGTGATATCTGTATTTAAGCAGTGTACTTTGACACGTTACTTTTAGAACAAAACATTAAACAATTATGTTAATATTTGTATTTTTAATTGTTGAATAGTAAAATAAGTAATTAATTACTGTTTTCCTGTTATATCTGATGCCAGAGACAAATCATGGTGAAAATGACTGATAGTCCAAAATCCAGGTGTCAACAAATAGTCGAGGACCTGCTTCCACCTGGATTTTAATCATGTTTTCTCCCTTTGGTTCTTGTCTGGCAGTGTATAATCTTTTTGAGTTGTTTGCCTTAAATAACGGTTTTCACACAAAATATAACTGAACTTGAAACTCTATCATTGGCTCACTTCTTTAAAATTTGGAACCTTATATTCACTATAGATCACGTCTTTATGAATTCTGTCTAAAATGCAAACAACTTTTTGGTGATAATCATCTCAAATCTCACACAAAAACAGCTTCAAGTCCCTACAGTTGGGGTTCATCAAAATTGAATAAAACATGATAAATAAAAAAGCAATTGAAATCCCTGGAAAGTTCTGTGTGAGCACATACCTCTGCTACTAGATAAAAAATGAATGAAAATTTCAAAGAATTTAAAAAAGACAAGGGAAATAACTGTAAATGTGCAAATACTATGTTACTTTCCTTAGAATTTGAATATACCCTTTTTATTAACTATTTTTTGCTAATCTCTTTTCCTGCAGGGTAATAAAAATATATCTCAATCGAAAAGAAATTCCTGGATTAAATTACCTCTTCCATAGCCCTCTATTCCACATAATATCATTGAGAATTTTTTTGTGAACAAAAAGACAGACAGGCAGATGGACATATAGACATGCGCAAGTGAATACATATACCTCTTCCAACTTTTGTTAGCAGATTTTTGGAAAATTTATTGATGTTTTGTAGCCTTATTTTAACGGATTTATAAATGACATCTGGATTCTGAAGAAACTAGATATTTCTAGATGTTTTTAAAAAAATCTGTTTTAGATGTTTACCAGTGGAAAATGCAGTGATGTCATAAATAGAATTCATTCTGACCATATTCATGCTTCAGTGGAATTTTTTACATGACTTCAAATTTTGTCACTATGGTTCCATATGTCTTCCAGCTGGTTCTATTTCTAATGAATTCATTGATACACAATATTTTGGAGACATCCTTGCCAGTAAAAAGGCTGATTTTAAGAGCATGAAGATTCTAACTTGCAAAATATGATTTAACACCCGTTAGCTATAATTATTTTTTATCAGGGTCAGAGAAGATGTAGAAGATTTGTTTTTTTTGTGTGAGTAACCTTCTCATATTTTTTTATAAATATGAGAAGCCCTTAGGCATGATTGAGGAGCTTCAGTACCAATATACTCACTGGTTGGAAATTTAAGTGAAATGGAATCAATTAATTATAATGACATGGATGCAAATTCTACAAAATGGTTTAGCCTAATTTCTTACCTGCTAGTTTTCATAACCATCACATGAGACCATATTTCCACAGATGGCTTCAATTTGGAAAGATGTATGAAATAACTGCTTTTAATCTATGACTTGCACCAGTTGTTTATGTCTGGCCTGGTTTTGTCTCTGAATAGGATTTCGAAGAGACCAAAACTACGATTGATGAAAAATTGAGGACATTTTATAAAAATTTTGTCCAGTTCATTGAAACTAGAACAGATTTTGAATGAAAATTAGAACTTCCTTTCGGCTGAATCATACATATTTTTCATTTTTTTGTAATCCGCACAATCAATAATATTAAAAGTGTTATTGAAATGATTTTCATATGAGAAAATATTCAAAGTCTCACCTATGTCAGTGTTTTCTTGATTTTTTTCTTGTTTTTTTTTTCCAATGATTTATGATCATAAAAACTGACAGCAGAATCTCAAATTTAACTTTCTTCAATAAGTTTAACAACATCTTCAGGGGTCAATCTATTTCAAAAATTCAAAAAGAGTACTCTTTCTTGATTATAAAAATCTTGAAGTATGACCTGATAAGTGCTAATTGTTATTGTTGTTCATTCCAGCAACTCTTCGTGTAGTTTAGGGTCACATCGTGGTTCCAGTAAGTCTCACAAGGTTGAGTTGCTATCCCCACAACCAAAATGTAGTTTTTTTATATCAGTAAAATTCTCTTAGATAGACTGCCTTACAGGGCTAAAAGGCTCTAAATGCCTTGCTATTTACCCATAATTGGGGGAGAACTGGATTCATGCTCATTTCTCCATCTTGTATTCTGCCAGTTGTGCATGTGATCCCTGGGGATCCATGTTGTGGATTGTGATGTCCATCGGTTGTCTGCCATTCTTGCAACATGACCAGCCCATTGCCATTTGAGTTTTCTAATGGATTCTATGATATCTCGGACTCCTGGTTTTTCTCTAATACATTTTGCTGTCTTGTGATCTCTTCCATGATATGTTGAGCATGATTCTTTGATGTAAACGTTACATGCCTCTCAGTTTCCGGGTCAATCTCTTGGTTAGGTTCCCTGTTTCAGCTTCATAAGTGACTATTGGGAGGATGCATTGGTTGTATACCCTTCTTCTCTGTTGATTAGGAATCATTTTCATCATCTTCCCAGAGTGAGTATTGTCTGAAACATTATTGATGCCATTTTTTAAGCAAGTACAGAAATTTCATCAGACCATAGCAGTATTGCTTTAGTGTTCCATCTTCATCATCATCATCATCATCAGTCTTTTGATGTCCGTCGTTGGACATAGACCTTCCCCAGGATTTACCACAATTCTCTATCATGGGCGTTGTGGAGCCAGTATTTCGTGAATCTGTCCAGTTCATCTCTCCATCTTGTGTTCTGTCAGCCTTGGTTTCTTATGTGATCTCTGGGGATCTATGTTGTGAGACGTGATGTCCATTGGTTGGCTTTCATTCTTGCAACATGGCCTGCCCATTGCCATTTGAGTTTTTTAATAGTTTCTATGATGTCATGGACACCCGTTTTCTTCCTTATATACTGCAGTGTCTTGTGATCTTTCCATGTAAGGTTGAGCATTATCCTCTCATGCGCATGTTGCATGGTTCACAGTTTGCAGGTCTGTCTCTTGGTTAGGTTCCATGTTTCAGCTTCATAAGTGACTATTGATAGAATGCAATGGTTGTATAACCTTCTTCTCTGTTGATTACGAACCATTTTTATCATTTTCCCAGAGTGAGTATCGTTTGAAACATTTCTGATGCCATCTTCTAAGTACATACAGAAATTCCATCAGACCGTAGCAGTACTGCTTCAATGTTCCATCTTACAAAACAGTAAGTAACTCAAAACTGATTCAATGAGCCACCTTGTCTGATCTCAACATGAGAAGATCTGCAAGGTTTATGAAGCAAAAATTGGCTGGTTCACAAAATGCTTTCCATCAGATTCCACTTTCTAGCCACTGAACAGAGCCCATCAAACAACAACTGCAAATCAATTGCACCTGTTATTTTTAGTTGCCTATATAAGAGCCAATGAATACAAGTTATGGCAGATTTTAATAATGATTTGATAAATAGATATAGTCAATAAATATGACTGGTCACCTCAGAACAAATGAATATCCGTTTGAATCCAGTGATCGAAATGAGTTTTACAAACTAGTTATATGGCAGCGTTTCTCAACCAGAGTATCTACAGGCCCTGTGCGTCCACGGTTCCCAATCTGGAGTCTATGAACCTCTAGTATAGGGGAGATCCACAAAGGTACTACGGAGGGTCCGTTTATCTATTTCAATCATACCTTATTGATTTACTTGCCATATTTGATAGCATATAAGGCCCCGTTTTTATAAAAATATCCCATAAATCTTATATGCTAAGTCAATATCTTTTGTTTCCTATAGTAAATTACAGTAAATTTTTCCAGAATATTTCTGTTGAATAGGTAGGGAGTCTTATATGTCCTCAGACTTTATATACCAATCAATATTATTACTAGATAATCCTCATCCTTATAGCGTCTGTCATGGAGATAGACCTTCCCCAGGATTTGCCAGACTTCTCTATCGTGGACGTTGCAGAGCCAATACTTTCTGAACTTGTGTAGTTAGTCTCACCATGTTTTATTCAGTCAGCCAGTGTTTTGCATATAATTCCTTGGTATTCGTGGTATAAGTTGCAAAGTCAATTGGTTGTCTGCCATTCTTGCAACACAACCAACCCGTTATCTTTTGAGTTTACTAATGGATTCTATGATGTCTTGCACTCTTGCTTTTATCCTAATATACTGTGCTGTTTTGTGATCTCTCCATATGAGATTCTTTCATGTACATGTTGCATGATTTTCAGTTTTAGGGTCAATCTTTTGGTTAGGTTCCATGTTTCAGCTCCATCAGTGACTATTTGGAAGATGCATTGGTTGTATACTCCTCTTTTTAAAATCAAGAGGATTTTCATGATTCAAGGTTGAGCTTGCACTACCAAAAGCTTGTCATCCTACAGCGATTCTTCATTTGATTTCTTCTTCTTTTGAGGGTTTCATAGTGATTTGTTGTCATAAGTAGATGCAGAGGTCTACTTTTTTCAGGTCGGCATTTTCGATTTTCGATTTAGCAATCCTTCAAAAATATGGTATTAATTTTTTTTCCTTTGACTCCAATCTGTATTTCAGTTTGGGGTTATATTTACGTGTGGATATAAATCATATCTCTCTCTGCCTGGCCCTAAATTAGATTGTAGCCAATGTTGAATTTGTAACCATAGTTTAGCTCGGTACAAAATTTCTATTCATTTTGGATTGTCAAAGTACAAGATAGAATAGAAAGTTATTTGCTGAGATTACCTAAATTCCTAGATGAAGAACAAGATATTCAGTATAAAAAACTATCAGAGTACTAAAAATTTGAGAGATTCAATGCTTTTACAGTGTTGCCTACTCAGATATGTTTTTTTCAATTTTTCAAATTTAGTCATGATGATGATCATCATCATCGGCCTTTTTGTGTCCGTCATTGGACATAGACCTTCCCCGAAAATTGCTAGACCCCTCAATCATTGGTGTCAGGGAGACAGTACTTTCTGAATTTGTCCAGCTTATCATTCAATCTCACTCTCTGTTGGACACAATTTCGTATATGTTCTCTGGAGATCCATGTTTGTATTACCAGTTCAAAAAAAAAAGAAATGATGAAAAAAAAAGTGGCAAACTGGATTTTAAGATTGAAATCCAACAGAAAGTATTTAACGATATTAACAATATAAATTTCCAGACGCATTCAATCGCCCATTGACTGGAAGTTCAGCCTGTGTGAGTGGATGATTGACAGGAGACAGATGTTATACAAAATTAACTGCATAAGAAAATGTGAGGGTTTCTCTAGTTACTGGAGGGAGACAATGACTGACCTCTTGCAATACATAATCAATCTGAATGATGGACCTTGACAATTTGGGCTGACTTGAATCTTTCAAGTAACTGCTTCATTATCATGTGTACATCTATTCTATGAACATACTTATGTATGTATGTATGTATGTATGTGTGTATATATATATATATATATATATATATATATATATATATATGTATATATATATATAAACACACACATATATATATGTATATATATATAAACACACACATATATATATATATGTATATATATATAAACACACACATATATATATATATGTATATATATATAAACACACACACACATATATATATATATATATGTATATACATATAAACACACACATATATATATATATATATATATATGTATATACATATAAACACACACATATATATATATGTATATATATATATATATATAAACACGCACACATATATACATATATATATGTATATATATATGTATATAAACACACACACACACACACACATATATATATATATACATGTATATGTACACACACACACACACATATATATATATATGTGTGAACAATTTCAATCAACAAAAAAACCAGAATAATAGTCTTCAATAGTTTCTCAATTCTTGCTTGTTGAAATCATGAGTAAACTACTTGTACTATGCAATCTATTGAAGCAAAAGTTCATCTCAACCGGGAAATTTTCTCAGATCTTGACAGATTTTCCTAAAATTTTGTTGTAAACTTGAGGAAATCCCAAGAATTGAAAAGTGTTGAGTTACGGCTGATCTGATTGTTTGTTTAGATATTATACATGAATAATGATATATCAACATGCAAAAAATATTGAACTTTGGAACTGCTGAACTGATAAGAATGAAAATAGTTTTTCGGATTCATGGGCGCCTAATTACTGGGAATGTATGTTTTTGAAGAATTTTATGTTTTGAATAAAAAAATTGGGCATCTTTGAGTTAACGGTCTTAATAAACAACTAAATGCCATTTTCACTCTCTCAATCATTTTCTGCTAGGGGCTCTTTCAAAGAATTTTTCCAGATGCCATTAAAAGGTATGATATTTTAGTATCAGCTAGTAAAATGAGTTGAAGATTCCTTTATTTAGTAATGAAAAGAAATTCTAAAAAAAAGTATTTTCCCTAAAAGCATATAAATTTCCTATCTAAGCTCAAAATGTTGAAGAATACTGATTTATAAATAAAGTAGCCTATTTACAAATACATATATGAATATGTTCAGTTTGAAAGATATAAATATATATGTTCCTTATTTATAATTAAATATATTCATCAACCCCAAAATACTTGCCCATGCAGAAGAATACAACATATGAGCCACAATTTATTCAACCATACTTATTCTCCGTCCTTTGTTAATCTACTGGAACTATCTGAGATGCGTGTGTTTTGCCAAATTTAACTCTCTTTTGAAGCACAGAACCAGAAACTATTTCAAGACTTGTCTTGTAGATTCCACTTGAAATAAAAAGCTCTGATAAAAATTCATCTTTTTTTTTTTTCTGTGGGATAAGACACACCATAATACCTGACGCCACCAATTGACTAAAAGACACAACATACAATACACTCCTGGGCAGAAAAAAATGAACCAAGCCTTTTTTATCAAATTTTTGGCGAATACTTTTTATTCTGACAAATATAGAGAAAGTATTCAACACAGTTATGTTTGTGTGCAGAGTATGTTTCAGTATCGGATAGCTGTATGGTTTTTTTTTCCAGAAAACTGAGCCGTTCGGTCTTGCTGTTTGAGTGTTCCATTTATCTCTGACTTCTTCACACAGCTGGTCAGTGTCATCAAATTTTCCCCTAACCGGTTTGGGCTTAATATGCACTTGTATATCATCTGAAGTGTAATGATCTTTTACATGATTGAAAGTGCTTGGCTCATTTTATTTTACCCAGAAGTGTACTATCACTTTTTTAGGATGAACAAAATATTTTTTTTCAAATGTTTCACATGTTATAAGAGATTTTATGGTACTTTTAACCCTACTTTTAAACTCTACTTTCACACTGTAACAACTTGACTCCTGTATTTTTGAGAATATAATTAATTTATTCTCTAGTCTTTTTCTTCTTTGTATTGGTGTAATTTCTTCCAATACTTTTATTTTAGGAAACTGTTGCTAGTGAATCTGTTTCTTACTTCAGGTGTCTCCTTCAGAATTATAAGCAGATCATTCCATTAATCTTCTTATTGATTTTCATGGAACATAATTTTTGTAAGTGTATTCACGTTCTTCATTAAGCAAAGTAACTTTAACCCTTCATTTTGCAATGTTCTGGCTCTGAAAAAAATTAAGTTATCGATGACCAAATACTAGCTTCAGTCAACATATTTCAATTTTATTGAAAAAAAGGTTCATATAGGGCTTTGATTGTTGCTTGTAAATGGCATGAGATAAGCTTTCTTTTATACCAATAAAATCATCTGGATCCATGGATAGTAAAGCGTTCTGTACTAGTAGACACTGTACTTAGCAGAGTTGTAAAAAAAAATGCTTCACTGAACATAGGTATATTCAAATAGATATTTCTAAATAGATAAAAAATGAATGCTCAATGTCAAACCTTAAATGAAACTTAAAACATTGGTTGCACTCAGCATTTAGGTACTTTATATATCTAATTTCTTTTTGTTTCATTTAAGATAAATCTTTGGGGAGGGAAAAAAAAAGGGAATATCCATTGTTCTTTTCCTCGGAATAACAATTTCAGGAAATGATGAGAAACAAACATCTGGCAATTGATTGGGAGCATGGTCTTCTCCAGAACAGAGAAACTCAATCACAAAGGAATTACAGTGACCAAATGACCGAGATGGCCACATCGGACTAGGATATGAGACTAAGATAACAATCACTGGACACAGATTCCATCTCAACATCATCATTGTTCCGTTTCAGTACTCTGGAACAATATAAGTATCTGCTTGCATCAACCTACCTATCTATGTACACATATACAATGTGCTCATTGCATGACATACAAACTCTAATCTCTTGAGTTACCTTACAACCAATAAATCAATGAATGGTTTTGACCTGTTTGAATATACCTATGGTTTAGTGTAACATTTTTTACAACTCAGCTATTGACATGTATTCTACCATCTTCTTCTTGTGTATTTATGGTGTGTACAATACTTTCATTATTTCTGAACATTACCTGAAGTAGATCAACTTGGCTGTGACAAGTTACTCAACTATCAATGGTTTTCATCTCTATAGAATCGGCATTATATCCAAAATCAAGATTGGGTAGCATTATTAAAAACTGTCAACCAAAACTGTCGATGTGGGTTCTTCTGCTTTTTTAGACAATCTGGGTGGTTTGCTGGATGGTTATATATATATATATATATATATATATATATATATATATATATATATACTAAGGAAGTTTGAGGACTGAACATTTGAACATTTACTCCATGTTATATCAAGAAAAAATGTTTTTTGTTTTTTTAAGAATACCCACCTCCAATAGGGTTTTAGTAGAGGGGAGGTCAATTTATGATGTAAGTTTATGATAAATTCAGGTTTATTTTTACATTCAGACTTTTTAGTGATCATTGCTGAATAAAAAGCAAGAGAAGTAAATAATTCATTGATCACTCCTTTTTCCAATTTTTTATTTGATCATCTCCAACATGACATGTTGGTCACGTAATGGTTTCTATTGAGTGACTAACCAGACCTCTTTGATATAAATAGATATATATATATAATTTGAAACTGTTACTAACAATGAACCTTGAGAGGGATAAGCGATGATCGAAAGTACTTGGATTACTCAAAACAACACATCTAACATGAGTTTGGGAAAATTCATACACTCCTTCAAACCAGATTTTAAGGATGTTGATACAATTTTATGAAACATGTGTAAAAGGAGAATTGCTGCCCAAATACACAATGTATATATATATATATATATATATATATATATATATATATATATATATATTTATGAATGAATATATGTATATATAATTGAATTTATGGACAATCTTAATCGGTTTGTTTTGATTTCATACAATGATTTATCACAAATATGTTTTCTAACACATTTTACATGTTTTCTAATAGAAAAGTGGTAATTAGTTTAAACTGCTTTGGTCAAGACCAATATATATATAAACATTATAGCTTAATACCTGCATTATAACCTTGTTGGAAATGGGGGTAGGCATGCAAGGAGACAATTCTTCTACTTCTCAGTTTCTACAGAGGGTAAGTATAGCATTCACACCCTTCTGTCTTGACCTCAGCTTCACAGACCTTAGCATAGCCCCAGTTCCTAAAACCCATTCCCGTCACTGATTAGATGATTGATCTTCTATTTACACCTCGTGGAACTTCAATAAGTCCTATTATAAAATTTCATCAAAATCTTGGTCTGATTCAGGTATTCAGGTGATATAGGACCAATCTGAAAACATTTTTCAAAGATTCTCAGTCAATATGAACCCACTCCCACTGATGTCTTTATTGTGAGCTCACACCTTCCTATAAAGTGTCCCTGGCTTTGTAATGATCCATTATCTGAACACATTATTGCCTGATCTCACTCCAGCCTTAATGACTTGAACAAACTGTGCTCGATCGACCCAAGGCTCTTTGTCTGGTCACAGTTCATAAGGACTCTTATTTCTGATCTATCCCGGCTTCCTGTCACTGACAGGTTTATTGAATATGAAAATCTAGATCTATGACTTTGTTATTTAGGGTATTTACTTGGTAGTCATGGTTATATCTTAGCAAACATGAGGAGAATGCAGAGTTGATAGAGGAGAAAAGGAAGCTCAGACAGGATAAAACTTTGTGATGTGTCCAGTTCAAGCTCAAAATTATTGTCTCTACGTACTTGAGTCACGGAGACTCTTTCTGGATTTTGATACACTGTCACTTAAATAACAACTCCATCTTGTTGGCAGTTTGAATTGTAAGTTAGCAATTTATTTTAGCTTTTTCACTTTTAACTTCAATAAGGAAAGAATCTTTCCAGTATATAATATTCATAATCATCATCATCATCAGTCTTTTAACGTCCATCGTTGGACATAGACCTTCCCCAGGATTCACCACGATTCTCTATCATGGGCGTCGCAGACCCAGTATTTCCTGAATCTGTCCAGTTCATCTCTCCATCTTGTATTCTGTCGGCTTCGGTTTCGCATGTGATCTCTGGGGATCCGTGTTGTGAATCATGATGTCCATTGGTTGTCTTTCATTCTTGTAACATGGCCTGCCCATCGCCGTTTAAGTTTTCTAATAGATTCTATGATGTCTCTGACTCCCATTTTCTTCCACATTTACTGTGCTGTCTTGTGATCTCTCTATGTGAGGATGAGCATGATTCTCTCATGGACACCTTGCATGCTTCTCAGTGATATTCATCGGTTGTCTTTCATTCTTGCTACATGGCCTGCCCATTGCTATTTGAGTTTTTTAATAGTTTCTATGATGTCACGGACATGTAGCTAATCCCTGCAAAAAAATTAACAGATATATTTGAATTTTTATAAGATGATTCCTTTTTGGAAAAAAAATTGTATCTCAATCAAGACAATATTAGATTTGTAAGTTTAACCTATGAAGTCCTACGGTGGTTTATTATTTAGTTTTGAAATTCATACTCAAATATTCAGAATGATGGAACTTGACAATTTGGGCTGACTTGAATCTTTCAAGTAACTGCTTCATTATCATATGTGCATCTACGCTATGAATATACTTATGTATGTATATATATACTCGAATATTCAGTGTTTGAGATCTTATCTGAGATTTGATTCATATATGTTTACGTTTGGAGAAGAGACTGTGGTATCTGATAACTTGCTTCTGGAGGAAACAAATGTCTGAGAAGGGCTTTCTAACCCTGGTGGCTGTACAGATTTGAAACTTCTTGCTGTGACCTCTGGTTGCACTGCTTAGGGATAGTTGTAGCATGATTTTATCTGGACAAATGCTGCACTTACAGTCCTAGGCAATGTTGTGTAGACCAGAGGTTACCCTGTTCATTTCCAGTAGATCAGCGGCAGTTCTTCAGTAGCTTTTCTGAACAGGACAGGTTTTTGATGCTTTGTAAATCTTTGTTTCAGACAGAAAAAAGAAAAGATACTCCATTCATAATATGAATAGATTGGTCTAATTTAAAAACTGTGAAATTCTAGATTATCTTGATATCTCTGAAAAAGGGCAATTTTAATAAAAGCAGAAAGTAAGTGAATCACTTTGTATCAGTTAAATCTTGGAGCTAAAACTGATAACAGTTTTGGTAATATGAATACCATCTCTCAAAATGAACTTGGAATAAATATAAAATAGCCTCAGGTATGTACTCTTATTATTTAGTTTATTCCAGTACCACCCTGTTTTTTAGTCTGTGTTTATAATATTGTATTCTGTTTGGAAATACCAAATTGAAGTAAATCTCAAATGATTGGAACAAATATTGATAACTTGCCTTTCTTCTTTCATTTTTAAAAATAGTATAGAGCAAATATTTCCAATTGATAATTCAAAATATATATTCCTTGTCTATTTAATATAGCACTGTAAAAAGTTATTAAAGCTAAACAAAATTTATGTAAATTTGTACCAAATTTGTTACGTGTTCAAATTAAAAAATATTGGTTTCTTCAGGAGATTATCTTATCTCTTTCTTGGTGTTTGTCAATTTTTTAAATCTGTCTGCTGCCACAGATGAGATAACTTTTCTTAGAAAGTCTTCAGTCTAGCGCAATGATGGCGAACCTTTAAGTTCAGTGTGTCAAAATATCAATTTTTTTCTAAATAATCTTGCTATCTTAAGGTTACTTACATATATCAATGTACTTTAGATAAATGCTTATATATAAGCAGCTTATTTGTCTAATAAATTTATAAAACCAAAGGTTTGATAACTTGAAATTTCAAAGTATACTTATAAAGCTAGGATGATAGAATTAAATAAAATTTTTTTCCAAAAGTCCATTGTTAGTTGACTAAAATTCTTTGGTATGTCATTTTTTCATCATTACTGGTCGAGTACTATGGGCAGGCCAATTCATGATATGATAGTATGATATTCTTTCTTTTTCAGTCACATACATTCGTGTGTACATTGCATTTATCAGATATTCTATGACACATATTAATTGATTTGTAAGAAAATATGACTGCTTTAGATATCAATTCTTTATGAGAAAAACTCAGTACAGGAGTCGAATTGTTACAAAATATATTTAGTAGTGAAGTCTTTTCAGTAAATTTTTTCACGTCCATAGATTTATTGACTGTGGATCTAATATGTTATGAATTTTAAGAATAAAATCTGCCAAATTTGTTACATGTTTAAATATGTATGAAATGACTATATATGATAAGTTGGGCTGCTGCAAAGTCAAGCCCCTGCCTAACTTCTTACTGAAGGTGATTACAACAACTTTTGTATTGTATATATAATAAATCATAAAATATAATTTTTTCTATGAATGTATTTACTTATTAGAATGAAGTAAGTCCTGTCTGATTAATTTGATAAATACATAATCCTTGTGAGCTTGGCTCAGTTGGTGAAATAGCTATCTACCACTCACTTGGACGTGATTTCAAATCACAGCTGGGAAATGTTAATTTTATAGATGTATTTATGTATTGAAATGAAATAAGCCCTTGCCTATTTCTAACATAAATTTTGGTTGGTATCTAAGACTTGTCAACTTTGCTCAATCAATAAGAGACAGAGTTCAATCTTTTTCTATTACTCTTTCTCAATTGAGCCTTCCTTTATTCTTTCTTTTTGATTCTTTCTATCTCTCACACTTTCTGTTTTTTCATCTTCTCTCTTTTGATGTCTTGCCTCAACATTTCTATCAAGCTTTCTACTTCCCTTTTTTATCCCTCCATGGTTGGGATGACAGAATCATTTGGTCAGGATTTCAAATCACAGCAGAGTAATATCAATTTTTACTCCCCCAGATATGGTGAAGATTGTTCTTGTTGTTCCTGTTATGGTAGAAAAACACAGTCAACTCCAGTTTTGGATAGGAATTTGACAAAAAATGCTTATCTTCAAAAATATTATCATCAGTTTGAAGTTGAGCATTTTTAACCTTTAATGACAAATATTGAAAAGCTAAGCCCTAAGATCAGTTACCACAGTTAATTCACCTCTGCCAACCAAGTTGAAAGAGATAAATAAGCTGCTGTAATAAGATAGAAGGTAGAAACCTGGGCTAAGGAAGAACTGATTTTTTTTTCAATGGAGATATATTTTTTCAATTTTATTCAAATATTTAGATGTATTCACTCATCTTTATCCAAACAATATCACCAAAAGTTCTTGATGAATTTCAGTAACATCTTATTGAAAAACTATTAAATTTTAGCTCAGATCCAAGAATTTTTCCATATTTTAAGACAATAGTCTTAATTGTATAAAATCGAGACTTGAAAGATGCCTCTCTTGCATCGTAGCTATATATGAACTGATGTATGGGGTTGGTAGATGTAGCAGCTCCCTGAATGCTTTCAAGTTGTAACTGGTTTCATTGACTTGTTGCAACAAAAAAAACTTGAGCTGGCCAACTGTCATATCATTTTCCTAAGTCCAATATTTCACCTTTTGAGAATGATACTTGTTAGAATTGGATTCAAGTGAGAGAGAAGGATCACTCTCATTTTCCATGTCTCATCCTTCCATCGCAATGACTAGATCAGTGCAAGACTCATAGTGAAACAAAACACCAGAGAAGTCATGTTTATACTTTTTCCTTATAGTATTATTATAAAATGCTGCTCACAATTATTAACTGGGATTTGAATCTTCCTTTCAAATGTTGAACCACTTCACAGACTGTTAAAGGACAGAAATAAGTTAGTTCAGGGATATTTGATTCTTACAGGTCACTAGAAACTTCAAGTAAATGCAAAATTATCCCTCACTTATCTTCAAGCACACCAAGTGATGATCTTCATTCAAATATATCGACCAACATTTTCTTTTTGCTAGGATTTATTGTTCTTCAAGAATAGGTATGGCTTATTTGGTTGAGCAAGAGAGTTCTTAATCTTTATCCATAAGCAAATCAAAGGTCAAAATAAAGATGACTGTTAGGTCTATGAATAAAGTCTGCCACATGAAAACATGATATTGGTTCATCATCATCATCAGCCTTTTGAAGTCCATGGTCGGACATAGACCTTCCCAAAGTTACATCAATTGTCTTGCTTCCAAGTGACATGGTTCCAGTACTTTCTGAACTTGAATAAATTATCACATCACCTCATTTTTTGCTGGACAAATTGGTTAAAGATCACATTTTCTCTAAATAATGATGCATTATATCTTTTTGATTTTTTCAATTCTATTTAAAATAATTGATCGACTGGGAGCCGAGAGATAATTTAACAGTTGTTATTTGAATTTTAATGACCCCAGCAGTTAGAGCAAAGGAACTGATAAAATTAATTAACTGATTTTTTGTTCAGTATAATTAGTCTTGAAAAGAACTTCTCAAATGTCCTAATCATTTTTATTCTCTCTCTCTTTTATATTTTGCCTGTTTTTCTTTTCATTTCTTCTCTCTGGATTATATTTTTTAGTTTATACTGTGTTGAATTTTAGTAATTTTTTATATAGTCTTTTTATTTCAGTCTCTTACTTTTTATATCTCTCTGTCTCTTTTCTATTCTCTCTCTCTCTCCTATATCTTTTTCTCTCTCTCCTATATCTTTTTCTCTCTCTCAGTTTCTTTTTTTTCTTGTTTCTATCTTGATCTCTTTCTGTCTTTCTCTCACATTTCTCTGCTTCTTTATTTGCTCTGATATTTGGATTTCTTTTGCTTTCCATATCTATTTTTATACCCTTCTCTCTCTCTGTCCATACCCTCTTTTTCTCTCTCTCTCCCTCCCTCCATGTCCTCTCTTTCTCTCTCTCTCCCTCCCTCCATGCCCACTCTTTCTCTGTCTCTCTCTCTCTCTCTCTCTCTCTCTCTCTCTCTATATATATATATATATATATATATATATATATACATGTATCTAAGTACAAATCAGTAATTCAATAACCGATGTGTGGTGGGTTTATTTCACAAAGCTCTCGATAAATTCAACATCAGGTTGAGTTAAAGTAAAGCTTTAGATATGATGAAATAAAGGATTCACAAATCAATCATATTTTCGTTCCTGTCCAGTTTGGGCTTCTTCAGGCAAATAATTTAATTTGTTTGGGTCCCTATTGAGGACATTCTAGATAGTGACCCAAATAAATCGAATTATTAACCTGAAGAAGCCCCAAAAGTGCAGAAACATAAACATGTTTGTGAAGCAAATTCATTTTGTCACCATCATTCTCACAGATCATGTTCTTAATACATGACTGTCACGTTGAAAGAAATGAATAGAGCAGCTATAGACCAAGAATAAAAGAGATGTGAATTTGATGTGGAAATAGTTATTTGGGCCCTTGCATTTCTGGGGGCTGTTTAGCTCAATGGTACAAGCAATGCTACGTTGAAGCACCTACCCAATTGGTTGTGGGTTCAATTCCTACAGCTGCCCCATTTTCTTTGATTGTTTACGTTGTCTAAGCCAAGTAAAGCATTAACCGTCCAATGACAGGAATTTGTTTCAAATAAGAGTTTTCTAAATAATATAACGCAATTTATGATCATTCTATCTGATCATATATATTCATTTCCCAATTGATATATATGTATATATATATATATATATATATATATACATGGCAGCACCTTGAATGGTACAGTTTTGACTGGAGTAGGAAATGATGTAATATAGTTAATATATCGCTACATGAATTAATGTAAGTATGAAAAAATAACTGCATTAAGTTAGTTTTAAAACACAGAGGTGTCTGAACAAATTCCAACTTCATCAGTTTCAGCTGCTTTTGGCCAACAGAATTTTCAGCCTTATATCTTTGGATTTTCTATTATCGCTATTTCCAATTAAAGAATTTTCCAACTCAACAAGATCCCTTGGGCAAATTTGTTTCACTCGACACATCCTGGAAGATTTCAAATGGTATATTATCAATTCATTGGGATTTGGATTCTTGATTTGTTATTTTTTTTTCAACCAACTACTCACACACCACATACAATAAATAAATGCTTTTTCAAATTGTTTTTTGCAGGGGGGGGAATCACATTTAAAATGCGTTTCTTGTTTAACTATTGTCTTACAAAGACATAGTTGACTATTTTATCTTCTTGTAGAAGTCAAGAAAAAAATAAAACAAAAATTCCTGTAGATAAATCAATATAAATAAAATTTGTATACTCTGAGAAAGAAATACAATAAATCTTCAGTAAAAAATCAATTTTGAGGATAGATATATCCAGTAAATACCTGGCCATCCTTGGTTGAGATTTACCAGCAAGAATATACATAGATACATATCGGACACTAATGATATAAATATATATATATATATATATATATATATATATATATATATATATACATATATATATATATATTATTCAGTATTTGTCTATATCTGCTCTAATTATTTCTCAATGTGGACAATTATATTATTAGGAAATGGATACATAATCTGCCAGAAATAATTATAAATGCATTATATTACTTTGAAACTTTATTTGAAATGATCCACCTTTATTACACAGTGCATGTATCCCTTGGCCTAAACAGCATAAATAGAAAAAACAATTTGAGAAAATGGAGCTGATCCAGAAATCAAACCTGCGATTGTATATCTATATACATGTACCAGAGATTGATTATATATACATATATACATATATATGTATTAATACATAATACATAATTGCTGTGTTGATAGGGCTGAAATAAACAAGATGAGAATTTGGAATGGAAACAGTTATTTGGGCCTTTGCATTGATGGCAGCTGTTTAGCTCAATGGCACAAGCAATCCTAAGTTGAAGCTACTACCCTATTGGTTGCAGGTTTGATTCCTGCTGCGGCCTTATTTTCCTTAATTGTTTATTCTATCCTTGTCAAGGCCAAATAATACATTAACCGTGTAATGATTGGAGATCATTTAAAATAAGATTTTTTACATGATATATTGCAATTCATAATCATATAAAATATATATATGTATATAAATATATATTAATGATTAGATAATTGAGTCATCAACACACAGCAGTTTTGTTGTATTACAATTCTTCAGTGTGGCTATAGATTTTCCATTATCCTATCCAGTACCACAATGTAGGATCGAAACCTTCGCTTCAGACCCAGAGGCTGGCATTTTATCCCTGCCCTACGCAGAACTGGATAGTCAATAAGGCTGAATTTAAGTGATATATTTACTTACACACAATTCCCAATCCATGAGAGTGCTCCATCCCAAAGATGGAAGAGCATTGCTATATAGCTTATAATGAACAAGTTACCTTACTTAAAGAGTGCTCAACCCTGAATAAGGGAGCGTTAATTACAATAATATAATAATGATAATATATATATATATATATATATATACATACCCAAGAGACTGAACATGTATGTATATATATATACATATATATATATATATATATATATATATATACCCAAGAGACCGAATATATATATATATATATATATGTGTGTGCGTACACAAAAGACTATATATATATATATATATATATATATACATACATACATACATACATAAGACACTGAATATACACAAATATATATGCATATATACACCAGGCACTCATATATATATATATACACATATATATATGTATATATATATATATATATATATATGTATATATATATATATATATATATATATATGAATGAATGAATTGCTTGGCTTTATGGATGAAGATTGTTGGGTAAGATTGCCACAGCAGTAAGATCATAGACAGCAGGGCCTATGTGTGGATTTTGCCTCCAGCCTGAGCAATGGATTTTGAAGGTGAGGCCAGTTTGCCCAGGGCCGACCCCACCCTTTAAACTGAGGGTTACATATATACCTAGGTATCAGAAAAATGAAATACATATACACGGATAGACTCAGATACATAAAAAAATAGAAATTGATTCAAAATGATTTCTGCATAAATATCTGTCTGTTTGATGTGTTCCAAATGACAATTTTTATTAGAGGTTCTTCAATTCCTGATCACCTCATACAAAATTGCCTGTGCCCCTCCAGAGCTACCCAAAGGTTTGGCATTGTGAAGCATCCGGTTTTTGTCAGAATGGGCCACGCTATGTGATGTGGGCACGCTATCTCTTTCCCATATTTACTCTAACTTTTGTCAACCATTTACGTGCATGCTCGATATGAATTGCTCTAATAACCAACGTACCATTCATCTTTGCAGCGTGCACGTCTTTGAAAATATATCCAAACAACAGAGAAGCCATAGTGCCAAATATCGAAAAGAGTTACCTGATTATTATTATTTCTCTTTTTGCCTCTTCTTGATTCTTTTCTCTCTCTCTCATTTCAGTCTCTTACTTTTTGTATCTGTCTGTCTCTTTTTTTTTTTCTTGCTCTCAGTTTTTACTCTCTTTCTCTCTCTCCTATATCAATCTGTCTTTTTGGTTTCTTTCCGTCTTCCTTTTACATTTCTGTTTCTTGATTTGCTCTGATATTTGGATTTCTTTTGCTTTCCATATCTGTTTTTATATCCCCCTCTCTCTCTCTCTCTTGATCTCTCTCTCTCTCTCTTGATGTATCTCTCTCTCTCTCTCTCTCTCTCTCTTGATCTCTTGATCTCTTCCTATGTTTCTTCATTTGCTCTAATATTTGGATTTCTTTTGCTTTCCATATCTGTTTTTATACCCCTCTCTTTCTCTCTCTGTCTACCCACTATCTCTTTCTCTCTCATCCTCTTTAATAAATTCACTCTGTCATTTCTTTCACTATTTCTTGCTCTTTCTCAACTGATCCTTCCCTGATTCTCTCTTTTCAATTCTTTCTATCTCTCACATTTTCCTTCCTTTCTTCTCCCGCCTCTTCTTGTCTAATTTTGCCTCAACTTTTCTATCAAGCTTCTTATTATTCTCTCTTTTTCCTTCATGGTTGGAATGACGGAATTATTTGATGGTTCGTATGTCTGAGGGTAGCTATGTGAGTGCTTTCAAAGATGGACCTTGAAAACATGATGACCATAGCTTCTGGCTGATGACAGACATTGTCAGATAAACAATGAATTCACTTGATGCCGTACATTGATGCGTAATTGTATATGTTGAGAAATGATCCGACAGAATGATTACAAATCGTGTTATATTATATAGGAACTCTTTTTTTGAAATGATCTCCCGTTATTACATGATGAATGTATCATTTGGCCTGGACGGCATAGGTAGAATAAACAATTGAAGAAAATGGTGCTGTTGGAAGAATCAAACCTGTGACCGATAGTGTAGCTGCGTCAATGTAGCATTCTCTTACTTTTAAGCTAAACAGCCACTGGTAATGCAAAGGCCCAAATAACTGTTTTCACACCGAATTCTCATCATGTTTATTTACGGTTCTATGTCTGCTCTGTTTATTTCTTTCAGCACAACCATTGCATTAAGTAGCGGATATATGATCTACCAGAATGCTTACAAATTGCATGAATGGAAGTGTCATAGACAAAAGAATGATTGATTGAATTTCGGTGCAGATCCAGGAATATTTTTCGAATGAGAGATGTTTTTCATATATTAAGACAAAGATCCAAAATATGAAAAATCTAAACTTACACAGTTACTTCCCCAATATTGTAACTATATATGAACTGATTTTCATTTATTTAGTGACAATGGCGTCGGCAGAGGTATGTACTCTCTAGTATGTTTGATGTTCTTGAATCTCAATACCATTTAAAGAAATAAGATGTCTGAGAAAGAAGCTTGAAATGGCAAAGATTTGAAGAGAAAACAACTATCAGGTGGACATTATATAAAGTTCATCTAAATAACATATATGCCATCAAAGTAAAAGAATGCTCTTTGTAAACAAACTTAGTGTATTAAAAAAAACCCAGACACCTTTTTCCAAAACCAATCAAGTCACTTTTTTTCTTAATTAGGTACTTGAAGGAAAATTATCAGCGAAGGCATTTTTGAATGATTTTTATTCTTATCAACTTTATATTCTCAAAATGACTTTTATGGAGATTTTCAGAACATTGTTAGTCTTTTATGACTTGTTGAAACAAACATAAAAATACTTTGATAAATATCGGCAATTAAGGTGCATGAAACACGGATAAATATAAGATCATGTGACCGTTGCATTTCCAAATGTCTTTGAATATAATAGGAAATGTGTTCTTGTCATTACTTATATTTTTGATGTGGATATTCCAGACAAAAAAAGTATTGTATGGTTTTCGTTTGAAGCAAAACTGGTCAGAAATGGCACCGAGTGATTTTCTCATGAAAGGAAAGCATGGTGAAACATTCGTTTCTTTTCTTTTTCAATCGTCATTAAAAACTTCAAAGGTAGGTCTGGTTGGTCACTCAATAGAAACCAATATCTTTTTGCAGCATGCCATGTTAGGGGTGATCAACTAAAAAAAATTAAAAAGGAGTGATCGATGAATAAGTTTCTCCTCTCACCTTTTGTTGTGCGGTGATCACTAAAAAAAGTTTGAATTCTCGAACGTGTAAACGGTGCCAGATACAATTTAAGGGGCCTAATTACCATGCACATACAATGAAAATTGCCCCCCCCCTCCCGACTCACATCCCAAATGTTTTCTTGTAGACTTAATAATGAGTTAAGTTTTTGGCCCTGTAGCTCCATTGGTGCAGCCTGTTCACATGATATATAGACAGCCAGCTAGCTAGACTCACCTAAAAACTGAAGAAACCTATGCTGACAGTTTTGGTTAATGGTTTCTAGTACATCTATGATAATCATACATTAAGTGTATGGGTATATTTATTTTTTGTCTGAAATACCTCAAGGGAAATAACTTTTATATTTCATGCAAGAGCTACTTCCTTTGAAGGACTATTTCATTATTTGTATGAGAAAGATTATTGTACTCAATAATATCTGAATTCTGTGACAATTTCTAGATTGAATTGAATATAAAGCAAAAATATTCCAAGCATTTACATAATTCCGAAATTGCATGAATATTTCCTTCATTTTTTGACTGTTAGGGTAAACAGGTTTCATGTAAAATATATTTAGTGTAGGAAATTCATTATAAATCACTTCTTTGGTTGAGAAAATTTCCAAAAATCATTGCTTTTGTTTACTCTACAGAGAAACAAATGATAATGCTTTCTCAACATTCTTTTCAGATTTCACTTACATAATCTATAGTTGGAATTTCATACTTTTAAAAATAATATTTATTATATATACTCTTCTAATAATTGACAAATAAATGAAAATAAATACATGAAGTCAAGTAAAAAAGCTCTTTCCTTCCCTGAAAATTTCTTGTCTCATTTTTCTTGAAAAATATCCTTAGAAAATATTGTTAAAAGTTTATTAATCATCCACATAAAGAAAAAATCCTTTGAAAGTATGTGAATCATCTTCAAAAAATTTATAATGCTACCCTGACCTAAGTTCCAGAATTTCATTATGCAAAAAGATTCAACTTAATTTTTTCAGGATATAAAAAAATTATACATAGGAATTTTACCAACTTCAAAGTCAAGATTTATTACTCATAAGATCTTTTAAAAACTTATAAACAAACATTTTAGTGTTTATTATACAACTCATTAAATTGGGTTGTAATTAAAACTAAAAGAAAATGGAGTAATTGTGAAATCAAAAGACATTAATACAAAAATGTTTTAGTTAAAATATGATGAAACACAGGTTTGTTTCCTATTAGACTGATATTGTTCAACAAAGCTTTGTCAGATGAACAACAGATTTCAATTCCTGGTTTCAGTAACAAAGAATAAAGAAAGTCTACTATCTAATTCATCTACTATCATTAGTTAATCTTAAAAGCGGAGATCTCCCTGGAGCATCGTCAAATTATATAGTGACATTACAGGAAGAGGAGATCATGGAAAAACTGATTTTTCCAACATCCTCTTAGAGAGATTATAGTGCTGTTTCTCTCATTATTGTACTTCAGAGTTTCTTTTTTACCTCTGCCAATGAAGAGGTATATATTTGTTTGTTCGTTCGCAAACAATAACTATCTGAAATTATCTATGAATTACGATGACATTTTGTGAAAAGTTTGGCCATGGACTGAATAATCAATTGAATTTCAAGGTGGATCCAGGAATTTTTTTCGACTTTGAGGTATTTTTTTAATATATATAGGCAATAATCAAAAATATCAAAAATCAAAACCCACAGTTACTTTTCTGCATTGTAGTTATATATAAACTGATTTTCATTCAGTTTTTAGTTAGTGTATGGCATTCTAGAGGTATATGCTTTCTGAGTGCTTTATAGTAGAAAACTATCAACCAAAACTGTCAACAAAGGTTTCTTCAGTTTTTAAGTTTATCTGGCTGGCTATCTTTTGTATCAGGCCTGCAGGCTGCAAAAGTGGTCCAGAGGGCTGAAAATTTAGACATTTGCTCCTTACTGTGTCTAGAAAAGATGTGTTTATGTTTTTAGAACCCCACCCACCCACGGATTTTTAGTTGGCGATTCAATTTGCAATGCACATTCATACTAAATTGATCACCTCGATTTGTGCCCGGCTGTATTCAGGCTAGTTTATACGCACTGCACAGCAATAGACAAGAGAAGTAACTTTATCATGGTTTTCTCCCTTTTCCAATTTTCTAATTTCATGCTGCCTAAAGATGTTGGTCATGCGACAGTTTCTATCGAGTGACTAATAAGACCCGTTTTGTTATGTGATTGTATGAAGTAATGATGGATTTGAGTTATTCATTCTATCACTAATTCTCTGAGTAAACCTTTCTTTGAAAGTTAGAAAAGAAATCCTACCAAACACTGAAGAGATTATTTCAGAAAAGACTAGAATGAAACAAATCAATAGGACAAAGAGTTATATTTCATTTAACCTTTTGCTCTCTGTATTATCTTTAAAGGGTGCTAAGATTTTGTGCACTTAGTAGCTTTAAAAGCCTGTAGGATCTGTGTCTGTTCATGAATGAGTGAAACTGACATGACTACATAACCACAAAATTCAAAGCACACTATCGAAGTCAATTACAGTGGCAGAACAAACATTTTGTTCAGTGAATAAAGTCACCAACAGAGTGCTTGAAAATACCAAAATTAGCAACAATATCTTGTTTTTTGTTAGACAAATTTTTTATACTGAAAACTCTGCCAACATTAGATTTTGTTTTAAATATTGACAATGAAATCCGAATATTTACATCATTTTATCAATTATGATGATAGAGACAAATATTTTTTTTAAAAAGACCAAGTTGTCCTTCCTTATTTCTGTGGTTCTTCCACTAAATATTAAACATTTGGGATATCAAATAATTAACAATGTTACTTTAAAATACCCAAGGTATATACCAGCAAATGCAATATAGGTTTAATAAACTGTTTTTGCATCGAGTTTGCCAGTAGCCCAATTGGTTTTTCTGGTTTTTCAACAAAAAACGTCTTACAATTTCATCAACTTGCTAAAACAATATAACTATGCCAAAGCATTGCAACATTGCATTTCATTAAATATGCAAATATATTCATAGAAATGTTCAAAATATTGAACTCATTATTTGTTTGGCCTTTGCTGTTACACCAACATTTAGGCTGATCAATTCTACAGTCACCGTCAAGGGTACGATCCATGAGGAAAGATCTCTTCTCTTCAGAAATTAGTACCAAATAGAAAAAAAAAGTCACTGATATACAGGTTCAGGTCATTTGTAGTTACATTTCCAGCAATGCAAGCTACGCTCTTGATAATACTCTTCTCAGCAACTAATGTAACACTGGTGATTCCGTATTGATATGAAGGAGTGCTCTCCAATTCTCCTCCCATCAAGAAAAGGGATCTACTGAAATCCACGCTTCCCTGACATGTATTTGTCTACTTGGCTAGTGCATGCTGCTTCCTTCAATTTTTGTGATGGTCCCTATTATTTGTACCTCATCCCAGAGACAATAATATAAACCCTCCTTTCTTCAGATATGGTCTGCTATACCAGATTTTTCAACTTTTCCCTCTTCAGATATGGTCTGCTATACCAGATTTTTCTACTTTTCCCTCTTTGGAAATATATTTTCTCATAATCCTCATGTCTGCCTTTGAAAGGACAACTAATTTCTTCCTCATATTCAATTCAACCTTTTCATGCATGGGGTGTCATGAATGTGATCTCTCATTGGGGACCAACTCTCGTAAGGAGGTTATACTATTGAATACTATCATAGTGTTGTAATGTCCACAAATCCTTTGGGTTTGTTCAGCCACCCCTTTTGCAACATAATCGGGGTCTCTTGTATTTGTCCTCCTATTTCCAAGTCAAAGAAATAATATAGGTTTCAGAAGAATTTCTCCTTTCTTCATGTCTTCTCATTTGTCATTATGTCTACCAAATTCTTCCTTCTTCTGGAACGAATTTCTTTTGGTTATGAACACCAGTCAAATAAGAAATTATTTTCTTGGAATCTTTTTTGAAATCTCTTGATTTATTTCCCTTTTAATCTTTTCAAAGTGTCAAGTTTACTGACAAGTGATGGCTGAAGTGCAATATCAACAAAATGATCTGTCACTTCTAAATAAAGTTTTGAGATTATCAACAATAGCATCTTGTATAAGGAAGTAATTATATGCAGTATATGCAAATGTACTTTTAACTTTTTGGGATGAAAATTCAATTCATGATCTGGATTAGAATATTTGTAGAACATAAATGTCGGCATGTAATTAATGTATTCAATAATCATGTATTTTGGGGTCAGCAATCTATCACCAATGAAAGCCAGATTTGCAATAGTTTTATTCTGGGGAAAATAGCAAAAACCTTACATTCTGAATGAAAATTTTTGAGGCAGTTATATCGGCTAATTCCCCTTACACATTGCAATTTCAGCACAATGTTTAAAAATTTAGCCAGTTTATCTCCCCTCTATGTAAGATTTCACAAAGTTTATCTCTTCTCAATGCAAAATTTCACTCCGTCTATTTCTTCTCAATGCAAAATTTCACTCGATTTATTTCTTTTCTAAGCAAAATTTCACTCAGTTTATCTCTCCACTATGCAAATCATCTGATTTAGATATTCCATGATGAGGCAAGGCAGATTTTTCCAGTCATCTATCCTTACTTACAAACACAGGACCTTGAGATAACCTGCCTGGATATTTTTAAGATTTCAAAAATAGATGATTTGTTCATTTCCTTATAGCGAATACCAAGAAAGACCTCATTGCTCAAAAACAAGAACAGGAAGTTCAACGAGGCATCCACTTTAAAGCTTAAACACCATTGTTGCCAGATTACTTGAAAAAGATATTTTTAGGTAAGAAGCGTCGTACCTCAGAACACTTTTCTATCTACTTTGGAGTAGTTCTGAGTTAGAATTGATTTCAAATTGATATCAAGATATAAAGAATAAACGCCATTACTGACAGATCATGTAACCCTGAGTGGAAGCTTTTTCTTAGGTAAAAAGCATCTTATTAGGAAAGACCTTTCTATCAAGTTTCAAGAACATCTGGTTAACAGACAGCTGAGAAAATAAATTTTAAAACACAAAGTCTAAACACCATTATTGCCATGTTACATGACCCTGATTTTTATACGAAACATCTTCTCAGGGGACATTTTCTACTAAGTTCCAAGTAAATCTGACCTGAAACAACTGAGAAAATTGACTTCAATTGATTTTAAAACATAAAGTTTCAAGTTAAAAATAAGTGCCAAATCACATCACCCGGACTGCAAGTTTTTTTTTAGGTAAGAAGCATCTTATCAAAAGACACCTTTCCACCAAGTTTCAAATAAATCAGACTCAAAACAACAGAGAAACAATACGGGGATAGACCAACCTACTGACCTAGAGAGCCTCACATAGAACCAGGGATCCCTCTGAAAAAAGATGAACGTGAAAAGGAATGACTGATCTTCACCAAAGAGTACCTGGACAAGCAACAATCCTTCTGGGAAAATATACTGTGGACAAATGCTACCAAAATAGAGCTTTTTAGCAATACTCACCAGCAATTTTTTGACGATGAAATGAAGCTTATCAGGAAAAGAATGTTGTACGTAGAGTAAAGCATGGATGAGGATCCCCAAGTTTATCGGGCTGCTTTGCTGTTTCTGATACTGGAGGCCTTGACTTTATCAAAAGAATCATGAAATCAATGGATTACCGAAGGATTTTAGAACAAAATGTGTTACCCAGTGTAAAACAAAAACAGGTTTCATCCGAAGGAGCTCTAAGACAATAAAACCCCAGAGTTCACATCCTAAATTGCAAGAATCTTTCAGCTCATTAACTTTTAACAACTAATAATTCACTTGTATCTTTCTATTGCAAATCAAAAAAGGTCGACTTTCTTTAATTGGAAGTTAAACTCCAAATCAGAATTTCTTTTTTAGTAACTGAATTGGAAATTGAATAATGAATACACGCAGGTAAGAATCAGAGCAATTGGAATAATTCAAAAGGAAATTCATTTGAGAATTTGCAAAATGGTCCATGTGGTCTGGGTTACTAGAAAGATGAAACAAATTCAACGTACAATAATTTTCTAGCGCAGGTCAAGTGAAAACATTTGCTTGGAAAAGTAATTTGCAAAAAACTCCAATTTCTCATTATTTTTCCTCCTTTGAAAGTCTTCATTATTTTGGTCATTGAATTTTCCAAAAGACTCAGCAAAATGTCTACCATCAGCATTTCTTTTCATTTGGTATTTTTCTCATTCGGTTGTTATGCCTTGACTTTTCCATCTTCTGGAACTAATTTCTTTTGGTTATGAACACAAATCAAAAATGGAATCATTTTCTTGGAATCTTTTTTGAAATCTTTTGATTTATTTCTTTATTAATCTTTTCAAAGTTTCTTGTTTACAGACAAGTGATGGCTGAAGTTTAATATCAACAAAATGATCTGTTAGTTCTTAATAAAAAAAAAATTATCAGCAATAACATCTCGTATAGAAACACAGTTTCATCGTACACTTTGCACGTTTTGCTTTCCTTCATTTATAATCAGTTTATCACTAGACAGGATAGAATTGCATTACGTAACTGTTTTAGAAGTTGATGTATGATCAGAAGACATTTCATAGTTTTTTAATCTATGTGTATGTACGATATAATAAAGTCACAATTCACTGAATCTATTCCGAAAGTGATTCACAAGAAGCAAGCTATTTTCTTTATTCATGGTCGAAAATTATTTGTTTTAGACAAAAAAAAAAGTTTGTTTCAGGTTAATAAACTAAAAAATAGGATTTAAGACTGAAGACAATTTTGATTTAAATGGATGCAAGTTCAAATATAATATAGATCAGGATATTTTGATCTTGGGTGGATGAATGGAAATTTTGGCTTGGGATACTAACTTTTCTACCACATCTTTGAATTATCATTTTGGTCTTTACAGAATTCTCTTAATGAAAAAGTTTATAGTTCACTGGAAGATTGTAGAAGGCATCTAGGGTAGTTCTTTATTGAGAAAGATTAAAAACTGAGGGAGAGTGGAATTATAAAATTGCCTAAAAAATGGCAGAAGATGAACAAAACATATTTTATATAATAAAGGTAATACCAAAAATAAAATAGTCTTCTATTTATTCATTTTTTGACTAAAAAACAAATGAACTTTTTGCTCAACACAATATGTATGATTAGAAGGCAGTAGTTCCTTGATTTTGCTAATGGATAATTCATCCCAAATTAGGTTGGTTGGTTTTCATGCCAATCCTAATGTGTGCTTTAGAATTTCAGAGAAATTAATTTTTATGCTGTTTTAGAAATAATTAGAATATCATTCAATTCAAGTAGAGTAAAAAAATTCAATATATAAACTGTATAAACAAACCCCAATGACTTTTTAAAGATTCAGAAGAAAATTAAAATTGTTTCTGTTCTCTATGAAGCCTGTAGTGTGATGTTATGTGTACGTTACAATGTGCTGTTATGTGAATTTGACAAGACTAGAGTAGATTACCCTGGCATGCCCCCCCTTAGGCAGGGGGCTGAATGGGAAGCAGTTGGTGCCATTGGATTGAAGTTGACCCTGCTGCTGACATTTTGTGTTTATAAATGCAACTGAATATTTAATTAAGAACTTGAAATAATAATCATGTTCTGGGGATAAGAATAACATTTTTGGCTTTTTCATGATTTGTTCCTTTTTTAGTTAAAGCTACCAGAGCTGGATCAAGCTACAAGCAACAGGACCCAAATACTAGGAGTGCCTGTCATGATCTGAGATGGTAGGACTTTTCAAATACACATGGAAAAATCAGAAAAATAATAAATTAAACAGAATAAAAACAGTCAAAATAGGTAGATTCCCTGATGTGAAGTCATTTTTTTTTTCAAGAATATCTGACAAATACTCTCTGATGTGGTTGCCTGAGCAGATTATCTTAATAAAACTTTTTATTCCTCAATATTTAATTTTGTCTCTATGAAACATAAATGAATAAAAAGATGATACATTGATTTCAAAGGTGACCAAGTACAGCTTGCCCGTAGCATCGGGAACCTTAAGGCCTACCCTCAGAGTTACTGATACAAAATTTTCTTTCCAGTAATTCATATCAACAATTCTTTCACAGTTTTCCCTGGGTGCCTTTTAGAGGTATTATTAAAAAGAATGGAACACTTATTACCCCTATTCCACAGTAGTTATTCTTATGTATTTTGCCCTTTGTTCATGTTATAAGGCTGACTTCCTCTTTCTCTTTTTATTTGTTGGTTTCATTCATATACAACCGAGAGCTGGCTACTGCCAAATCCCATTCATATTCACTACTAAGTGTATTCTTACCTCCTGGGGAAGGTCTATGTCCAACGACGGATGCTTAAAGACTGATGATGATGATGATGATGATGATGATGATGATGATGATGATGATGATGATGAGGTATTCTTACCTTGGATATTCAAGTAGAATTTTGAAAGCAAGGTATTGTGAGTGGTCCTTTTTGTGTACATCTATTCACAAAACAAGAACAGACTTCAAAGAATCTTATCTACCAAGTTTGTAGGATAAGTATTCAAGTATTATCAGATTTTGTTACCCATCGTTATTAAAATCTCAGTAAAAAAAAAAAAAAAATTATGGATCTGTCCAAATATTTGATCAGTTCTTTAATAACCCATGGCCCACCCTTTTGCAAAATGTCATTAAAATTCATCGATAACTTTTAGAGTTATAGTGTAAATAGACAGACACTAGTTAACGCATAAGCCTCTTAAAACTTAGCTGAGTTGGACTTGCAAAACTTCATTTTTAATACTCGTTTCACAAGTTCAAATTTTTACTACTTCAACTTTTTGCTTTGAGCCAGTAAAACAATCAGACAATGTTGTTAGTGTGAATTCTTGCATGTCTTCAATAAGTTCATCCTCCCATTGAACATTCATTTTGAATCAAGAACAAGGACAGACTCTATCTTGAAATGGTTGGCAGGCAGGAAATGAATTCCGGACTTTTGGCTGCACTTCTCAACAGATTCATTCATTGAATTCCCAAACCCATTCCACTTCTAAAGTAAGGAATTAGTTCTTCTCCTTCAGTTGGAAAATCTATTTTGACATCAGAATTAAAACCAAAGTTCTATTTATAGTCCTGTATGCACACACACATACACAAATTATTTCTTCAGTTCAGAATCTTTCCAATAGACTGATGTTATAGTTGAATTTGTTTGACAAAGTTTAAATCAAGGAAGATTATTTTATTTGCATTTGAATATATATATATATATATATATATATATGCTCATCTTTTTCTATGAATGCTTGTTCATATATATATATATATATGTTTATATACATAATACTTATGGTACAGATCAGGCTAGCAGTATAGCATTATATAATGATATACTAATACTACATAGCAACTTCTGATATGTGATGGATTTATTTCATAGAGTGCTCGATACATACAACTTTATACGATGGAAGCGATTAGAAAATGTATCCTGATGAGGCCCAGAGAGGGCAGAAACATGAGCTAGATTGTGTAGCGAATCCACATTCTGCTATTCTTTTATATGTTTATATATGTATGTATAAACAAATATCCCTACATATGTATGTATATGTGCATATATTTATGCATATGTATATATGTATTTATACATATGTATAAGTATGTGCATATGTTTATGTATATGTATATATGCCTATTTATACATCTTTGCATGCCTTATAATTATTCACACATTCACATGTGTACCTATGAACATATTTATTCATTCCCATGCAGGTTGTACCGTTCTAATCCAGTGCTCTGTAGTCTAGCAATTCCCATGGTCAGGCACATTTTGAATCTGCTGCCATTAGTTAGTAGGTTTGTAGATCTTTCCGATTTGGTCTCAAACTGTAGTTTGAAACATAATTTTATATAGCTGTTAGTCTAACTTTTATCATCACAAACAGGATCCTTAGAAATTCACTCCTATATCTTCATAATTTAGGCTTATGATACCATAAAATTCAGCCCCCTGCCAATTAGTCCATTTATTTAAATGGTAGGAATTTTTTAGCTTTTTTTTCCTTCGTTCTTCGCTTTGAAATTGTCTATTTAACAAATTCTATCTGTCTATCTATTTTGCTCTCCCTCCATCTCTCTCTCTCTATATATATATATGTATATGTAGTTTATAATGCTTTTAGTAATTTTAAGAATATAAAAAACAGATTTTTCCCATTGTTGATGATATTTAATCATAGTGCTCAATATCTATCAAAGCAAATAGAACCATCAATACACAAAATAGAATTTTCAAGGATACTTACAAGAATGTGCATGTGTATGTCATATGAATGTTTTTTTAAGAAACAACTATATTTTTCTCCTTTTCATATTTTTCAATTATAATCAAGTCCCCTATTCCAAAACCCCGATTCCACTCATGGAAATCCCGTTAACTTCTCTGGGATATTTGCTTACCTGAATGAACATTTTTACGCTATGAAGAGTTTTTTTACAATTTTTTAATAATTTTATTTCTTTTATTTATTGTTATGTAACTGCAAGGTTATAAATGTTTTGATCGTTCACATTTATATAGCCTTAACTTCCTGGCTTGCCAATAAAATTAGACAAGATGGAAGAAATAGTTTGTTTTTTTTTCAAATAAAAACTGTTTCTTTTTTTTTCTTTGAATCATATTGGGAATTGAAATTATGTAGAGTTTTCAGCAGCATCAACACTATTCAAAATCATCCAGAAGTTGAATATTTTCATTCACACAAACAATTTTACTCTTGACTGCGGATGACTGCAATATTTTTTATATTAAAAAAAAGCTTTATAATTCACCGCTACCCACGAAAGGCCGGTTTAATCCCTGTTGCTAGATTTATGTTATTCATGTTTTCTGACATTTATATGCATAACCTTTATAACCTCCAATTAATGCTAGATGATCTGAATGAAGAAAAACTAGAAAGTTGGTTTCGGTTTCCACATGAACTTCTATTAATCTAATATCACATATTACAAACATGTTGAGGTCAGACAAACAAGGATTAAGATCAAAAATGCAAAACTGAAGAAAGTAGACCACTACATCATCCTAGGACAATGAATCTCCATAAAGCTCTTAAGAGGAGAAGAAATTAAACAAAAGATCACTCTAAGATTGCATGCTTTCAGTACAGCAAACTCAACCTTCAAGATTAAGAAAATTCCATTAGCTCTGAAAAGAAGGGTATACAACCAATGAATAGTCACTCATGAAAGTGAAACATGGAACCTAACGAAGAGGATATCCCTCAAACTGAGAACTATGCAACGTACATGTGAAAGAATCATCCTCAACATCACATGGAGAGACCACAAGACATCACAATATATCAGGGAGAAAACAAAAGTCCAAAATATCAAAGAATCCATTTGAAAACTCAAATGGCAATGGGCTGGTCATATTGTATGAATGTTTGACAACTGCTGGACATTACTACTCACGATGTGGATCCCCCCCAGATCACAATGATAACCCCTTCTCCTGCTGAGGCAAAGCAGAGTTTAAATTTTTTATCTAGGTTGAGAAAGTTTATAACTTAAAAAAGTAAACAAATAATCCCAAGTAAACATCAATTAACCTCAAAAACAAAATTTAGTTCATCTGATATAAGTAACATGTCTATCATTTTATTATCTACAAATCTTTTGATTTATTGGTTCCAAGATAAATTTCTTTAATTGGTTTTTTTCACTTAGCTCTTTCATCAATTTTAGTGCTAAAAAGCTTTGACTCACATGAAAAATGACGGATAACACATTACTTTCGTGTTTTTAATGTTTCAAATCTATCTTTTTTGCTTATTTATCTGCAAAAATAAATTTTTCCATTTGGACCCCCCCCCCAGCCAACCCTCTGCTCAAAAAATATTCCTATTTGGACTTTCCCTTCTTAAAACCCTCGATCCGCCCCCACAAATGATGTAACATTCTGTCATTGATTTTACAGTATTACCTTTTTTTCTTTTCAGTAGATTTCTGTAATGGTTCTTACCAAAGTTGATTGATACTGAAAGTCTTCTTAGTGGGCAAACTCATTTCTCTGTACATTTACTTAGTGTTGCCAAATATGGTTTGTCATTTATAGCTAAATCTGTTTTTAAAAGTGGGTAAAATCAGCTACTTTTTTCTGTTTTCAGCTAACTTTTTAGCTATGTGGATTTTCTTTATTGATTTTCAGTGGATTTCTCTAAGAGTTCCAACCAAAGTTGATTGAGACCACGTCTTCTTATTGCCCAAACTTATTTCTACATCTACCCAGTGTTACCAAATGTGGTTTGTCATTTACAGCTAAAACTGTCTTTAATAATGGGTAAAATCAGCTACTTTTTGCTGTTTTCAGCTAACTTTTTTTGCTAAAAATATAATGTATACAGATTTAATGCCCACACCAAATAAAATAACTGTACATCGATTCCAGAACTAATTAACAGTATGAATATTACATTTATTTTCATTAAACTAACTAATTATTTTCAATGGCCTGATTTTTTACTAGTGTAGATATTTATTGGCCAAAATGGAAAAAAATCAGCCAGATCTGGCCCAAAATGGCTAATTGGCAACCCTATGTTTGCCCTTCTCACTTGTGGTTTGATTTGCGTAGCATCATTGAAGGTTCATCCCTAGCTCAGGCATATTTAATGAAAATATAAATATTTAAACAAATGTATATTAATATTATCTGCCACCTTAACATGACATCTTAAATAAGGCAAATTTGCAATATGATACTTGGTAAAAAAAAAAATTCCCAAATCACTTCCTATGGCATAAAGTATACTGGCGGTGATATGTCCTCCAAAAATAAACATAGTTCTGAGGCAGGGGGGGAAGGTGAGTCAGAGGGAAAGGGTGGGGGAGTTGTCTAAACATCCGCAATTTAAAAACCATTCCATGACATTCTGCGAGCAGTGAACAACTCTTTCCACTGTCAGCCAAAGTATATATTTTGCTCTTCAGATTTAGAGATCAACTATTCATTATTATCTTTACTTCTAAACACAATTTTATCTCTGTGTGTACGCATGTGGGTGTGTGTGTGTTCTTGGGAGGTTTTTTTTAAAATTCTTATCGTATCTTTGAAGCGTACTGTAAGGTGTTGTGGGGGAGGTGGAGGCAGCAGTTGATGGCCCAGTGGGTCGACTCTGTGATGGACAGGCCATGAGACTGGAGTGTTCCTGTTACGCCCTTGATCCAAGTTGTAACAAAATATTGAAAAGTGTGAAATTTGTAAAGCAGGCCCTTGATCTAAGTCGTAACTTGTAAGCTGTACAAAATATTGAAATGTATGAAACTTGTAAAGCAGACTATGTCATCATCATCATCGTCATCAGACTTTTAGCGTCTATTATTTGACCTTTCCTAAGATTTGCCAGACCATGGACACTGAGAAGCCATAGTCCAGCTTATCACGCTATCTTTCTTTCACATATGATCTCTGGGGATGTTATGAGTTGTGATGAACAGCATTGTCTAACATTGCTATTTGAGTTTTCCATTTTTGTCTTTTCTCTCATATACTGTGATGTCTTGTGATCTCTCCATGTTATGATGAGCATGATTCTCAGTTTTAGGGTCAGTCTCTTGGTTAGGTTCCAGGTTTCAGCTCCATAGGTGACTCTCGGGATATGCATTGGTTGTATACATTTCTTTTTAGAACTAGTGGGATTTTCTTCTCGAAAGTTGAGCTTGCTCAACTAAAAACTCGCCAACCTTGTGTGATTTAAACAAAATCTCACTAATACCAGTCAGTGTGGATTTTAAGTTGAAAAATAATTCTCTTTACCACCATGAAATTTATGAATACATGCATAAGAATCAGTAAGGCAGTCCCTAATATCTGGTGGGAATGTAGACATTTTAATAATCTCAAAATAAAACTTACATTATATTTGCTCCATGACGCCCATGATAGAGAGGTCTAGCAAATCTTGGGAAAAGTCTATATTCAATGGCAGACGCTAGAAGACAACTGATGATGATGATGGCGATAGTGGTGGTGGTAGTAGTGTGATGGTGGTAACTAAATATCCCTCAAGATGTACTGTAGAATATCTTATTGGAATATTTTTATGTCTGGGGCTATGAACACTGATATATATTTATATAAACATTGATATAGTTTTCTCTAAAGTTATGAGTACCAGAGCGGGCTCATGCATTTGGTGAACCTAGGCTATCACCTAAGGTGCAAATGTCCTAAGGGTGTAAACCAAAGTAAAAAGAAGTCTTAATACAACTGGAGGCTAGAAATTTTAATCTTGCTTAAAGTGTATGAAATCCTTGCACTCACCTTGATGAGCACCAATATATTTTTCTGTCCAATGATGTATTTTTCTGTCTGAGGTTATAACATTGATGTATTTTTATTAGATATTTCAAGAAAAGCAGTTATCTGCAGTGATACATCAAAATTGAGTGACTGTTTACTGGTATTTTTAGTTATAATTGAATGAAATTTTCTTTGATTGACCAAAACAGATTCTCCATTTGAGCTGCGTATGGGAATATAGTTGGGATAAACAGTCAGACAGAGTTTAACAAACAGTAGTACAATAATATGAAGTTTATAGAACAATCCATCAAAGTACCAATATTTCTGAAAGAAATTATCTTCATCAATTCCAGAAGTTCTTTTTCTCCTTCATATTTCTCAAGATATCACAATGATTAAATGGTTCATCTTTATACTGCTTTGTAGACCAATGAAATTCATCTTTGTAGTATGATCACCAAAATAAAACTCGAGCATCTGATTGTTGAGTTATCGCTTTATTTTCACTAGAGAGAGTATGAGAGGTTAAATGAGGGATGAGGGTCTTTTTTGCCTGTCAGATCATCTGACCGCTGTACGGCCTGCAGGACCCAAGTGAAATTTGACTCTCACATTTCTGCCGATGTTGATGCCAACCTGCGAATGCCCGGTCCTGTTTTCTCTAGCTGACTGCCTAACGTCCTCTTTCTGAGTGGCAAATCAACCCTCCACATCCACCCAAAAGAATGGCCAACATGCCTCTTCCGTATGCACTCATTGTCAAAAGCAATTAATTACATGTACACTTAAGTTTACCGTGACCTGATCATAAGCTTGTTACATTGACGTGATCATGAATTTCTGAGGTGAAGCTACTTTGTCGATATTTTTATTACAGCTAAATTCAGAAAATGTACATTAGAAACCGTCAACCAAAACTGTCAACATGAGTTTCTTCAGTTTTTATATTGGTCTGGCTGGCTGGTCAATATTATGCATACAGGCTGCACCAATGGAGGTAGAGAGCAAAGAATTTAAACCTTTATTCTTCATTATATCAAAATAAACGTTTTTTTTGTTATTTGAAAATGGTTTTTAGTGGGGGGGGGTTCTTTTGTAATGTAAGTTCATGCTAATTTATCCCTTAGTTTGTGTCCAGTAGCATCCATGCTGGGTTTTTTTAAAATCTAAACCTTTTTAGAGATCATTGCCCAACAAAATGCAAGAAGTAACTTATCCATTGATCACCCCCTCCTTCCATTTTTTTAATTGATCACCCCCAACACTTACTGCCAAAAGACATTGGTCAAATGATGGTTTCTATTGAGTGATCTACCAGAACTGTTTCTTTTGACTTTTTTAGTATATTAGTATTACATTCTAGCTAGTCTAAAAGGATTTTAGTCTTTTGGTCTACAGTGTCTAAGAACGTATTCAATGTGAGGTACTAATATGACAGGAATAAGTACATGATGATTTAGTAACAATCAAGTTGCAATTGGAACTTATAGTAGCATTACATCGAGTGGTTTATAATGTTTTCATTTCTGGACAGAGTCCTTCATCAGAAATATCGACTTGGGGAAAAAAAAATCAAAGAAGTAGTAAAGAAAGAAGATCAATTTATGGATAATAGAATGTTTCAGCAAAAGGATATCCAAAAGTGACATGTTTTTAAACATTCACAAAAACAGGTCTGGTTAGTCGCTCAATAGAATACCATCGTGCTGCCAATGTCTTTTGGCAAGCATGCTGTGTTTTGAGCGATGGGTTAAAGAAATGGAGTGATGAGTGACTTTTCTGATCTTTTGTTGGGTAGTGATCACTAAAAAAGTCTGAATTTAAGAACCACAGACAAACTTGAATGGGAACAATTTGGCATAAATTTACATTGCAAATTGAATCCCTCACTAAAAATCGGGGGGGGTGGGTAAAAAAAGAAGAAAATGTTGCCCTCTTGCACAGTTGGTGCAGCCAGTATGCATGATACACAGCCAGAGCAACTTGCAAACTGAAGAAACCTTTTCGGACAGTTTTAGTTCACGTGTCCAAACAGGAGATCAAAAGGGGAAAAAAAAGCCTGATACTCTTTGAAAAATTTCTGACGCACAACTTTTCGATGCAATCAGATGATGAATTTTTAGTTCACAAGCATCAGTTCTCTGTCAGGAATATAGCAGAAGTATTTCAGCTTCCAACTGATATCAGGCCATTTTGATTCTTCACTTTCTCAAAAATGTTTGAAACTTTTGACCCAAGCCGATAAAGAACTTAGAGAAAAAAGCCGAAAACATTGGTTTTTAACTTTCTATTCTAAAACATTAAATTTTTTGTGTTTAGTAATTCTATTTTCTGAAACCATTTGTCATGTTTGATATTTGATCCTGTGTCAAGTTGCTAATAATGAAATTTCTTCCCTAAGATGAAGAATTGATTGCCTGGAAATAATTTTATTTCAATTCTTAATGTCAATTGTTGAACATTGGCCTTCCCAAAAGTCATAAGACATGAAGATGATTGGCCTTACCCTGCCATGCTGGCCAGTGTATTGGAAGGGAAAAGAGATGCATATATACCTTTCCCGAGAGCATTTGAGCAGTCAGCGCAAACTGTTTCAGCAGGAGTTTGAACTTGGCTTGCCGATCGCAATTTCTGTGTGATTAACAACTTGGTTACCCAGATGCAGACAAATCTCAGACTGTGGTTTAATTTTCAGTCTTTTCTATGAACAAGAATCACGAGTAAAATCTGACTAAGATACCTTTGAAAGATAACCACACATTCATGAGCGGACAAATTTTACAAGCAACAAAACAGTCATGAAAAGATCTTGCGTAATTCTAAAACAACAATTCCAAGTAAAAAAGAAAAAACAAGACTAAAAACATAATCATAGAAATAACCTTTAGTTAAACATGAAGATCTTTTTTTATAGCTTTTTAATTCATCTTTTTGTTTGTAGAATAGCCAAACCTTGTAATCTATAGGACTTTTTATAATGAACACACCCTGCCCAGGGGTGAGGATATTTGTCCCAGACTCTGTAGATAAGAACAGACACAATGGGGTAATGTGTTTATTTGCAAGGGTGTAAAAAGGAAGTAGATAAGTTATTTGTCCTCAAATGGATAGGATGTAAAACTAGAAGGACTTGGTAGCGTTGGGAAAGGTATTTCATACCAAGTTGACAAGCAGCAACCAGGGGGCAATTGGTTTAGACTTTAACATATATCGTGATTCATGTGGGTCGTGACTATGTCACAAAATAATTATCATTCTTTCACCATATCTTCTCTAATTCTCTTTTATTGTACCACCTACACAGCATTTAGATTTTCGTGACTGATTATATCCAGGGTGGATTTTACAGACTGTGTCCTAGGTGGACTTTTTGAACAACTTGACCAAATTTTGAATAATATCTCTACTATTTGATGACTTCATACTTATGCAATGTGTATTGGTATAAGCAGAGGTGAATCATGGGACCAACAGATCCTGCAACTGTGGGGGTGGTGGAGAGAGGCTTGAGGGGGGGGCAGAGGGAGGCTGGAGGGGGGCCAGAGAGAGGCTGGAGTGGGGCCAGAGCTCCGGGGGCATAATATATGTCTCGGGCCGGCTCTGCACATATGTATACGTGGCATTTTGAATAAATCACAATTATTTTACACTTCTTTCTCAACAACATGACATCATTATGTCCTGTTATGGCTTGGGAAGAGACAGCTCTGTAAGTGTCCCAGACTTGGATCCTCAAAGAGTCAAGAACAAAATTGTTGTCACAGCAGCAATAAATTTATTCAGTGATAAACATTGCTCTCTGTCCTTCTCTCTCTCTTTCTCTCACTATATATATATATATATATTGTCTAGAAAGCTTTACAGCTTTAAACACAAAAAATATTTTTTAAAAACATTTTCAAAAATTTTTTTGTGTCACTTCACTCACTAATTTCCCCAGTATAGTTAATGTAATTTACATGATTTTTCTCCAGTGTTTTTTCAATGCTTTACATATACTTTGTTATTTCGGTAATTTATGTGTATATGTATGTACACGTATATATATAAACTGTTAACATGGCTCTCTGCAGTTGATCAGTACTTCTGACTGGCTAACGAGGCCGGAAATTCAAACAACTACTCCTTATTATGTCAAGAAAAATGAGCTTCACCTCAGTACAATGGACAAGAAGTAATAGTCTGATTTACTACTACGCTTATATAGTAAATCGAACAGTTCTATAAAAACCTTAAAAGATTGATTTTTCTAAAAACAAACAAATTCTCAGGAAATTCTTGGGCCTAATGGATTAAAAGCCAAAAACATTCCCGGCAAAAAATTTTTCTTGCTACTTTAACTAAAATGAATTTTAACCATATATATATATATATATATATATATATATATATATATATATGTGCCTGGCTGCTGCTGGGTCAAACTCTACTCTTACTTATTTTCCAAGTGAATATGATTACTGCAACTTTTGTATTGTATATATGATAAATAAAAGAACTTAAAAATACATACTTTTTGGTATAGATACATTTATTTATTAGAATGAAGTAAGCCATTGCGTATCTGTGAGATAAATTATTGCTGATATGTAAGACTTGTCAATTTGGCTCAGTCAGTAAGAGGTTACCAATCCCTTAGTTATGATTTCAAATCCACGTAGGGAAATGTCAATTTTATTAGTATATATATATTTATTAGAATGATGTAAGCCCTTGTGTAAATCTACCATAGATTTTTGTAGATATGTAAGACTTTTAGTTCAGTCGGTAAGAGAGCCAGCTACCAGTCTGTTGATCATGATTTCAAATCACAATGGGGATCATAAATTTTACTTATCAGTTTGGTTTAACGGTACAGACAAACAGTAGAGTATATCCCCCTAAATTCGGTGAGGATTGTTCTTGTTATGGTAGAAAAACAAGGTCAACTCCAGACTTGGACTGTGGTTTGGCAATACATGTTAGTTACGAGTACAGTCCATAATATTAAACACTTTTTGAATGTACCATCATCATGATCATCAGTTATCAATTATTCCAAAAACTAGATTTTTGTTTATAAACTACCAATAATTCTTTTCTCTCATATATTAGTACTGCATAAGGTAAAAGTCACAATTCTAAAAAATTGTTATTAATATCATCTTATGCCAAAACTAAGAGTGCATTATATAGGTCATCATTCATTGTCATTTTGACATTTTCTGTTCAAATCTGAGTTTGGTTACTAATAAAAATAGGAGTCTGAGACATCATAGGATGCATCAAGAAACTTAAATGGCAATGGGCTGGCCTGGTGCAAGAATGAAAGACAATCATCTGACATCACAACTCACAACATGGATTCTCAAAGATCAAATGCAGAACTGAGGCGGTCAGAATATGAGATGGCAAGACAAACTGGAAAAGTTCAGAGAATATTTGCTTTGCAACACCAACGATAGAGATATGCCATGAATCCTGGGGGAGATTTATGTCCAACAACAGACGATAAAAGACTGATGATAATGAATTACACATAAAACATGTTTTTTCTATGAGTTACTCTTTAATAAAAATAATTACTTTTTTGTATTCTAAAAATCAGACAGCCTTTCATAATCTTTGGCAGGGATTAGATATTTGCCTATTGTAACCATGAATAGACTAAAGACTTAAATCAAGCAGAGCAATTTCTGGAGCATGAACTCATATCATTAATATATAAAATGAATGAAGCTATTTTACTTCCTATAGATTTGATTTTATGGATGAATGGTCAGTACGGACAATGGAATGTCTGCTCCAGGGCAGATGCCTGGGTGAAGTGTATGGAGATCTTGGGATGCCCAGTCGTCAGAACCCTCCTCTTGACGTTGCTGATGTAGTGCGGAGAAAAGCTGAGAGCAATATATCTGGCATCATTTTGGCTGCAGGAGCAGCCGAAAGAATGTTAAATTAGGTGTCAAACTACCTTAAGGGATCCCATTCATTTAGATTAGATCAATGGGACCCCATTACTTTGAATCGAGCGATACGTAAAAACACGCTCAAATATAGACCAACCTGAAAACTGAAAAAAACGAAAGTAGCAGATTTGGCCAACATTTTCTCGTTACGTTCTGAGTGATTCCAAGTCATAGCTAGAATGAAATATTGTCTGAGAAAGATCCTTGTCACTGCTAAGTGACTGCGAAACACAGCTTTACTACTGAATGAATATTTGAAACCCATATTGAATAGTTTGTGGTGCATTATGGGAAATTCTCTTGTCATTTCAATCTGTCCTCATCAATGGATCATCCATTATTCAAGAACTCTATCGACCCATTAACTGCGGATGACGGGAACTTCAGTCATTGCAGTTCTATGGCTAAATAACATTCCCGCTTTATTGTGATTCATGGTAACTCACTACTATTCAAGAGTCAGGGCTTTTATCTTGCAATGGATTATCTTGCAAAGGACGAGGGCTTTTTTATCTTTCAATGGATAGCTGTAACACTTCACCGCCTACTGCAGTCAATGGATTCAAACGTTACATCAAGGACTCTTATCAAGAATACTTAAGTGCTTACCATCAAATCAAATTTGATAATTCCTTGTATCATTTTTATCTATTCATGGACATCACGTCTCACAACATGGATCCCCAGAGATCACATAAGAAACCGAGGCCGACAGAACATATGATGGAGAGATGAACTTGACAGATTCAGGAAATACTGGCTCCCCGATGCGCATGATAGGGAATTGTGGTGAATCCTGGGGAAGGTCTATGTCCAACGACAGATGTTAAAAGACTGATGATGATGATTCATGTAAGAGCCGTATATGCGAATTAGTTTGTTTATATTCTTACTTGTGTGATTGTATGTCTGTTTTGCCCAATTCCTGTTACAACCTAAAAATCATAATGGTCCATGTGAAATAGATTAACACAGCTAAGAAACCAATGAGAGGGTTGTAATGAGATGAGATAGGCTGTTACCATTACAATGAAGAATACGTCATAAAAGAAAAGAAGACTGATTCAGTGGATCAGTCTTTCTCTTTTCTTTTCTTTCATTTTGCTAACAATGTGGTTGCTAGATAGTTGGAGATATTTCTGGTCAAATGCAAAAATAGTGATAATGATTGTTAATAGTCAAAGTGGCCTGACCAAAAAGTTTGTGGCCAAAAGCTATTTAAAAGGGCTAGATTTGTCAAATTTGGCCTAATTTTTTGTAAATTAAGCAAGTTGTTACCCCGCAGCTTGAGTTGAAATGAGACTTTCAATAAAAATTGAAAATAGAATACCTGATTTATCAATTACAAAATAGCTAATAAATTAGCTTTACCTGCCTATGCTTCTTTTTGCAAATCCATACATAGATAACCTTGTCATTTTTTACAGGTATATGTTAGTTGCAGTGGTGATAAATCCCATTTCCTTGTATAAAGCACACTTCTTTATTCACTTTGTAATTTCCAAAGCTTTTCCAAAATAACTGTGTATAAAATTAAAGGAAGAGATTAAATACTATTCCTGATCAAGACTTAAAAAAGCGTTACTGTTATTCTGTTATGAATACAAACTATCATCAATCTCAATAATCAGAGTTTGGTTTAATGTCAGGTTGATCATGAACATCAGTGTCTGTTCTTGGATATAAACCTTCCCCGAGATTCTCTAGCTCTCTCTATTGCTGACATCACATCACCAATACCTCCTGAACCTGTCAAAATTGTTGTGTCATCTTATTTTCATAATTTTGCATATGATCTCTGGGGATCCATGTTGTGAGTCGTGATGTTTAGCAGATGTCTGACATTCTTGCCGCATGATCTGCCTATTGCCATTTGAGTTTTCTAATTGATTCCATGATATCTCTGACTCCTGTTTTTCTCCAGAGACCAAAGAGTTCAATAATTGAGGTACAATACAACAATTATATTCTTTCAAAATGTCATTCAATCTTAAGAAAAAGCTCTTTGGATGGCAATGTTGCAGAGCTGTGGTTCTTTGCCCGTTTTGCTCAATGCCCTTCCTCGATAGCTCAAAAAATCTGATGTACCCTGCACTACCAAAAAGTAACTTACCTACTTATCGTGTAGCAAAAAGAACAACATCTGATTAATCTCAGAATACTGATAATATTTTTCGTTAATGCTACTCATCTTTAGTGAATTGATATCTTTAAAGAAACAAATTCTTTGTAAAACAAAAATAGAAAATACCAATGTATGAACTTTAGGGCACTTACTAAAACTTGTGTAATTTCTTTTTCGTATGAAATCTAGTAAAAACCACACAATTACCTCATTACTTTTATAACTCCCAAAGTTAATGAGTTGAACATTAATTACTAAGGAATCAATAGCTTAATTAGTAATCATGAGTACTAGCTGGAAACTCTTCCCACGGTCGGGATTTTCAGCTAGTTCCTACAGAAGGCCTAAACAGGGCCTTTGGTCCTAATGAGAGATCAAAAATGTAATCAATATTTTTCTTAGGATAGCTCATTTGTATCTATTTTTTATAAAATGCCAGAATGATTAAATACAGAATACAGGTTTTAGAATAACCAAGATTGAACATGATTTATCATACTTTGGACTATTGTCAACTGATTTTTATCTACAAAATCTGTATCTTGAGTGAATTAATCAGAAATTGTCATTCATTTATTCATTCTCAAAGTACAAAGCTAACATGAGGAGCAGGAGTGCATCAATTTATCAGCAGCAGTTTTGGTTATGCCTAATATAAAGAGCATAAGTAATAAATTTAGGAATAAAGTAATTGATAGTATCACATTATTGGTAATTAATAGTATTGTATATCTAGATGAAGTGAAGAATCACAAGAGGATGGCAAGCCTTCAGCAAAGTAAATTCAACCTTCAAGAACAAGAAAATCCTATTAGTCCTAAAAAGAAGAATATACAACCAATGCATCCTCCCAATAGTCACCTATGGAGCTGAAACAGATTGACCCTCAAACTGGAACCAGGCAATGTGCACATGGTAGAATCATGCCCAATATCACATGGAGAGATCACAAGACAGCACAATATATTGAGGAAAAAACAGGAGTCCAAGACATCATAGAATCTATTTGAAAACTCAAATGGTAATGGGCTGGTCATGTTACAAGAATGGCAGACAACTGATGGACATCACGATTAACAACATGAATCCCCAGAGATCACATGTGCAATAGAGCCTGGCAGAATACAAGATTACGAGACAAGCTAGAGAAGTTCAGTAAATATTGGCTCCGCAACAATCTTGATAGAGAGGTGTGGCAAATCTTAGGGGAGATCTATGTCCAACAACAGACGATAAAAGATTGATGATGATGATAACTATAGATTAATTGGTTTTGCCTGAACACAACTGTTTTTTGAGTCACAGAATGTTTTTTGCTATTCACATTCCAAATTGCTCCCAATATATTCAACTGGGCCCCTTGCGGGGGGCATGCAGTCTATGTTCAGAATCGTTGTTGTAGAGTAAACTGCATTTATATCATAACAACTGGTTCCTCACTTGTGTTTCAGAAACTTTACTATAAATATAAGATATAAATGAGTTATACATGCATATTTATCAATAACTAATCACAAAACTTTCTTGGTGGTTATTAGCTCCTGATAACAATATTGGTTTCTATACAAACAGGTTTGAATTGTCACTCAAGTGAAACTGTTATAGAACCAATGTCTTTTGGGGTGATCAATTGAAAAATTCGAAAAGGGATGATCAATTAATAAATTACATTTCTTGCCTTTTGTTGGACAGTAATCATTAAAAGGGGGAATTTTAAAAAAGAAAACAAAGGAGAATGCTGCCAGATACAAACTACATGATCAATTTAGCATAGATTTTCATTGTAAATTGAACCCTCCTCCACATGCGCACACACACACACACACACACACACACAAGAAATCTATTCACAGGGAGAATTTTCATAAAACAAAAAAAAATCTTTTTTTCTGACTTTCAGCCCTCTAGATCTATTGTATGCATGATATATACTTACAAAGCCAGCCAAACCGGCTTGAAAACTAAAGAAACCTATGCTGACAGTTTCTACTTATGTGATTTTTTTCTCACTGTCATGGGTAAAAGGAATCCAGAAGAAATGGCCGTCAAAGTTGATGATAAAATGCAAACCTAGAACCAGATGCAAGCACAAAGATATCAAGAAATCCATTGGAGAAATATCTATGAATATCAATGAATATATGAATAATGATCTATGTACATTTTCTTATGATATAGAATATGACACAAGGCTGTTTTTAATATGATATCCTCAGAAAATGCCTGTAGAAATTGTAGACATTAGGGAATATACTGACATTCTCCTGAAAGTGAAATGGGAATGAATTACCAGTGCTATAATAAGTGAGATGATCAAGAAGGAGAGAGACTATGAAATCTAGTGTCACACCGTACGAAAAAATGACCATTCAAACACAAGAGATTTTTAGACTAATCTCAAGAAATCTTTACAGACCCCATCATGTTTAAATTCTTTTGAATTTATTTGAAAAATGATTTATTTTCAGTTTAGGACTGAGCAAAAATGTATCTAATTTTTTTTTTGGGAGCATGCAGTCCACTAATTTACTGAAAAAGTGGATACCCAGACCTCTAATGGGCTTGAGAAGAAATATCTTTCACTTAAGGCCGGTTCAGAGCTTTCAAACACCCTAGTTAATGCTACAAATATGGGCAAGGCTTTCTTGGGCTCTAAACAAGACTGGAAATTTCCACACCTGGATTTATTCTACTTTTTCACTTTGGAGAGCACCCCTACTACCTTTGAACCCTAGGCGACTGGGCCGGCCCTGCTCTCAGTTCTTCATTAGCATCAACAGTACTTCAGTTGATTGTGTGCGAAAAAGGGAGGCCAATGAGAACTTCGGCAAGTTCTCTGCACCTTGTGTTCATTGACGTCAGTGAGGTAGACAGAAAAAAGTTTACTGCTAGTGGGAAGCTTTGTTTGTGTTTCACACGTGGAACGGAGCCAAAGACGACTAATTAATCCTAATGAAAGAAACAGAACATCTCATCGCAAAAACAATCATTAGGAAGTTGTTTATTTCATCCACTGCCTCTTCATCAACATGAAATACACAATAAAAAAAGACTTGTTCAGGTAATTGTGCTTTTCAATCTGAGCCTCAAATGCCATCTTTGCTAAATGAGCCAAAAAACATCAAATGAATTCTTTTTCCTCCTGAAGACTCTGAAAGAGACAAAAATCTAACCTTTTGCCAAAATCTACATCTTTCATCCCAGCTTGTCATTTTCACCAGAATGTATAGAAATGTTAATCCTCTATTAAGTGTGCAAAAATCAAGTGTCCTTTATACATTCTTTGAAAGCTACATTATGAGAAGACATATTTTATTACAAGTACAAGAAACCTTGATGTTTTTGTTATTTGCCCATTTGGAATTCGTCCAAAAGATAAGAATTTCTAGTGCTTTTGTCTCAGGGACATTGAAGTATTGTACTTTTGTAAACCTTATATATTGATAGCTGACTATCCAGCTTATGATATACATATTTACAAAAGCTACTTGTTACTTTTGATTCCTTTCTACAAAGGATATGGCTGCCAATAGCTTTTCCTAGAAAAATAAAATGAGATCCTGTGTTCAAATAAACCTAAATTCAACACCAAAGGCCCTGATAACTTATAATTCTGTTTTAATATGAATTATTTTCTAATAATTACAAGTTAACAGCTTCATAAATGTTACTGATATTTCATCTTATTAATATTTATTGAAATCTCTATAAATCAAGACCTAATTTTGTTATAACTCTTAGCTGTTTTGCATCCTACAGAATATCATTTTTTTCATATACAAATATGGCAATGTTCTCACCAAATGGATTTAACAGAAAAAACCTTCTCAAGTGCAAAAATCATTTGACTCCAAGTTCAAGGGATAGCAAACTAGCCTCAAATACTTATTGAATGAGAGATTTTATCTGTAGTCTAGACAATGGAACATGTGACTTTTCTAATAGGTTCATGCAAAGAACATTTTGTTTCAATATTGAGTCAAGCTACAGTTTATACTATACTGATATCAGAGCAACATTAAATATTACTAGTTATCAAAATTGATTAATATCAGCATAATGAATAAGATAATTGATATCATGAATATAGTTATGAAACAAGGTATAAATTCAGTAAAATATGTAATTAAAAATGCTCTACATATTTTTTCATGTGATATGCATATAAAAACACATACATGCATACACATGCACTCATATATATACTTTGGTTCACTTTTCAGCCTAATGTTAGAAAAGCATTTATCTTACACAATAAATATTTATTCTTTCAGCATAATCACTTTCCTTGTTGATTCAGTGGTAACCCATATAGATTAAACATTATACATTGAAAATTTTGGCTCAAAATTCAGCAGATATTTCTAATCATTTACTGAATATGCAATAGACAAATATAGAAATATCAACAAAAGCTAATTCTAATTTGTTCATGCCGTACTAATAATCTACAGGCATGATTTTTATGGTTACTTTTATCGCTTGCACATAAAATAACACCAAATAAAAACAAGTCTGGTTAGTTACTCAATAAAAACCATAATGCCAATAATATCTATATGGCAGCATGCTGTGTTAGGGTGATCAATTGAAAAAATTAGAAAAAAAGGGTGATCAATAAATTAGTTACTTCTCTTACTTTTTGTTGGGCAGTAACCACTAAAAAAGTCTGAATTTTCAAGACCAAGTATAAATGGTGTTGGCCTGGGCCAACTTGTCACAAGGTTACTGCGAGTGGGCAGGGAGGGGGCATCCATCTAATCTAGGGGAGGGCGTGAGTAGGAGTGTTCAGAGTTGCTAAAAAACTACTATCTTAGAATAAAACAGCAAAAAATGACAAAAAATAGCCAAAACCCTAAAAAAAGATTCTCAAAGTGACTAAAAATATACTAAAAATGGCCAACGGGGGGGACAGTGATTCTCAGGAGAGGCCAGGTCCTCCCTGCTCCCCCTCAGAAACGGGTATGTGCCAGAAACAAACTAAGGGACCAATCTAATATAAACTTACATTGCAGATTGCCCCCTAAAAATCTGATAGAGGCATTTACAAGAAAAAAAAAAGAATTTGTTTCTAAATTCAGTAATTAGGAGTAAATGCTTTAATTTTCAGCCCTGTAGCTCCGTTAGTACAGTCTGTACTGGCAATAAATACCTACATAGGCAGAAAGCCAACCAGACCAGTTTTGCTGACAGTTTTGTTTGACGGTTTCTAATAAATACTTATCAGTAAACTGATACTTCATCATGCAACATATTACCAGGTTTAAGCATTTGTAGTCCATAGTTTGTTCATACTGTATATGTAAACAGGTGTGTATAAGTGTGTGTATACATATATTAGTTATTATGTAGTGGATATTGATATTTTCCATATAAGTATTTTTGTAACATGCTTACACCCCCTTGTGTATATATACATGTATTATGTGAGTTTACACCTACGTACACCGATTTTACTGTAAAGTGTGCCTGCACATATATTCATAAGTCCCAATAATTATCAGAGAGTATAACTGCACATGTAATGAGGTGGTTATTCCCTACAGGAATACAGCGATGAAGAAAAAAGTCAAATAATGTTCAGATATTACAAAAGTTGGTTAAAAGAGCCTAAATTCTCTATACTAATTTTTTTTTCCATATTTGAAGAAAGTAGTTGCTAAAAATAACTATAATAACTTTAAAATGTACCGTAAAATAAGTGTATTACAAATAATTGCTTCCTTTTCTTTACTGAGAGAAGGATATTAAAAAAGATGAAATGCCCAAAAAATGTAGATAGATAAAAAAAAATACTATTGCATACAATATGAATCTGGAGATATGTCGTAAAAAGAATGAATTCAGAATTTAATATACAACTGATTTGTCTTTCCTAAGGCTCTAATCATAACATTTCGATTAGGATCACCATCCATATAGCCATTATCAACATCATCATCATAATCATCAGTATCGTCTATGTCAAAACCAAGTGGGTTTTGGGTAAAGCATATTACCTATCGGCCACCTACTTTCATATTTAATTAAAAAACTATGAATCTTGTTTTGTATTGCATAATCATTATATTGGTCTTTATGGGAAAATTCACATGCTCGCACACTCACGCACACATGTGAGTATGCACGTATGAGAATGCTTCTTGATTTAGTTGAACGAAAATATTCTTTGCTGCATCGGTAATTTTGTTTATATCAAGCCCGCTCAACTTCATAATGCCACAAACATTTGAAGCAAGCTTGGTAGCTGCCGGGTCAAGCTTCTGTCCTGCTTCTATTCTGACTTGTCAGACCTGTCCGTGTAGCTCAGATGGTAAGAGGACTACCTCCCAATCCCATGGTCGTGATTTCAAATCATGGTAGGGCAATGGTAATTTTAAGTTTGGTTAAATGCGATTTGATAGATAAACAGCGAAGAGTTTACTCCCTAAAATTTGGTGAGGATTATTCTTGATGTTCTTGTTTGGAAACAAAGTCAACTCTTAATACGAGTTTGTAGAAGCCAAACCAAAACCATGTTCCTCTTTAATTCTCATCTAAATGTATTCCTTTTTTCCAACAACCACAAACATTTTTTCATCGTACTCAGGTCTGATTATTTAAGCAAAGGATTATTCAAATCCACCAAGATTTTCTAGATTATGTAGGAATTTTCATCCTTGTAAGATGTCTATTAGACCAAAGGGTATACAACCAATGTATCCTACAGATAGTCACTTATGGCGCTGAAACATGGAACCCAACCAGAAGATTGGTTCTCAAACTGAAAACTATGCAACATGTACTTGAGACGGGCGTGCTGAATGTCACAGTATATTAGGGAAAAAACAGGAGTCGGAGATATCATAGAATCTATTAGAAAACTCAAATGGCAATGGGCTGGTCATGATGTAAGAAAGTCAGATATCCGCTGGACATCACATTTTACAGCATGGATCCACAGATACTATATGCAAAACTGAGGCAGTGACAAACTTGACAAATCCAGAAAGCATTGGTTATTGATGATGTTGATGAGGATGATGGAGATGAAGAAGAATAAACAATGTGGAGGGGTTGCTTTCTTGAAATTCTGAATTCTATTTTGAAAGGTATTCTTTTGAGACTTATCAAAATTGTAACTGAGAGAGTGGGTATTAGAAACCATCTACCAAAACTGTCAACATAGGTGTCTTCAGTTTTTGAGCTGGTCTGGCTAGCTGCCTATGTATATATGTCTCATGCATATTGGCTGCAACAATGGTGCCAGGAGGCTAAAACTTTGAACGTTTACTCCTCATCAAGTTCAGAAATTCTTTTTCATAGGGGGGGGGGGTGAAAATACCCGTCCAAATAAGATTTTAGAGAGGTGGGGAGGATTCAATTTGCTCTGTAAATTTTTTGTAAATTGATCCCTTAGTTTGTGGCCAGCAGCATGCATGCTTGCTTTTTGAAAATTTCAGACTTTTTTTTAATACATCACTGCCCAACAAGAGGCAAGAAGAGTGACTTGACCATTGATATCTTTTTTAAACAATTTCTCAACTGATCATCCCCAACCCAACCTGCCTCCAAAAGCCACTGGTCACGTGACGATTTCTATAACCAGAACTGTTCTATATTTAGGATTACAAAATTCCAAGTGTAAGCCAATACTGATGAGAAAATGAGTTTTGCTACATCAGTATACACTCGTTTATTCGGATTTTAGGTCTATCCTTTCCTACCCTCGACAAAATTCATCAACTCGGTTGTCACTAGTTATCATCCTCCTCATGGATCTATCAATGTTTTTCCCCAACTCATCATCATCATCATCATCATCATCAGCCTTTTAGCATCCGTCGTTGGACAAAGATCTTCTCTAAGATTTGCCAGACCTCTCTATTAAGGACGTTGCTGAACCAGTACATTCTGAGCTTGTCTAGTTCATTATACACTATCATTCTGCCGGCCACAATTTTGCATATGATCTCTAGAGATCCATGTTGTGAGTATGATGTCCAGTAGTTGCATTTTCTAGACATATATATTGTGCTCTTTTGTGATTTTCTCCTGTGTATGTTACATGTTACTTCTCAGTTTGAAGGTCAAACTTTTGGTTAGGTTGTATGTTTCAACTCCATAGGTGACTATCAGCAGGATGCATTGGTTGTGTACCCATCTTTTTAGCACTAACAGGATTTTCTTGTTCTTGAAGGTTGAGCTTTACCAAAAGCTCACCATCTTAGAGTGATTCGTCACTTTATTTCTTTTTCTTCTGAGGATTTCATAGAATTTCATTGTCTTGGGTAGATGTTGTGGTCTACTTTCTCACTACAGTATATAAAACAATATCAGTCTACCAACGAGAGAACTTTTGACACAGAAATTCATAGATTTTGCCAGTTCTTCCTACACCCTCCAAAAATATATTGACCTATGTACCACAAGTTACTTATCACTCATGGATCCATAGCTGATCCAGTTCGGTCGAAAAAAATCAACCCCCCAAAATCAAAAAGTGTTTTTCTCATGGTAGAATGTAAGAGTTAAACTAAAAGCACTGTCAACCAGAACTGTAGACATAGATTTCTTCAGTTTTTAAGTTGTTCTGTCTGGCTGGTATGCGTGTATGTATCGCATGTATTGGCCACACCATGGATTGGATCACCAAAAGTGGTGATCAGTCCCTTAGAGATGGATTGGTAGGGCCAACAAGTGGTTGTTCCCTTGTAAGTAATTACTTATTTTAGTGCTCGAGAATTAATCATTTTCAAAAAGGAGATAAAAACGAATACCAGCGAAGTTTAATCAAGTACTATTTGTCAATAATACAATCACTAACATTTTCAATGAGAGTAGCCCAACAGGAAGGCAAATTTTCAATTCCTCATTAAAAGAAATTCTGTTTTTATCTTTAAAAATTCTACAGGTTTTTTTTTTTTGCTATTTAAAGTTTCTATCCTCTATAGGTTAAACTTTACATTGTAAACAACACACTCCCGAGTAGAAAAGATTTTGAACTAAATCAAGACGTCATTTCATACCATTTCACCCTGGTCTTGACCCAGTTGGTTACCTTATAATTCATGGCAGTGAAATACATAATTACTTCCAGCACATTCTAATAGATTCATAAATGGATAAGTCACTATTGAAACTATAGATACTATGATTTTTCCTTTGTGACTGTATTGCTAAAATATGTAGACGCAGACTCATCAAATATGCACAAGAGAATTCTTCCAGTCCTGTTAGTTAGGAATGTAATTAGTTTTTGGTAATTGTGAGTCGCTATTTGTTTTGACTTTGAATCGACATCTGGGACTAAATGCCACACCCCACCTTTGGTTCCAAAATATGGCTTAATCTAAAGTGTTTTTTTTTTTAAACCACTTTTCATGTATTTATTAATTACGCATTGTCTATAAATTTCCGGTGTGTTCTCTTTGTAACCCTGGCTTTGTATTCAATGACATGTTAGGAAAATTGCGTCCCAAATGGGAAAAACGTTATTTGTATTGGTTCAAAATTATCTTTTAGAGTACGTTAGGGAATTGGTTTTTGCCGTTTTTCTTTCCACCCCCAACCGTCTGACACTCAGTGAGCTTTTTTTAACAATACACATCAGAGAGGAGATTTGCAGATAACCGAAACTTTATTTTAATAAAACTTTAACTAATTTTTTTTCTTATATATTCTATTTTTGTTTGCTATCTAAATTTTATTTTAGCATATATTGGACCTGTGGCCTATCAGGACATCCTTTCATGTGACCGGAATGAACCTGTAGGCTTTTATGCATTTACAGATAGATAATTGAATAAGTAAAGAAGACCACTTTATCATTCGCATTTAATAGTTATCTCCCTTGACAAATTTATCATTATAATGCAAATAGTGATAAGCTCAAACATGGGCCTCAAACTATTATTATCCGTTGCAAATCACCAAGATTTTTTTGTAATTCTCTGTGTTAGTGCTTTTTAGGGGTACCTCTGGCTACAATGCACTGTAATAGCTACTTGAATGTCACATATAGATAAGTAGAATTAGACTTTTAGTATTATATAGATGTGAAAAATGGACTGATAATTCTATGAAATTATTAGATGAAGAAGGATCCGATATATAATGTGAAATAGATGATTCTGAAAATCATAGAAATTCATAAGACAATGCAGTTTACTTCATCAATGAGTAACTCTATAACCATCTTCTCTTAAAACCTGTCTTGGTACATTTTCGTGGTGCATTCAGCTAAAAGGTGGCTTGTAAACAAAGGAGATAAGATTCTTATGTATTGAAAGTATAAAAAATACGTACATTTTTCGCAATAAACATTCTCTTCAACTGAATCAATTGCATGTATGAAAAATATAACTTCATAAACATATATTTTAAGAGATTTTCTATAATGTTAAACATGTAATTTCATATTTCTGGATGAAGAGCCAAATATCTGAATCAAGATTCCAGAACAGTTGGATATGTGGTCTTGTGAAGTATTTACTGGTAATTCCTCATCCCATTAGATTAGGATGAATATAAAATCTAAATCATCTCACTCCTTACTTAAGAACTTTGATTCAAGATAAGATTGCTGAACGAGCAATCATTTAAATGCTAAATTGCACTCTGTTCAACAATTACAAATTCATTGTTATTATTGGATGAAGCAAATGACTTGGGGCTTTAGTTAAAGGCTTGATTGTGCCAAATGTTACTCTATTTTACCCAGATTACACTGATTTGCCACATTTTAAACACTGTTTCGCCCAAATTTTGCCAACCGAGCCTATGGTGAAGGGGTTGGCTCTTTCTAAGTATATTACAACAATAATGTCTTTTGTGGTCTTTCTCCAAGCCAGTCTCAAGCTTGGCTAACAAAAACAGTTGTGTAGGTCAACTGAGAACATTTGGCTTCTTACTATTTTGATGTGACCTGGCAACAGAGTGACAGTTATAATAATTGGGAGATCAAAGTCAACAATTTTGTGTAAACACAGGTGTGAGGGCTGAAAGGAAGAAGAGAAGCTCTCTGTCTACATTGGTTCCCTGCCACCCCAAATGTGGATGTCAAGAGGGTAAAAAATATTGAATAAGAAAAAAAATGTTGCATATAGAGAGAGGAGTAAATAAGGGTTACAGTAGGTAGGTTTGTGAAGTTAAAGGAAGGAGAAGAAAATGGTTGGGAAAAGGTCGGGAAATCTGAATAAAAAAAATGTGTCGTGTTCATATAATGTAGACATTTTGTAATAAAAGGAAAAGGGTTGCATACGCAAGTATCAACACACACACACACTAATTTGACCAAATTAATGTGTGTAGCACACTCTATGTAATATTTTATGTTTACCCAAAAGAAGAAATAAACATGTGCACATGAATGAATGACTTTGCTTTGCAAGTTAAGATTGTTGGGAGGGATTTCCACAACAGTAGGACCATATACGGTGAGACCAGTATACAGAATAACCCATTAGCCTGAGCAATGGAGTTTTAGGGTGATGCCAGCTTGCCAACCTTTAAACCAAGGGTTAGCATCCTATGGTCCACCAGTGCCACAGATAGGCGCAGGATTTCAAGGCAGTTGGTTCCACAGGAGTGCCCTTCCCATGGCAGATGTGAGCTTGCTATAGGTTTCATCCCAAATGACAATAATTGAATGTATTTCATCTAATTGTCGGACAGGATATCGATGTATTTAGCAATTTTGAGAGTACAAAATCAATATAAGAATGAAGAGGAAAATGATGTCATAAAGATTAGGCTGTGAAGATATAATTCTATTTTCTTCTTTTGCTCTGTTTTTCTGTTTATTTTTCTTCAAATTTTTCCTTCAAACTTATATATGTATATATATATTAACCATGTATCACTCAGAGTCATTCCTCTGACATTCATACTTATTCAGCTGATATCAAAAGAATCACCACTCAGTTTGTTTGGGGACACATATAAACCATCCGGTTTAATTAATTAGTGATTACCAACAATGGGTCATGTGATCTATGAATAGACTCCATTTCGTATTCTCATACATTTTTCTCAAAATGTTAGCTCTGATAAGCAAAACATGTTAGATTAATATAGAAATCTTGTTTGTACCATCTATTTTGACTTTCCAGATTGCCTCTTCAATCTAACACATACATACATGTATAAATATATGTATATTATGTTAGAGGGTATTGGTTGGTTTGCAGTGGTTATTTTGACTTGGCAGCTTTGCATCTTCATCTTGAATTAAGTAGAAGGGGATGGTTGTGCAAATGTTACCAAAGTAAACCGACCGTGACCACTGCTTCTGGTAGTGAGTGAAGCATCAATTCATTTGATGCAGTACATATTGATTTAGAAATGATGGATCTTCTTCCAAATAGCATGTAAAATTGTGAAAGAAAAAAAAGCCTTTAATCTTGAAAACAAGCATGAAAAATAAATTTACACTTTCTTGAAATACAACAATAGAACAAAGTGATTCATTTTTTTTTAAAGTTTTTATTTTGATTTTCACGCTCAACAATCTACAGGGATTTTTTTTTTTCTTCCCAAAGTTGGAAAGTTTCTCCACCTCAGAATTCCTCCCTGCTCTCGGCAGTTGTCCGACATCTTTAGAAAATATCTCAAAATTTACATTTCATTAAAATAACACAAAGAACTTTTCTCTCTTTGTTCAAAGTTGAAAAAACGGTTCAAAATCTGATATCAACATTATTAGAAACCATCAATGAAAACTGTCACCAAAACGTTGTTCAGGTCTCTGTTTGTCCTTCTTGCTATGAATGTGTCAAACATGCAGGTTGTACCAATGGAGCTAGAGGGCTGAAAATTTAGACATTTACTCATTATTACGTCAAGAAGCAACATCATTTTATTGTTTTTTAAGAATTACACCCTAAGTAGTATTTTCGTGGGGATGTTCAATCTACAATATTGTATTGGTGCCTTAGTTTGTGTCCGACTATGTTAATGTTTGCTTTTTGATAATTGAGACTTTTTAGTGATCACCACCCAGCAAAAGGCAAGAAAAGTGATTTATTTAACAATACCCCCTTCTCCAATTTTTTAATTGATCAACCCCAACAGAGAATGCTGCCAAAAAAACCTTGGTCTTGTGGCAGTTTCTATTGAGTGACTAATCTGACTGTTTTGTTCTTTAGTCTGGTCAGTAAAGGGTATTAATGCTTTATCTCTTGTCAATGGGAAGTGTCTGTTACAACTTAGGCGGCAAAGGGTTTTTTTTTTATTTCAGGTTGGATATCCAGTCTCATATGCATAAAAGAAGATATACATATGTGTAGATAATGCATATGATTCCAAACATGGAAATCATTGTTCAAAAGATAAGATTCAGTGAAATTCTTTGATAGGATAGTTGAAAAGTATTTTACAGGTACATGATGATATAAGATATATTTGAGTTAAGTGTGAGATTTTAGGAGTATAATGACTGCCTGATAGGACAACTGGTATCATATTTTCATCATCGTCATCATCATTATCATCATCATCATCATCATCATCATCTTTATCAGTCTTTTATTGTCCATCGTTGGAGATAGACCTTCCCCAGGATTCGCCACACCTCTCTATTATGGGTGTTGTGGAGCCATTACTTTCTGAATTTGTCCAGTTTGTATTCTGCCAGCCTCAGTTCAATGTTTGATCTCTGGGAATCTGTGTTGTTTGTCACAATGTCCATCGGTTGTCTGCTATTCTCGCAACCTGATCAGCCCATTGCCATTTGAGTTTCCTGATGGATTCTATGATGTCTCTGACCCCCGTTTTCTCTCTGATATATTGTGCTGTTTTGTGATCTCTCCATGAGATGTTGAGCGTGATTCTCTCTTGTGCACATTGCATGCTTCTCAGTTTGAGAATGAGTCCCTTGGTTAGGTTCCATGTTTCAGCTCCATAGATGACTGTCGGATGGATGCATTGGCTGTATACTTTTCTTTTCAGCACTAACGGGATTTTCTTGCTCTTGAAGATTGAGCTTGCTCTGCCTAAGACTCTCCATTGTAGAGTGATTCTTTGCTTGATTTCTTCTTCATTTGAGGATTTTATGGAGATTTGTTGTCCTAGGTAGATGTAGTGGTCTGCTTTCTCTAGCTTTGCGTTTTTGATTTTGATTGTTGTGCATTTATTTCTGACATGTTTGTAATACATGACCTTTGTTTTGATGAAGTTCATGTCAAGGCCAACTTTCTTGCTTTCCTTATTCTGTTTATCTTGCATTAGTTTGGGGTCCCGAAGTTTCTCATGTTAGATGATCTCAATGATGCATTGTAATAAAGTGGTAGATGGTTAAAAGAACAAAATAGAAAAAAAAGTCAGACAACAATCAGGACCTTATTGACCCCCCTCTCACAATAAAATAGAAACAGACATCAAAACAAACCTTATCCACCAAAGAGCAAATTAGTAATTTGATTACTAATGAAAGACTAACCAGATGTACAGTTTTTACAGACAAAGTGATCCCTGTTCTTTCTTGCGCTCAACATGTGCCCACATTTGATAAGATGTGCCCTTCCACGCAATTCTCAAAAGGACTTCAATTGGAATAAGGTTCTTTGCACATCAAACAAAAGGTTTCATCATCTGTAGATTCATGTGTTGTTAGTTCTTAGTTTCTTCTGGTTTCTGGCTCCTGTCCACCTTCATTTTTCCTCTGAACGCTTTCTGACTTGAATAAAGTTTGTTTTGTTATTTTACACGCTTTTCGATTTTTCCTCAGCCTCAATTGCATACTATCAGAGCATACCAAGTGGCCCCACTTACAATGCACCAACCAGCCAAAAGTACATGGTTTGGTTTGAATTCTATTCCAAGGAAAAGTTATGACAGTAGCTGCTTTAAATGTAGTATATATACTGTTCATTGCCGCTTCTCGTAAAGATACACAACACTATAATCAACCGCACATTACAGCATGAACTAAGCATGCGTTAGTCAAAATGAATAAGTTACTTACCTGTATGATAGAAGATTTTTCATGCAAAACTTTTTATGGTTACAGCAGATGTGACTCAAACTTAAAAGGAAAATGATGGAAACTGTTCTGCTCAAAATGAGGCTAATAGTGGCACCCTCAAGTTGTGGAAACAAAAATTAAAGCAAGTGATTCAACCTGCCATGGTCTCCACTATCTACGATTTACTGGGAAGGTCAAAATTAGCTGAATAATTATGAAACAAAGGAGAAAGTGAAAAAAAAAAAAATTTAGCAAGGTAACATAATATCTAAAAAAACATAGTTAATTAATGGTCATATGTAAAAGCCTAATGTTGACATCAACACAAAATAAATTATCAGTGGCGTCACAGACATAATTATGTTCGTTCAAAGTTTTAACAATTTCATTGTCACATGTGCTTATTCGTGCTAACGGACCCGATTAATCACTGTGGTCGGGTTTTGGTCATTCATGTTTTCTGACATTTATATGTATCTATGTATCTAACCGGACTTTGCTCAGCTCTTACGATTCATATTGGAAACCTGAAATTTTGCACACACACTCCTCTCAATGAGTAGGGAAAGTGGTTTATTTTTGTTTTTTGAAAATTTCACTCTAAAATGGTTTTTAGTGAGGGGTTCAATATGCAACGTAAGTTTATGCTAAGTTGGTCACTAGTTTGTGTCTACTTATTGTTATTGAAAATTCCTACCTTTTTCAATGATCACAGCCAAACAAAAGGTGAGAGAGGTAACTTATTTATTGATCGTCTCTTTTTCCAACTTTTTAATTGATCATTCCCAGAACAGCATAGATGGGTGATGGTGAATCATAATTTTCTTTGGAATGCAAATTTTATTATCACTTTGTCTGCCTCTATAGAAGAAACTGTCGATACCAATCAGCTTTTTTTTTCTCTTTTTGGATTCTATAATTTAGAAAGGCATGACGTGTTGAAACTTCAAAGCTCATTTGAAGACTAGTGTCTAAACAATAAATTTTAAACTGACAAAACATTTTCACAATGATGGCATTAAATATATTATCTTTCCTGTAAATCTTTTACTTTTTTCAATTTCGAAGATACCACTAAATTATATATCTTAATAAACTGATGACGGAAAGATATTATCAGTAAATCTTCCACAATCCATTTTATAAATGCTAATGTACAGCAATGCTTTTATAGCATTCAAGATAGTAATAAGATTTGAGGTTTGGGACAGGGTGTCAAAAGTTATTTGTGGAATTGAACCCCAACTCCCTATGAAATTAGAGGGACCACTGTATTAACACAAAGGTAAACAGTTTGGTTCAGGTCCATCAACTTCGACCTGTAAAACCTACTTCCAATTGAAACCATGGCAGAATGGTTGCAGCCTTATGCTCCACAAAGAGTCTACAGGGATGAACAAAACATTATTTTTGGTAATTAAATATTGATTATTCACTGCTATGTTTTGTTTCATTTGCATGTCATACAAGTTTTTATTTAGACACGAGAAAAATGAGTTTTTGTCAATTCAAAGACATTCAGACACTGTGATCTGATTTGGGAAGCCTAACAATAATGAAGAAGTATCGTAAATCTGCTTTTCATAGAGCAAAACAATAGCACAACAAAATACAATTGCAATTCGATAAATATAATTATAGAGTTTTAGGTAGTTGAGTTATTTTTACTTCTTTTTCTTGTTTTGCACCCTCTAAAATTCTGTATAATTTTTAAGTTCATTAAAATGATATTGAAGTTCTGATAGATTCTTTTTAAAATGCTGTGAATTAGTTCATTAGTCTCTTTATAAGTGTTAGTGTGTAATGTATCCATTCTTTGGACAGGTACCGACAGCTTACTAAGCTGTGGGTCATGAATTCCATATTTGTAATCGTCTAATATGCAGGATTTGTATGCTTGGAGGGTGAAATGGTTAGCACATCTGCCTCAGACACAGGAGGTTACTAGTTTGATTCTGGTACGAGCGGAGAGCATGGAAAGCTCTTCATGAGACAAATTTCCCTGAGCACTCAGCAGCTGAATGAGTACATTACAAGCAGTGCGATTGGGGTGAATGTCATTTATTGACTGTCTTACAGCCGTGTCTACCAGGATACAAAGAGAGCATGCCCCAACACAAATTCCTGGTCCTCCAGATTAGGGGTTATCTGTGGGGGAAGCTTCCCCACGATTAAAAAACAATCATAGATATAGAAACTCTTTCATAAGAGCAGGCAAATCCGTAGTGTTGATGATGACCTGAAAGAGTAGAAATGAAGCTACATGATTCGTAAGACCACCCAAAACGTACATCCCGGATAGGAGTGGTTGTTTTATTCAACATATCACTATGCTCTATGTAAAAGATAGTAAAAAAAATTAATTTTTTAAAATATTTGTTTTATGCTGTTACTACTTAAGATATCTCTTAGATAGAAAATGTATATTTTAGGGGAGTGGTGTTGTGCTGAAAAAAGGAGTGAGGTAATACAGGGCTTCCTGCTCTATAGTGGGGTAAGCTCCAAGTTCTTCTCTCCACGAGAAACATTTTTGAAATCTAACCAAAGTCAGAGACATTTCAAGGCCATATTGGATGAGTATTTTGAAAAATACTGGCTGATTAAAAACTGTAAAACAGAAATTATCACCAAAACTATCAAAATAGGTTTCTCTAGTTTTCATGTCAGTTTGGCTGGCTATGAATGTACTATGTATACTGGCCACACTAATGGAGTTAGAGGGCTAAAATTTTCAAAATCAACTCATTATGTTGAGAAAAAAATGTTCTTCTTGTTTTTGAAAATGACTCGCCCATCAGGTTTTTTGTAGGGGGTTCAATTTACAATGTTAGTTTATGATGAATTGGTCTCTAGTTTATGCCCACTTATTTTTTTAAAATTCAAATATCTTAATGATCCAACAAAAAGTGAGAGAAGTCACTTATTCATTGATCATCCCTTATTCCATTATAATTATACTTGATTCTGACATATGTTCTTATACAATAATCCCAAATACAAGCAAACCACAAGCCTCATAGATGAAAACCAGTATAATACTTGAACATAGTCACTCCCTAAGATATGTTTATACCAATATACTAATATACACATGTGTGCAGTGGGTATATGCATACATACACATTAGATTTGTGTTAAAACCCCAGAGAAAGATAATCAATTCAATTTTCTTATTGCTTTTGTGAGACTCCTTGAACCTGATGTTTTTTTGGCTTGCTCACAGCAATGGTAGACTGAGATGTTCAAAATGGATGAGACTTCCTTCATGAATACCTACATCATCCCAATGAGGATTGATCTCATTTTCAGAAATAGATGTCTGCTCTCTCTCTAAGCTAATCAAACAGATATATCAGCTGTCAAGGTGGTGGAGAATTCTCGTCAACCTCTCTGTTGAACATTTTCTCCAATCATTAGAAATTGTCCACCAAAACTGTCACCATAGGTTTCTGCAGTTTTCAAGCTAGCCTGGCTGACTGGCTGGCTATAAATGAAATGTACAGGCTACACTAATGGCGGACAAAAAATTTACTCCCTATTATATCTGGAAAAAACAGCTTTTTTTTTTTCAAAATTCCCTCACCAAATAGTTTTTTAATGGTGAGCCCAATTTACAATGTACGTTTATGCTGAATTGACCCCTAGTTCATGTCCAGCTGTATTCATATCTGTTTCTTGCAAATTCAGACTTTTAGTATCCAACAAAAGCCAAGAGAAGTAACTTATTCATTGATCACCACTTTTCAATTATTTAATATATCACCCCCAATGCGGCATGCTGCCAAAAGACGTTAGTCCCATGACTGTTTGAATTGAGTGACTATCTAGACATGTTCCTTTTAACTTTAAATAATTCAGTGTAAATAAATGCTTAATAAATAAAGCTCAAACAACTTATACAATATATATCTTTTTTCCAAGTCTTTGTTAAGCCTTTGAAATCTCCATCTTCTGAGAGCCAGACATCTTGGGGCCGATTACAATAAAAAAAATACCTTCGAGTCTCACCATGAGCTTCAATGAATGAACACTAGGAAGACTCCATGCAGATTATTTCAGGATGTATGTGTCTGCTTTTAACAACATGCTGATAAGAATATCAACCACATGAAAAAAAACCTAGATAGCACTCAGAGAGCGCATACCTCTGCCAAGGTCAATGTCACTCAAAACTGAATAAAAATCAGTTCATAAATAGATATGATGAGGGGGGATGACTGCGGAGAAATTTGATCAATTATTCCTTAGTCCATTGCTCACCCTCCCACAAAATGTCATTAAAATCCGTTGAGAACTTTTGGAGATATTGAGTGGACAGATAGACACAAGTCAATATATATACCTCTTCCAACATCATTGATGAATGTCAGTGATACAAAAGTGTCACTGTTGATGATGATGATGATGATGATCATCATCATCATCAGTCTTTTAACAGCCATCGTTGGACATAGACCTTCCCCAGGATTTGCTACATCTCTCTATCATGGGTATCGCGGAGCCAGTATTTTCTGAATTTGTCTAGTTCATCTCTCCATCTTGTATTTTGTCGGCCTCAGTTTCACATGTAATCTCTTGGGATCTATGTTGTGTGTCATGATGTCCATCAGTTGTCTGTCATTCTTGCAACATGGCCTGCCCATTGCCATTTAAGTTTTCTAAGAGTTTCTTTGATGTTTCGGACTCCCATTTTCTTCCTGATTTACTGTGATGTCTTGAAATCTCTCCATGTATGGTTGCGAGATGATCATTTATAATTGATTTCTCTAATTCATATCTTCAATGATTGCATTTGAAGGAGGGAAAGTAAAATTCATTGGACCCACTAAAATCTACACTCATGAATATGTCCTGTTATTTGAAGTCAAAAATGAGCTTGGAATATGTAAAATTTTGGAAAGCACAACTACACACTCTTATCTTTAAAAGACAGAAATTCTCAAAGATTTTATTTTGTGCATATGTTCAATATCACTTTGAAATTCATATTTCATTTGGCATTTAAAACACTTATCAAAAACCATAAACCAGAACAGCCAACATAGGTTTCTTCAGTTCTTGAGTTGGTTTGCTATTGTATATCACACGTTCAGCCTACTTGTAAATGGTGTAATTGATGAAAATTTTGTCTCTCAGACCATATTAAAACTAAAAGTACGAAAGTAATTCTGAAAACCGTCTTTGCAATATATACAAGCGATAAGAGTTTGATTTTATGAATTGCTCATTTTTTATTAACATCATCCAAAGAAAATCATGGGAAGTGCAAGTGGCCAAACTGTTTATGGCATAGAGAATAAAATTGATGAACTGGGTTCAAACTCCGGCTGCATTCACTCTGTACTAATGCCCTTGGGAAAGGCATCAATTCACTTTGAAACCCAGAATAGCAACAAACAATGATTGGGCTTGCATCGATCATTTGGTAAGCGAGGAAAAAATCATTACCTCATCAGCCATGCGACACGGCCAGTAACTTTGCTTTGCTTTGTTATTTTTAGAAAATCGTGACTGAAGATTATTTGCATGTGAATAAATAAAATGGAATAATGATTAATTGTTCTTTCTCTTCAAATTATTTTATTGCTTTTCTTTTCTAATCTCTCCGCCACACTTCTTTTTCTCTTTTCTCAATCTTTTGTCTTTTTTCATTGTTTGCTCTCTTTTCTACATCATTCTTCAACTTCTTTTTCACTCTTTTATCTTCCTTCTTTCTCCTTTTCTCTTTTTTGTAGCCCTAAGCTAGGCTTTTCAGACAATTTTCACATCAAAGAGTTTGTAAAAAGGAAATTATTTCTGCCACAGAATCAAGTCCCGTAAATACATCTTGAAATAGTTTGTTAAAATTGTAAAATTTGGAAAGACTAAAACATAACATGTTTGAAACAGAGACTTACAAAGCAAGAGGAGGGTTAAAATGACTTAAAAGATTTAGACATACTTGAAGGAAGAGCAATAAGAGACTTAAAAAGACTAACATTTGGTAAGGCAATTGTTCACCCTGGATTTGAAAAGAATAAGATTTTCCATTTATTTTTATCTTTCTTTCCCTCAACTCTCCCATAGATTTCACTTCTCTATCTTCTTTTTTTTTTCTTTGTCTCTTTACTTCCAACTGATTGGCATCTTCTTCTTCTTCTTCTTTTACTATCCCAGCTTATTTTCCAAATTCTTCTTACATAATTGTTCCTGGCATCTCAAATTCCCTGACAACCACTATGGTTCTTGATCCCCTCCCTTGGTATTTAGGTCATTCACAAAAGGCACTTCACCTGTGAAAGACCAACTGTTGTCTATTCAAAGCTAAAATTAAAAGCAGATTGAAAAGGGTTCCTTCAAATTTGAGTATCTGCCACAGAAAGGTGCTCCGAATGACAACTTAAGGTGCTGAAATGAAGATAATTACTTGGAATACAATCCAGCTATTGTTGCTGACAGCATTGTATAATAGTTTAATGTGAACAGAATTCTCTATCTATAGGTTTAGGCTTCATTGATTTGAAATTTAGGCTTTCAACTGCTTGGACTTAGTGATATTCAATGACACATTATTGTCCGCAAACTTCCTTTACAACATACAATAATGAATCAGTGGTACCACCCAGTTTGATTTCAATGACTAGGGATTTGGTATATACAGGCTTCAGTATATATAGGCATATAGACTCTTTTTTTAACACATAAATTTAGGATAAACCAGTATTGTAAATTGAACTCTCCACTGACAACTTGGAGAGGGTAAGCGATTAAAAAGAACAAAAAAATTTTGCTACTCATTGTGGAGAGAATTTGTATATCAAAATTTAAAGTTTCGAGATGGCTAGTGTATGAAGAAAAAAAAATTCAAGATGGCCACTGTGTAAGAAAAAGCAAAAAAAACTGAGATGTCCAGTGTATGAAAAAAACAAAAACAAATATTTATCGATCAAAAATGAAAAGAAATAAGAGAAAGATAGGTAAATTATGTCTTGATGGGCAGTTTTCCTCCCTTGATGAATTTTGGATGGGCAGAATTCTTGATGGGTATGTTTCCGGGTCCCAATCTCTTGATGGGAAAATTTCCCGATGGATACTTCCTAATATCTATGATTGATAACAGCAGCAACAATAAAGGTGTTTTTTTTCTCAATCTCCCGGTGACCAATGCGATTTGGCGGTATGTTGTGTTGGGGTGATCAATTAAAAAATTGGAAACAGGACAATCAAAAGATATGTTACTTTTCTTGCCTTTTGTCAGGCACTAAAATATCCAAATTTAAAAAAAACAAAGATGGGCATAAACTAAGGGACCAATCTAGCATAAACTTACATTGAAAACTGAACACTCCACTGAAACCTCATTTTGGAGGGGAATTTTAAAAAAAACAAAAATACTTTTTCTCTTGTCTATCAAGAGGAGAGTGTGTGCAGAATTTCAAGTTTCTGCTATGAACAGATCGGGCTAGGCAAGGTCTGGACACATAGTTACATGGATACATATGATTATAACTTGCGCTATGTCATATAAAAACTTATATGTAATGATCTCCCATCATTACATGGTTAATGTATCACTTGTCCTGGATAGAGTACACAGAATAAACAATTAAAGAAAATGAGGCTGCTGCAGGAATCAAACCTGCCACTGATAGGGTAGCTGCTTCAATGTAGCGATGCTCTTACCATTGAGTTAAACAGCCGCCCGTAATGTAAAGGCCCAAATAATCGCTTTTACACCAAATTCTCATCTTATTTCATTCATTCTTAGGTTGTTCTTCTCTTGCAATGTGACAGATATGCATTAAGAAATAGATATAATATGATGCAATTTATAATCTTCCTGTCAGATAATATACATCCATTTTTTAATACATAGATACATATAAATGTTAGAACATATGAATAACCTAAAGTCAACAACAGTATCTAAAATCAATCGAAAGATTGGAAAAAGGGGCAACCGATGAATATCTTTCATCTCTTGTCTTTTGTTGAGCACTAATATATCCAAATTTTCAAAAAACAAGGGTGGACACAAACTAAGGGACCAATTTAGGATGAACTTACATTGAAAATTGAACCCCCTCACTAAAAACTAAATTTGGAGGGAAATTTTGTTTGCAAAATTTCAAGTTTCTACAATGAACATTTTGGGCTGAGCAGAGTCTGGATACACAGAGACATACATACATATAAATGTCAGAACGCATGAATAACCTTAACCCAGCAACAGTATTCAAACCGGTGTTGTGGGTAGCGGTGATTAATGATTTCAAGATTATTTTATTGATATGCACATAGAATATGTAAACAAACATAATAATATACTAGGAAGCATTCAGACAGTGCACACATCTACTAACGTCATTATAAAACCTATGAGTCAACGTCATTACTACTTTATTACATCTAAAAAAACAAAAAAATGTCCAATCTGAGGATTTTAGCAAAATTGCAGAGTAATTCCCTAATTGCCTCAAGTTTCAATCAACTGCTCCTTGGTCCATGGCCCACCTTCTCATGAAATGCCACTGAACCTCACTGAGAACTTGAAGAGATATTGCATATACAAAAAGATGGACAGACTGACAAAAATGGGTTGCTATATAGCCTCTACCAAACTTTGTTGGCTGAGGTAATCATATGATTTTAATTTACATTCGGACCAGAATATCTACCTCTGTAAACTTTACTCATTCAACCACATTCTTAACTAAGTTATGCATTATTATCTATCATCTAAATTTTTATCCTATGGCACTAAATGGTTGACATAATTGCTTTTCGAATAATTCAGTCTATGATCCTTAAAATCTTACAATTCTTCATATTTTTCACATCAGTTGTAGGATTAGGCATACGGTACAAGTTTTCCATTAGAGAGAAATCCTTGAAAAAATTGAAGAGGAAGAAATATTGAAATTCAAAAATAGCCATATCTAAATTAAAGTCATGTTCTTACATAAAACTGTGGCAAAATGTTGTCTAGATATTCTGATATATCCTTCTTCCCATTTGAGAGATTTACATGTTTTTTCTTACCATGAAGAAAGACTTCTCATAAAGTGTGGGTTGGACCAGAGGTCAAGAATGTGACCTGAATGCTTGGCTTTTATTGCAATCAATTTTGTACGAGGCAAGACACAAAATAAAAGAATGTCAAAAATGCCTTTTATTAACAGGGAAAAAAAATGATGAAGTCAAACTTGTCGTGAGTGGAGGCATTCAAAAGGAAAATTCTTGATTAAATCAAATTTACTTTCAAAAGAAAAAGCTAATCTTAAGACTTTTATTATTTTTCATTGTGGCACTGAAGAGAGAAAAGAAATTATTCCATCTCTATTGTTTCAGCCAATCTATATTTCTTCAGCTACACATTAGAAAAGTAAACAAACTCAATGCTATACAGCAACACCTTGACTAATGCAGTTAATTGGTTCCAAAATTTGTCTTTACTGTTCAAAACTTTATGATAAAAATGTTTGTTTTTTCAGCTTATACTTAGTTTTATTTGTTTGTACAGCAATACCTGAACCATGCTACATAAAAACTTGCACAAATCAAAATCACGCTGGCTGTGTCTTCCACACTATATTCATAATTAGTGTGTACTTATTAAAAGGATTTATTTTCCATGTATTTATTTTTAAACTGTACACAGCCAAATGAGATTATTGAGTTCTTGCTTCCATAGAATAACTCAAGAAGTCAAATAATTCATAATGAAATATGGTTGTTTGCTAAATTCCTTAAATCTGTGGTATAGAATAAAATAATCTTTAATCATATTCATGATAATAAATATTTGGTAATTGTTACCTTTCGCGGATTAGTGTTAGATCATTGTCAGCATCTGTTATTTTGCAGCTGGAATGGTATAATTTCTAAACAGGAAAGGTAACAATTGCCAAATATATAAAGGATTCCGTAGAAAACTGGGTACATACAGAACTCATTTTGTTATAGTGATAATGAAAATCCTTCATTCAAGAAATTCAGACAGAGATGATCATTTTATTTTGTTTATTTATTCATTCTTCAACTTGAACTGACCGATTGAGTACACTGGTTCTGTGTGCCTTTGGGAAAAACCCGCGCAAACTAGTAGAAAAACTCAATAACATCCTATTATCGTACATCAGCAGAAAGCATTTCTATATTTGACTAGTTTAAGTATATCTTCTTCAATACAAGCTGTAGATACCACAGCATTATGATGTCATAATGATCCTTTGATTCAGTCATTTATCAACAGAAAACAGCATTATGCTAAAATTAACCCTCTGCGAGGCGAACTGTCCAGCCTGTCTGGAAGAACAAAGAATTCTCAGAGCTCTATTGAGCAACAAGTTTTCATTACTTGGGGAATAAAAAAAATGTGAGGGTAGCAGATCAACAATGATGCTTTCAGCTTTCATAATACGTTAGTCTTTCATCCCCACAGCCTATGATATTTGTAGATTTATTTCTGATCAGATTGTGAGTATCAACAACAGTTTTTGTTCAAGCAATGATTAGAGTCTGATCTTTGGAAATGAGCCCAGATTTTTAATGAATTTTGTTTGTGAGATTGACTTCACCTTCATTAATTGAATCCTGTCATTTGCCAAAGGTTTCATTAAGCAATGATAATAGAATGATTATGTATAATCTAATAATGTCAAAGTCACTTTTAAGACTATTCCTCTTTGTAATCATGTATATAATGAGAGCCATGTCTGTCACACTCTGTGTATCAGTAGCTGCAATCAGCCCCACTCTTTTCTCTCTCTCTTATCGAAATACTGAAAAGTGTTACTTTTCCCGTTTTAAAATGGCCATCATTCCAGTGGTTAAGAATGGGGTGATTATTTTTAGGGTTATTTTGTCATCAGTATCTGTTCAACTGCAGCTAGAATGGTGGCCATTTTAAAACAGGAAAGGTAACATCTGCCAAAATACCTTTCTTTTCTTCCCTCCCTTTCCGTCTTCTTATCAAAGTACCAAACTATCTTTTCTCCCCACTCAGTTCTCATTGTGCCCGTCATGTTTATAGCATCAGTTGCAGCCATCAGCCAATAACATTCTTGTGCAATTTCATTCAAAATATGCTTTGAAGTTAAAGAAAAAATTAAATTATTTTTTGCAATAATGTTAAGAGTGATAAAAATTTATGTTAACCTCCATAGTAAGATTTTGTTAGAAACAGTCAACTGAAACTCTCACCAAAAATGCCAACATAGGTTTCTTCAGTTTTTGAGCTGGTCTGGCTATGTGTGGATGTATGTATGCATGAAGCAGACAGGCTGCATCATGGGAGCTTGAAGGCTGAAAATTGAAACATTTACTCCTCAACATTATATCAACAAAAACTTTTTCTTTTTTATTTTTTGAAAATTCCAACCCTCAATAAGTTTTTTAATGGGGTGCTCAATTTGCAGTGTAAGTTTATGCTGAATTGATCCCTTCATTCGTGTCTGTTTATTTTTTTTAAATTCAGACTTTTTTGGCAATCACTACCCTATAAAAGGTGAGAGGGATAACTTATTCATTGATAATCCATTTTTCAATCCATCAACCCCAGCATGGAGTGCTGCCAAAAGACATTGGTCACACGATGGTTTCTATTGAGTGACTAACCAGACCTGTTTTATTATTTCATTTAAACAGTCCAAGAATGACAAACTCTTGAAATACATCTGAATTTTCTTTCTATGACTTTGAAATGGTTCCATTATGTATTAAGTGCATCACAAATTGCTTATTACAAGAACGAGGAACAAGTTTTCAAGAGTAAATACACAGATCATAATTTACTGTAAAAATCATTTGTAAACTAGTTACCACACATTTTTATGGGAAATATTTTTCATGGTGGAAATTCAACTGTTTTACCATAGCAGCCTATATATATATATATATATATATATATATATATATATATATATATATATGTATGTATGTATATATAGATGTCTCCACACATCTCTATTAGACTCTTTTCAGTCAGTCGATCCTGCTTGAGTTAAACAACAAAAAAAAATAATACCTTCAGAATATTACCATATTGCAATATTTTACAAGTATGAGAATTAATTGTATCAAAAACTGTTTGCTATAAAAGTATGCTTAAAATAATTGAATAGTCTGGCAAATAATTTCACAAAAATGGATCTTGGTTTAAATATCTCCATAATGATTTATATTGTGAAATGTTTATATTCCTCAGTCAAGGTATCAGAATTCATTGGGTTTAACAGTCTCTGCTTTTGGTGGGGGTGTCATTATTTTTGCCAAGTAATTTTGGAAGCTCTTTCTTTTTCTCTCACCCAAAGCACTCATCTCTGAGCTTCTTTGAGAATCGCAAGCTGACCTATCATTCATACCTGCCTATGCCAACGGGCCTGACAGTATTAATCACATGTTAGCATTAATTATAAAAGATCACTTTACAGTTTAAACTGTTAAAATGCAATTGTTTTAAGTTTTTATATTATATAGTTTGGGCACTTTAATAGTCCCAGAAGAATTTCCTGAGAAGACTAATTGAATCAATTTTGCATTCTTGAGTGTGTAAGAATATCTTCAGTAGACATTCCAGATCAGTTACAAAAACATTTTGGAGTCCTTTTTCACAATGGCAGATTTTTAATGTGATGCCTTAGTCAGAGAATAAAAAATTTCCATCAAATTCTGTATCATCTCAGGAAAACATATTCTAAACAAACCTTCATATTGCACAGAATACCCAAACAAGTTCATGCTACATCCAACACCATGCAAGCAAATATGGTGTCATAGCTGCTAACTGCAAGTGAAGGAAGTGAAAGGACCAAGAGAATTCTTTATGGATGTCAGGGTGACCACAAACTCAACCTATCAACTGTTATATCAAAGAACATAACTTCCTTTAAATGTAACTTTGAAAGGGATATTGGTCGAGAAAAATCCAACTATCTCTCTCAAACGAAAAAAAAGAAAAAAAATTTCTTTGCAAAAATCTTCAGATGGTCTTAAATATTCCTCCTACTGGAGTATTCACTTAGGCAAGATTGTGATATCATCATCAGCCTTTTAGAGTCTGTCGTTGGACATTGACCATCCTCAAGATTTGCCAGACCTTTGTATCATGGGCGCTGCGGAGCCAATATTTTCTGAATTTGGTTTGCTCCTCACACTACAAGAATTACAGGAATTCCCTCCTATAGCCAATCTGAGGCAGTGGATGTCCGTTCAGTCATAAGCTTATGCCTCTCCACTGTGGCACCCAGAAGCCGCGAAAGAGCCCTCAGAAAACAGTTGAAAATAGTAAAAAAAAAACTTGCAGACCAAGTGGTCACCTGTATGTCTCCTCAGATGGACAGGCATTCATGGACTGCTGCCAACTCCCACTTGGCACAAAGTCGAGAGGTATAGGTGTCTGCAGGATGTAGAATGACTTCCCTCTGCCTTTTAGTTGGCGGGAAATCAACTCCAACTCATACATACTTTTGTTTGTCTAGTTTCATTTTGATTTTTCAAGTATAAATTTCTTTTGAAGACTCTGTATTTAAATCATTTTGTATCCCGTCCTTAAATTGAAGTATGAAATATTTCGATGAGTCCTGCTAGTATTGTTTCAATCTAGTAATAATATAGTGCTACAATGTTCACCCCAAATTGATAATAATGTATCATAATCTCAAAACTTTATGCATAATTTTCTCTCTTGAGTTTATTGATTTTGTTCTGAGTTGAGCAATTAATTGACAACTTCTGAAAAATAGAAAAAATGAAAAACACAGTAGATTAAAAAACAAATTTAGATAATGCATACTTTTAAATCAAAAGTCCCCAAAACTTCTTTGATTTGAAAAATCAAGACTAAACAAGGAAAACAATAAAATTTTTGTTTCATTGTAAATATATATCAGTTGTTTGTTTTTTTTAATAAATATTTTTGCTTTTTGAAAGACATAAAAGGTAAAAAACTTCAAAATTTTCCTCAGAAATATGTCTGGAGAGAATCTTAATCGTAAAAAAGACTTTATTCAATGAACAGAAAGAGAAGTTAGACATTTAAATGTATACATGATTTAAATGGTGTACAGCATGCTATGCTGACTTTCTTCTTTACTAGCAAAAGTTTTATAGTAGGAATTTCAAAGTAGAAAAACAAAACACAGAGCCTGATATAAAATGTTACCTTCATATTTTCAAATACAAAGTATGCATCTATGTCTCTCATTTTCTCTAAATCTTCCTTAAAACCTTTCTCCTCATATATATATATATATATATATATATATATATATAGTTCTACTTTATTTAAAAATGGTTTTTATAAAAAAGTAGAGTAGTTGAAATGTTGATATTTTTTATCAAATCAAAAGTGGTCAATGTATAATCGATACAATACAGAGAAATATTTATTGAAGATTAGGGATAGAAAACACCCAGCATGTGTTTCATGATAGATCCATTTTCCAAAAGTTGTGTTTTCTCTCTTTTCCTCTCTCTCTCTATAAATATATATATATATATATATATATATTTGTGTATAGAGAGAGAAAAAAACAATTATGTGTGTGTATATCTATTTCTCTACGTATTTATCCATATATATATAAATGAATAAATAAATATATTCATACTTACCTGGCACAAGATTTTTATGTAGCCAAAAACAGTATAATGTGTAGTTCCTGGTGTCTTGTTTGCTCAGGCTGCACCTCCCTTCTGCACTCAAAAGAGTAGGGTAAAGGCATTCCCTGAAGCCTGTAGCAATCCAAAGACAAGGCCAAGCAAACTAAATAGTTGTTTCCTTTATCCATACATAATTGTGTCCAGTTGCACATTAAATCTGACAGTCAGTCGAATTTTATCTAGTGAAGAGGTGAATAAATACTATACATATATATATAGGTCCATTTGAAAATCTCTTTCAAGTGAAACAGAATATCCACTCTGTAATGAACCACTGACAAATCTTTTCAGTAATACTTAGGGACAAATGAGAGAATATATAAGATAAGTTGAGATACATAGTAAGTAAAATTGCGCACATATTTGTGCTTGTATCTTGATTTTTAACTCTGAGTTGGCAAAGGTTTCTCTCCTTTTCTATAAGCGCTTATGTTTGTTTGGTTGGTTGTTCCAGGGCTCCTGGCCAACAGACTAGAAAATTGACATCAGTTTTCCTCCAGACCCCTTCTCAAAATCTTTTTTTCATCTGGACGAAAGGTTTTTTGACAGGTTTAATAATAACATGTGGATTCTGTAGGATCTCGATATTTGTAGATGTTTCTTCACGCTATGTTATACTCCAGTGGAAATGTCAGTGATGTTTTTCATGAAGAGAATTCATTTCAGCCATATTTATCCTTCGATGGAATTTTGTTTCATGACTTTAAATTTTGATGCTACAGTTGTTCAGTTATTGACTGTGATGGAGAGTTTTAGTTTCTGTTATTTCAGGATCTTGATCCATTGATTCATTCCAATTGTTGACAACTCTTCGTGTGAAGAATCTCCTTCTTGATTTTTCTCTGTAATTTCCTTTATATAATTTTTTTTCTTCTATTCATCGTAAAGAATATTTTGGCTGGGATGATGTCAATGCCTTTTACTTCATTTTGGAAGCCTTTGGATTCGTCCTTGGGCTCTCCTATCATTACTCGGCCCAGCTGCGGTGGGGTCAGTTTCCCTGGAGCAGCACTGCTTCATTGCACTTAACAGAGCAGGTCCTCAAGTGGACGCGGAGGTTGCTAGAGCCATTTTTGGATGGATGGTTTCCTATTCTTCCTACATTAAGCCTCGACCTTGTGTCATATTTTGCTGCAGTGGGACAGCGAATAAATACCCCATCCAGTACCACGAGGTAGGATCGAAACCTTAGCTTCAGACCCAGAGGCTGGTATCCTCCCTCTACTCCACGGAACTGGACAGTCAGTAAGGTTGAATTTAGGCGATATATTTATTTATGCATATATTCCCCGTCCACTAGAATGCTCCATTCCATGTTGGTAGAGCATTTCATATATATATATATATATATATATATTATTCATTGTTGTCAATGCCTTTTATCATTTTAAATGTTTGTGTTATGTCTCCTCTTGTTCTCCTTTCTTCTAGTTTTGTTAGTTTTAATTTCTAAGTCTTTCTCCATTATATTTTCATTTATATATGTTTTCAAATTGCGTTATATTATTTTGAAACTCAATTTGAAATGATCTCCAATTACTACCAGGTGAATGTATTATTTGGCCTAGACAACATAAATAGAATAAATAGTTTAAGAAAATGGGGCTTTTACAGGAATCGGACCTGTGACCAATAGGTAGTGGCTTCAACATAGCATTGCTCTCACCATTGAGCTAAACAGTCGCTGGTAATGCAAAGGTCCAAATGAATGTTTTGATTCCAGATACTTATTTTGTTTATTCATTGTCTATAGCTGCTCTATTTGTTTGTTTTTTTTATGTGGATAATTATATTATCAAGTTCAAAGATGCTTTTGGAAAGGAACCAAGGGGACAGTATCCAATAGTATTCATAACATTACCTTAATGTTCTGTAGGCTATTCAACAAATTTCTCTTCAGTTCGTATCATATTATTTGTAAGAGTCACCATTTACATTCATCTTAATTACATATATACATACATACATTTACATACACATATAAATTATAGCAGTTTTAACTAGAGAGAACTCAGAGAGTGCATACCTCTGTTTACACTATTGTCAGGGGGAGTAAATTTGCAAGGATCCAACCCCAAATCCATAGCCTATTGTCCACTCTTGCACAAAATATGAAATGCAGAACTTTTGGAGATATTTTGCAAAAAAGAAAAAAAAAAATTGTACTATTATATGGTTTTGACAGATAACTATGATGTAGGAGGAGTAAATATACCAGGATTCACTATAAAATTCAATAAGTTCTTCCATTGTCAATAGTCCACCCTAATTCAAAATGTTATTGAAATTTATCTGGACTTTCTGGAGATACCATATGAACAGACATGAATTTTTGGCAATATTATATGGTTAGAACATAATTATTGTCTACCCTGTCACAGAATTTAATAGAAATTTGATTAGAACTTTTGGAGATATCATGTGGACTGTCATGACTGTATACATAGATGTAATTGAAAAAAAAAGGAAATATATCTTACAATCAATAGAAATTTTGTAATCCGCCTCAAAATTATACCATCTCTTCCATATCCCATTGCAAACTCTTCCACAAAATTTATATGGAATCTATTCAGTGTTTATGGAGTTTTGGTGTGGACAGACGAACAAACAGATGTAGCTAAACATATATAATTCTTTTCAACTTCACTGAGAGCGGTAAATCATGTTGAATGTTTGTTCTTTAATTTCTCTTATTTCATGGTTTTCGGGACCCAAGAATCAACTTCGCTTCTTACCAAAAAAAAATTCTTACAGCCATTTGAGCAGAAAATGCATCATAAAATGAAAAATTCGGAAACTGAAAAAATATTGCAAAATTCCTGCCTAAGCAAATAAATTTATTTACTCACTTTCAGAAAAAAGATCTACACCAATGTATATAACATGAATTATTGTTTATACATTCATAGCAATACACTCCCTATGCATACACACAGTTTCATTTTTTAAACAAATGAATGTACGTTAATATAATCATGTCTATACACAAACACATATGGTTCATCTTTATTTTCTATTTCAACAAATGCATAGATTCAACAATGGTGTGTTGGTTTTTCATACATTGAAGTTTCACCTTCCAACCTCCCACCGTCAATTTATTCATCTGTGCTGGCATGGCCTATATATATTGGTCCCATCACACACTGAATGCAATCCTGACAAGTTTTTCAATTCCTACCTAGATTAATTTATGAAAGATGAAGAGAGAAAAAGAAAGATAAGGAATGAAAGAGAGGCAAAGATTCCCTCCATTTTTGGGGGGTAAATGTCAAAGTCAAGGCAGTTTCACAAATACCTGATTTTCTATAAAAGTACAATCGTATGAATACACTTGCTCACATGCCTGTTCTGAACTTGTAACCATTTTTATTTGGTTGTGTTACTTTTTTGATTCCAAAGTTTTGATAAATATACAGCATTGTTATTAATTTTTGACTACCATTTACATTCATCTTAATTTGTGATACTTCATTTATCAAAAATAAATCCTTGTATTTTAATAGTTTCATATTTATGAATAAATCTTATAAAACCATAATTACACTTTATTTCCTTTGTACTCTTACATTTTCATTTTATTTCCTTTGTACTCTTAGATTTTCATTTTATTTCCTTTGTACTCTTAGATTTTCATTTTATTTCCTTTGTACTCTTAGATTTTCATTTTATTTCCTTTGTACTCTTAGATTTTCATTTTATTTCCTTTGTACTCTTAGATTTTCATTTTATTTCCTTTGTACTCTTAGATTTTCATTTTATTTCCTTTGTACTCTTAGATTTTCATTTTATTTCCTTTGTACTCTTAGATTTTCATTTTATTTCCTTTGTACTCTTAGATTTTCATTTTATTTCCTTTGTACTCTTAGATTTTCATTTTATTTCCTTTGTACTCTTAGATTTTCATTTTATTTCCTTTGTACTCTTAGATTTTCATTTTATTTCCTTTGTACTCTTACATTTTCATTTTATTTCCTTTGTACTCTTAGATTTTCATTTTATTTCCTTTGTACTCTTAGATTTTCATTTTATTTCCTTTGTACTCTTACATTTTCATTTTATTTCCATTTTATTCTTATACTTTCATATACATTCTATTTTCTTTGTACACTTACACTTTCATTTTATTTCCTTCGTACTCTTAAACTTTCATATACAATCTATTTTCTTTGTACTCTAACAATTTCATTTTATTTCCTTTGTACACTTACACTTTCATTTTATTTCCTTCGTACTCTTAAACTTTCATATACAATCTATTTTCTTTGTACTCTAACAATTTCATTTTATTTCCTTTGTACACTTACACTTTCATTTTATTTCCTTCGTACTCTTAAACTTTCATATACAATCTATTTTCTTTGTACTCTAACAATTTCATTTTATTTCCTTTGTACACTTACACTTTCATTTTATTTCCTTCGTACTCTTAAACTTTCATATACATTCTATTTTCTTTGTACTCTTACAATTTCATTTTATTTCCTTTGTACACTTACACTTTCATTTTATTTCCTTCGTACTCTTAAACTTTCATATACATTCTATTTTCTTTGTACTCTTACAATTTCATTTTATTTCCTTTGTACACTTACACTTTCATTTTATTTCCTTCGTACTCTTAAACTTTCATATACATTCTATTTTCTTTGTACTCTTACAATTTCATTTTATTTCCTTTGTACACTTACACTTTCATTTTATTTCCTTCGTACTCTTAAACTTTCATATACATTCTATTTTCTTTGTACTCTTACAATTTCATTTTATTTCCTTTGTACACTTACACTTTCATTTTATTTCCTTCGTACTCTTAAACTTTCATATACATTCTATTTTCTTTGTACTCTTACAATTTCATTTTATTTCCTTTGTACACTTACACTTTCATTTTATTTCCTTCGTACTCTTAAACTTTCATATACATTCTATTTTCTTTGTACTCTTACAATTTCATTTTATTTCCTTTGTACACTTACACTTTCATTTTATTTCCTTCGTACTCTTAAACTTTCATATACATTCTATTTTCTTTGTACTCTTACAATTTCATTTTATTTTCTCTGTACACTTACACTTTATTCCCTTTGTACTCTGAGGCGAACTTTCAATTAACTGCTGAAGCTACCATTGGATGGTAAAAATCTTTCACCTCACTTATGAAGCTACCGTGTGGTAGCAAAAATTTTGATTGCAAAGGAAATAAAATGTAAGTGTGCTATAAAACTATGGTAATGTGAAAATTATTTGTCTCTTTGCAACTACCAAAATACAACAGCACAAAACTCACAGGATCTCATCAAACTATTGGCTGAAAAGACCAGTGACCGTATGCAAAAAAAAACCCCACACATATGATAATTAGTAATGTGCAGATGTCTCCTGTTATGCTAAAGGATTCAACTGAGGTATCAAGAGAATTTCATTCACACAACTGACATTGTAAAATGAAAGTTTATTCATGTTCTAATGACACAACAGAAATGCTGAATTCAAAGAATAATATAAAAATAGCAAGAGCAAAAGAAACAAAAAAACAAAAAATAATAAACATCTGTTTGTGGTTAAGAGAATTTTATTCTCCAAGTTTTCTGAAATGCAAATCTTCATTATCCATGTACATTAAATGCAATATACGCAGTCATATATTTATTATATGCCACCATTTTTTACTCAACCTCACATGGAGAGACCAAAAGACAGCACAATACATCCAGGAGAAGAGAGGAGTCAGGGAAATAATAGAATCCATTAAAAAAACTCAAATGGCAATGGGCTGGCCATGTCGCAAGAATAGTAGATAACCGATAGACATTGCAACTCACAACATGGATCCCCAGAGATCACATGCGCAACCGAGGCCAGCAGAGTATTAGATGGAAAGACAAGCTAGACAAGTTCAGAAAGTACTCGCTCCACAGCACCTACGATAGAGAAGTGTGGCAAATCCTGGGAAAGGTCTATATCCAACGACAGACATTAAGAGACTGATGGTGATGATGATTTTTTTACAGTGCAGTTAAACTAGTAATTAAATAATATACAGCATATTTGATGTTAAATAGAAAATCATCACCAGCACCACAACTGAAATCCTGGTTGAAAAATGATGTAAAAAAAGATAAATTCTAATTTGTCAGGTTTTAAAAAAAGTTCCAGGAACAAGATATTTAAGAATATAAGTGTTCATCTGAAGAGATATTCTCATTTTCAGGAAAGTATTTTTGGGGAAAGTTATGCAGTTCATAGAAGTCGGATACAAATCAATTCAATATCATAAAGCATGAATATTCAGGAAGGTCTACTTCAGGATAACAAGTTTAGAAACTAAAAAGTACTTAGAAAGCGCATACCTCTGCCAACGCCATTGTTACAAGAAACCAAGCCAATCCCCAAATAGTCACGATGCAGGGAAAGTAATTGTAAATACTCTAGGATCTAACCTAAAATTCAATCAATTTTTCCTCAGTCCATAGCTTAACCCTTCAACAAAATGCTATTGGAAATCATTGAGAATTTTCGGAGATATTATGAGGACAAACGCAAGTGAATACATAAAAGTATGAGGAAAAAAATGATGAAATATTCTGCAATCGAAATGAAATTCCTGGATCCACCACGAAATTCAATCAATTCATCTTCAGTCCATGGCGCACTCATCCTCAAAATGTCACTGATATCCATCGAGAACTTTCGGAGATATTGTGTAGACAGGCTGGCATGCAAATATGAGTGAATTCATAAAACTCTTCCAACTTTATTGGCAGTGTTAAACAATGAATGTCAGTAACATAAAAGTGTAACGATTGATAATAGATGATCAGTTATATTTAATTTCTCAAATTCATGTCTGCAATGATGGCATTCGAAGGTGGAAAAGTAAAATTCTTCAAACCCAACTAAAATCTTCACTCATTAATATGTCCCAATATCTAAAGACAAAAATGTGCTCGATATTAGAAAAATTTTAGAAAGTAAAACTACACATTCATATCTCTAAAAGACAGGCATCATAGAAGATTTTATTTTATGAATATTTTAATATGTCTTTGAAATTGTTTTTTCATATATATTTCATACACATATTAGGAACAATCAACCAAAACTGTAAAAATAAGTTTCTTCAGTTCTCAAGTTAATCTGGCTGGTTATCAAAGTGTTATGCATACGGGCTGCACCAATAGACTTAAACATTTACTCCATATCATTCCTAGAGAAAAACTTTTTGGAAGTGTTAAAAAATTCCCCCCAGAATAGGAGTTCAATTTAGGATGTAAGTTTATCCTGAATTGGTTTCTTTATTTGTGTCTGTCATAAACACTTGTTTTGTTTCCAAATTCAGACATTTTTGTGATCATCATCATCATCATCATCAGTCTTTTAACGTCCGTCATTGGACATAGACCTTCCCAAGAATTCGCCACAATTCACTATCAGGGGCGTCACAGAGCCAGTATTTCATAAATCTGTCTAGTTCATCTCTCCATCTTGTATTTTGTTGGCCTCGATTTCATATGTGATCTCTGAGGATCCATGTTGTGAGTCATGATGTCCATTGGTTGTCTTTCATTCTTGTAACATGGCCTGCCCATCGCCGTTTAAGTTTTCTAATAGATTCTATGATGTCTCTGACTCCCATTTTCTTCCTTATTTACTGTGCTGTCTTGTGATCTCTCCATGTGAGGATGAGCATGATTCTCTCATGGACACCTTGCATGCTTCTCAGTTTGCGAGTCTGTTTCTTGGTAAGGTTCCATGTTTCAGCTCCATAAGTGATTGCCCAACAAAAGCCGATAAGAGTAACATTCATTTATCTCCTCTCGTACAGCATGCTGCCAAATGACTTTGGTCACGTGATGGTTTCAACTGAGTGACTAACCAGACCTGTCAATTTGCAAGCTGATCTCTCAAACCACCGTTAGTAATTACAATTTTTCACCAGATATTCCGCAGACGTGACCTTCTACCTGACTAACTGTTTTAGTTTCATGAATTCATGAAGATATAGACATATGTAAATGTTTTCATGTAAATAATACACGCACACACTCTATTGTCTTGAATTTTTTTCACATTTCATGTAATATTTATATGTATGTAGAAAAGTATATAGAATATATTGTATGAATATGTATACATATATATATCTATATCTATATCTATCTATCTATATATATATATATATGTATATATATATGTATATATATATGTATATATATATATATATATGTATATATATATATATATATATATATATATATATATATATATATATATATATATATATATATGTATATATATATATATATATATATGTATATATATATATATATATATATATATATATATATATATATATATATATGTATTAGCAGAATTTGGGTTCTGCCAAAGGCATTCATAATAGGTAATATGAGTTCATGTATGTATGAATACTGTTTTATTTATATGATCTATATGCATAAGTTTTGTTCATTTGTTTGTATCTGTGAAAGTTTATATGAAATATAGACTATATATATATATATATATATATATATATATATATATATATATATATATATATATATAATGCATGCATGATTATATTTATATAAATATGTATAAACATTGCCTATTTATTCAGAAAAAATACAGCTTTTTTTATTTGTAGCTCCATTTCATATTTTATTTTCCTTAACTCTTCACTTGACAAATAGCCTCATCCTTTTCTTCCTAGAATCCATATTCAGACATTCATGTGTTTTTCAATATTCCGTATTTCAGTCTTACTCTTCTGCAGTTTTGAAATTCATTTTTCTTTCTTTTCCAGGTAAGTGGAAACTTTTCGAGCATACAAATATTGCTTCAAAGAAAAAAAGTATACTTCAAATACCTAAACAAATGTACCAAACACGGTTTATTTTGGGGTGCGATTAAAGTCTACAGAGTGTCAGGTAGGCGTATTCATTCAGTTTTTCCGGGATTCGTTTGGTTGTTTCACTCTTCGATAAGCAAAAATTCTGTAGCAGCTTCGGCTTTTGATTTTATTTCCTCTGTTCATGGCTTCCCAAGGATTTCTCACAACTGTTTTTTGCTCATTCAAAATTTTCTCTTTTATCGCCTCTTGCACAGATTTCTTCGTGCACGTGTGGATAGGGAAGCCAACTTTGGTTTTATCTCTTATTTGTGTTTTCATGCCATGTAAAATAAATAAGGAACTCTTGAATATATGTATATCAAAGTAAACATACTGATTCTAAAAAGTTTGTAAACTGATATATTGTATATGCCAGACAGTTATAACTTACAGGTTTGAGTGAAACAAAACTGACTATATATGAAGATTCCTGTACAATATTTTAAGTTTTTTGTCTTCTTTGCATTGTTCTTTCGTGGACTTTTTTTATGCAGTCATAAAAAAGTGTCTAGTTTCAATTGTGGTGGTGATATTTTTTTCAAGCTCATCTGTCGCAAAGTTGGCTGTTATTTATATGATGTCGTAAAAAAGTGTAAAGTTTTCAATTGCAGCTAGATCCTATGTTCTCACAAGCTTTTCTGTCACAAACCCAACCACAAATCCAAGCTATTACTTGTAATAAAGCAGATGTTTTTCAAGAGTATTTGCAGGAGTACTGCTCACTGCAACTACTCCAAGCTGTATGACTGTTGATATCAAGCTTCAGTCGAGATCTTCCCTTTTCTAATAGCAGCGTATTGGACATAGTGATATAATCTTGTTTTTTTTAAATTAAATGTATGGAGAGTAGACCACAACATCTACCCTCGTGTAAACCTAATAAGAAGAAATCAAGTGTAGAATCACTTTAGGATCACAAGCCTTCAGTACAGCAAACTCAACCTTCAAAAACAAGAAGATCCCAATAGTCCTGAAAAGAAGAGTATACAACCAATGCATCCACTCAATAGAGCTGAAACATGGGACCTAATCAGGAGAGTGACCCTCATAAGCGAGAACCATGCAACGCGTACATGAAAGAATCATGCACAACCTCATAAGGAGAGATCACAAGACAGCAAAATATATCAGAGAGAAAACAGGTGTCTGAGACATTATAGAATCCATTGGAAAACTCAAATGGCAATGGGCTGGTCATGTTGCAAGAATGGCAAAAAACCGATGGACATCAAAACTCACAACATGGATCCGCAGAGATCACATACGCAACTGAGTCTGGTATGAATACAAGAAGGAGAGATGAGCTAGACAAGTTCAGAAAGTATTGGCTCTGCAACACCCATGATAGAGAGGTGTGGCGAATCCTGGGGAAGGTTTATGTCCATTGACAGACGTTAAAAGACTGATGATGATTATATCTTATATACTGGTATATGCAGTAAATTAAAAAATGCAAGTAGCTCTTGAAAAATTCTCTCGTAAATGATCAGTATTTTGATAAAAAGCAAGAAAAATTATTCATATTTTGTTAGGATTATATTGAATTAACAAAATCAACATACTTGTTTATAAATCAAATAATGATTACCAACTAGTTTCAGAGTTCGTCTTTTACAAATACAAACATAGTTATCATCATATAAATTCATATACATAAATATAATAACCACTTGCACAGAACATCTGCTATAGCATGGTGATGTTTAGGCGTGGGGGCTGTTTTTTCTTCAGACTTGTGTAACTGGAAACAACTTGCGTTAAGTTTTATAAGTGAGTTGCTGCATAGATTAATATACTTGTTTTCACCTATGTTCATACTAACAACCTGTATCACACTCGCACAGAACAAATTATCTCCTCCGTCAACATTACCTTAATTAATGACTCCGTTAGGATGGACAAACTCTGTCTCTGTCATTCAGTAATGGAGAATTAGGCGGACGGTCAAAACTTTTACTGGATTGAAATGCTGGTGACATCAAGTACTTTGATAGTCAAGTTTATACTGCTTTTTTTCACTGTCAAGCAATCACAAAATTTAGTGGTTGAAGAAATGAATGAATCACGATATCCCACTTGTGTACCAGAACTGATCATCTAAAAAAATTATCCAAAATTATCTAAAAAGATATCTTTTATCTAAAATTATCTAAAAAAACATACCAGTGCAAGATTTGGGCATTGTTGGTCCAGAATGACCATAGAGACCTGAAAAAGGAATTTTTAGATGGTTCTTAATAGTGTTCTCATGCAAACTTTCAGGGTTGTAGTCCAAAAAATATGACCAGGAGCACCCAGAGAGAACATAGATGAGCAAGAAGAAAAGAATCTGTTGTCCACTTGGCTGGTTGGTAGGGCAGAGTATTTGTGGGGTTATGGTGATTTGATAAGTTTTAGAAAAAAATGCAAGTCTGGAGAGAAAGAATATTTTTCACTGAGAAAATTTTCTAGAACTATAGTACATGCTTAAAGCACAAAGGTTTTGCTTATAAGCAAAGATAATCCTGAGAAAGTTTATGTCTTTGTAAATTGGAAATGTGAAAGATTTTTCATAACTTTGATTAATAATTGTTATACATGCGGCCTTTTGATCTTTTAGTCTCGAAATGTCATTATATAGTTAAGGTGGTAATGAACCCTTCTCGGTCTGGATTGGATACCACTTGTTTACCCTTGAACATTTTTGTTTCCTGATTGATACTGTAACAAGAAACTTCCACCACATGTTATTCTCAACCTGGCTCATCAAACTGCACCCTGCTCTAACCTTTATGCAGTTATATGGAAACACTCGCAAAGAGCTGTGCATAACAGTTACCAATGTTGATAAGTTTCCCACCAGTAAGTGATGATGACTTCCAGAAGATTCTCTCAAAAGCCATCTGCATATATGCCTCACTTCTAATGTTACCAACAAAAAAATCATTCTTTGCCAAGATATGCCTCATTGTTTTCTTACACAAAAAGAATAAAAAATGATATGATCATAGCAATGATGATTATGATGATAATGTTGATGCATCTGGCTTTTTGCCAAGCAATAAAAAAACGAGTCAGGTGTAACTGTTGCATTGTCTCGTTATTTCAAACACGCGAAAAACTTTACAATGATCTTACATAACTGGCTGTTGCATCTTTGTTCAGATGAGGCTGAAATATGAAGCAATATCCTTTTTGTCTATTGTCTTTGGTGAGTAGAAAGAATGAACTTCCTGTTGATAGACAGTCTTTACCCTTATTACAATTTTACCGAGTAGCTAAAAAAAAAGAAATGATGTTGCCACACATGCCTTGCTCTTGAGGTGGGTGGAGAGGCCTGACTGTGCACGTTAGAGTTTCAGGAGTCAAAATAGAAAACTTTCAATCCGGTTTAAGGCAGCTTTTCACTTGCTTTGAAAAGTAAATAAATAGTATCAGCATCTTGCATAAGTGAATCACCATAGTCTGCACATGTACCAGAAGTAATTAACTGAATAATCATCTGAGATTTGAAAAAAAAAAAATCTTTTTTCATCATAAATTATCCTTTAAAAAAATGCCATCTCAAGATTTGGGCATTGTTGGTTCCAGAATAACCATAGTGGCCAAAAACAAAAAGCATTTTTCTGAAGCCACCCCCCTCACCATAAGAAAAAAAAACATTATTTTTAGATGATGCCTAGTGATGTACTCATGCAGATTTTACAAGGTTGTAGCCCCCAAAATGTGACCAGGAGTACCTAGGAACACATGCATTCATGGATAGGCTCGTGGGCATATAAACACAGACACTCGAAGATAGAAAATCTGTAGCTTACTCGATTGGTTTGTTGAGCCATTTGCAGGGCTATAGCAATTTGATCTGATCAGACTATCTGCCTGTTCATTTGTTCATGTTTCAGCTGTTTACCCCCCCCCAACATCCATTTTATATATATATATATATATATATATATATATATATATATATATATATATATATATATATATATATATATATTCCTATACACTGGTGTTGTGTTTTGGTGTCAAAATCAGAGTCGCCTGAATTTTATTTGGTGACTTATACCAGAGGATACACGGTCCAAAACTTTGTTAACAAATGAGCATATAGATGAAGGAAATAGTCTGCTTATATCATACACAATGATTAATACATCTCATCAAAGAAGATTCAGACAAGAAAGAGATAATAAGAACTACTACCTTTCCAAGGGAAATCATGAATCACCATCACCCATATATGCTGTGTTGGAGGTGGCCAATTAAAAAATTAGAATAAGAAGTGATCAATGAATGAGTTACTTCTCTTGCCTTTTGTTGGGCAGTGATCACTAAAAAAGGTCTAAAAAACAAACAGGCACAAACAAGTGGCTGATTTAATATTATCATATTGAACATTGAAACTCCTACTAAAAACCTATTTTGCAGGGAAATTTTCAAAAAACAAAACATTTTCCTACTCTTTGAGAGGAGTGTTTGAGCAAAATTTCAAGTTTCCACTATGAACGGTCTGGGCTGGGCAAAATCCGGATTGATACATAGGTAGATATATACATGCATACATATAAATGTCAGAACACATGAATAACCTAAACCCAAGAACAGTGTTTAAACTAGTCTGTTGTAGGTAGCAGTGATTAATAAATAGCAAAGTAAAAAGATTTCAAACTTTCAAAAAATGAGCTTCAACCAATAAATAAAAACTCACATCAAAATGTTTGGGAGAAAATGTTTTTACTATTTGTATTTTTTCTTTTTTCCTCTTTTACTCATCTTCTTTTCATCTTCATCTTACTTCTCTTTCTTTTCATTCCAGTCCTGTGTTTTCAACCCTTTGTTTCTTAATTTTCTTCTTTTCGTCTACTTCTCCTTTTTTCATCTTTTCTCTTCTTTCATCCTTCTTTTTCTTTCTTCTTTCTTTCTTATTCTTTCTTCTTTCCTTCTTTTTCTTTCTTCTTTCTTCTTTCCTTCTTTTTCTTTCTTCCTTTCCTTCTTTTACTTTCTTCCTATCCTTTGTTTGTTGACTCTGAATATTTCTTTGTTTCTGTTCCGAAAAATAAACAGAAGATCTTTTTTTTTCTCGTAAACCTTTGATGTGGAAAGTGGTTGAAAGGCCTTGCGTAGGGTGACCAAAATTGAAAAAAAAACAAAAAAACAAAAAAAACAACAAACTATTTCTGTTTAAATAATATTTTTGACGTGGTTTATCTGAAATCCACATCTATCTCCCGCTGTGAGTGAATCAAAATAATACAAGGCATCTCAAAAATTACTATACATTCCCTTCTTATTCTCAGATTTCTATCCAATTCCTCTGAAACTGATATCAATTGCTAGCTTAATGTCTGAGAAATCTTTCTATGCACCACCTCCACTATTATGGTGATGACACATCACAAATGAGGTGCAAAAGGGTTGATGTTACTGATTTCTTTTTTTGAAGAGTTACATCAATATCAAAGTTTATGCAACAAAATCAAAAGACCTCTATTAACTTGAGACAAGAATCCGAGATTGTTGTGTAAACATCGCACTTGAAATGCCTTCTGATAGAGGTAATGCCTGTGTCAATTGCTATCTCTGATAAAGAGTAAGCCCCCAGCGAGAATCAAGCTCACACCCTTTCGATTCTCTCTAGAGGCTTACTCTTTATCTCTGATCGGTTTACTTATAGCCATAGAATAACGGCCCATCAAATTTATGATATAAACAACTAAAATGAAGATGAAAGTAAAAAGTTGCGAAAAATAGATAAAATAATGGGACAATTGTTATTTTGTGAGAGGAAATTTACATCATTTGTCCTAGTGCAGTGAAAAACCCGGCATCCTGGCTTTTATCAAGAACTACACAGTGTGTAAATATATATTCTTTGAATGAATTCAAAATTGTAAGTTCACTTATTTTTTTACTGGAATACAAAAATGAATCAACTGACTTTATATGAGATAAAGAAAAAAGATGGTGGTCATTTATTGTCAACCAATCTGTTATTTTTTAGTGACGTGCAACTTCCTTCTTCATGCTTAGTCTTTAATTGGGCAGGTGTGAGTTTTTACACAAACCAACGACTTGAATTTTTTCGTGACTTTTTTAAAACTCGACCAAAAATATTAATGCAGTGGTAAAATTAGACTTTGTAAGAAAGTATTGTTCAATTTTATTACTGCATTAATGTTTTTTTTGTCTATTTTATGCTAAAATATTTCGAAAATAATCAAAAAAATATTCACATAGCGACACAAAATAGCCATTTTCAGTGATATGTACCAACATTTTATTAATCTTTGTAAAATAAGATTGTTCAATTTAGCCAATGTGTTAATATTGTTTTTGTCTATTTTATGTTGAAAATTTCTTATCCAATGTTTTTCAAGTTTTTACAATCACTACACATTGTGGAAACAGGCAATTTTCTTACTAGCGATAAATTTGAAATAAATCTCCTGCACATATCTTAATAAGCTATGATGAGTATAGTTTGACTACAGACCTTTACTCACCAGAACTGTGGTTCATAAGTGGGGAATATATACAAGCCATTTACCATTCAAAAATCAAGTTGTGCAAGCAGATATTTTTGAAGGACCTTTGACCATCATCCAATAATCAATGAGCTGCCTTCCGTGCACAAGCATATGCAACAAATGCCCTTCTCTGTAGTTTTTGGCACTGTCCTAAAGATGAAGAAAGCTTTCAGAGTGTTCCACTAAAGACATCTGACAATTGATACTAAAGCAGAATAAACATCTAGCTTAAGAAATCCAGACATGCATTGCTGTTGAACACAGAACACTTATTTGGCAGGTTGTTGTGTCACTTCTAACAACTAGGATGCCAGTTCCTGGCTTCCTGGCCTGGAAAAATATCTCAAGCCAACTTGGCAATGTGTAGCAGTCACTTACAAAATTAAACCAAATAAGAAACTTTGACAATATTTTTGTTGTTCTTATTGACTGTGGAATTGATCTATACATGCAGAAGATATAGATTTTGACTCCACGTCTTTTTGTTATATACTAAGGTTAGTTCAGGAAGATTCATGCTCAACCTCACATGGAGAGATCATGAGACAGTGCAGTATATCAGTGAAAAGACAGGAGTCTGAGACATCATAGAAACTGATACGAAATCCAAATGGAAATGGGCAGGATATGTTGCAAGAATGGCAGACAACCTATGGACATCACGCCTCACAGTGTGGATCCCCAGAAATCAGATGCAGGGTTGTGGCCAACAGAAAGTGATATAGCATGACGAGCTTCATAAATTCAGGAAGTACTGGCTCCATAATGCCCATGATAGAGAGGTCTGGCAAATCTTGGGGAAGATCTATATCCAACGACAGATGCTGACAGACTGATGATGATGATGGTGATGCATTATGTCAGCATTTGAAATGGAGGGGTTCTATTTACATATTAGGTGATCCCTGTGAAAAAAATACAATCTGAAATATATTTGAAATTCTCTGAGTGTGTATTCTCTTTTTTTGAAAGAAACTACTGAACTTTTTTAAGTGGAAGAGTGTATTGTTTCAAATGATTGGTTGAAGATATTTCTATTATCAAAATTGTTACCTTTAAGTGAAACAGTCCATTGTTACAGATGAAGAGAAAAACACAGTCTCACTGTTCATTTCATAGATAGATACTGTTTAGTTTATAATAAATCATGTTTTGTTAAGACATCTTGCCTCTCCTGAACAACATTCCAATCTTGGTTTTTTGCCTGAGCTCAAATGCTAACAACAGCACCAGTGAGAAATATGCAACAATCTCAGCCACTGCAGCACACCAACATACTATTTAGTCTGGCACAAGGCCATAAATAGTGGGCATCCAGTAAGAATCAAACTTACAACAAGACTGGCTCGCTAACAATACTGCCTTTTGATATTTTGCATATCTGTCTTCAATAATGCATTTTTTATCCTTTTTACGTACAAATATTTTCTCTTATCTATCAGTCATACATGATGATTAACTTCTAAAAGATATTATACTCATACACAGAATGAACTTTGAAGTCAAAAACCACTATCAGCGAAGTTGTTCAAAAAGTGGAAGAGTTCATTGTCATAACTGAGGAACGAACAGAAAAAGATCATGTATTAGTTTACAGAAGATATTATTAAATACAAGTGTCTCTGTCAAATTGATTTTAGACAACTGATTTTTGTTATAAAAATTTCTTTAAAAAAAGGAGGATTTCTATGAATTCGAGACAATGAATAAGTATATAAGCCTTAGCTTGATATTCTGCCTATTTGTCTTCAAAAATACATTCTTATCATTGTATAATATAAATATGTTTTTCAATTGCCAGAGTTAAGCATAAGTATATATACATATCTTTGTATATGTGTATAATTCAATGAACATAATGACGTCAAATATTGCTAAGGAATTAATGTATCATGAATAGTTACCGGCCAAAAAAGATTTAAGAATGCAAATAACAATACACTGATACTAGACAGGAGTACTGAGGAGTGATATTTTGATTCTAGGCAGAGCACATAGATGCTATACTCTGATCCGAGTTTACTTGCTTCTCCATGAGAGTAAGATGTGATACGAGGTCAGTTTAATGTGGGGTTCCTATACAGGAAAGCTGAAAAAATTGTTCCAGTCACTGCAACTGGTGTTGCGAAGGTGTCTGGACAAGCTTGACCTTTCCCTTTTAGCACAATAGGAAGGTGCTGCCCCCCCGGGGGGGGGGCTTACTGATCCCTGAAACAGGGCAAGGTTATTTTATGAGGTTACAGGATATATTTTAAGCCTTTTGCACTTAGCAGTACTGAGCCTCAGTCGGCCACTATTGGCCGCAGTATTGCACTGGCACAGGTCTACCAAAGAATGTACTCGACTTTCATCCTTGGCAGAGGGCCATAGAGTGATATTTTGATCCTAGGCAGATATCTAAATGTATGTAATTAATCCTTTCATTCTTGATGGGTACTATGCTAGTAATTCAGATAAATCTTCGAACTGCAAGACTACCCTCCTTCTTTGCTCATCCTTGTGGACGGTTGACTCAGATTGTATGCAGATTTAGATATATCAACAAATTGGAAATTTCACATGTGAAATGATATCAGAATCATCTAAAATCATTGCTTGTATAATAGGTTAGATTTTAAACTGATGAAAAACTTGCCAACAGTCATAATTAATGGCCTCCTGAGAGACATTTCCCTTCAACCAAGAAATCCAAGGTGTGTGATAATGCTTCATTTTTTTACATTAATCTTTCAACAGTTTTGGCAGGTCCCTGTAATCACACATATAAATAATATCTGTTCTGTTCTGTCAAATGTGTCTTTGATAACAAAGTGTCAATTGGATATTTGTGACAAGGATTTTGACAAGGCAAAATGGCCTTAATTCTGTTCTTCCGAGTGTCTATAGCATTGCTTGTCATGACGGGCCGTAAGATAAGCTTTTATCTCTTTAAATGTTTGAACATCTGAGAAAATATTTATTTCACTCCCATTTATTTTATTTAGCTCTTTCCCTCTCGGTTTGTATTTTCTCACCAGAGTTTTCATGGATCTTGCTTTAATGATTATCATAATCTTCTACTAATTACTCATCGTCATTATCACTAGTTTACCCATACTGCTAAGAAATGGCGCCAGTATTTAGACTATTTTACAATTGTACTTTACTAACAAAATACTGTGGACATATTATACTATTATTCATATTCAAATATAATGTACCCAGTTTTTTTAATCATTGGAAACCAAAAAAATAGATAAGAAGGAATTATATCTCGGAATTTTTGAGATGAGGTATTATTATTATTTCTATTGATATTCGGACCATCCTCACCTTTGTTGTTTTTCATACAACGTTTCGGCCGTTGCACTCTACGGCCTTCGTCAGGTATCATCTGGGAGATTTTGGGGAGTAACGAACCGAACCCTTAATTTATCCGACGGGGGTATATTGACCGTACTCCCCTCGGACACATAGCGCAGTGGTTACAGCATCAGACAAATTACTGTTAAGTAATCTGATGGTTCTAGGTTCGATCCTAGTGTGAGACAGTATAACAATACTACTAACGCTAAAAGAGGGGAGTACGGTCAATATACCCCCGTCGGATAAATAAAGGGTCCGAATATCAATAGAAATAAGAAGGAATTACTCTCGAATTAGCATTTAATTGTTGTCTCCCTTGCAAATGACCGACTGTTACAGGCAGAAAATATAACTGATCAGGTGGTAAATTATAAAAAATAGATTCACTACAGTGATGAACCCTTATGGAGGATCAAGTAACACCAAGTTTATCCAGAAATTGTGTTCATGATATTGTCATTTGTATAACTTTTGTTATCGTGTTTTTTTTCTGGTGATTCAACTTCATGAAGTACAAAACAACACAGAACTTGATTTCTTATGTAAAAATAATTTTGGAAATCAATGACATCTACAACACTTTGCATATTTCTAAATTCAATTACAATTAACCTTTGCTTATATCACCTTCAATTGAGCTTTCAGATTTTGTATATCAATAAATAACTGTCTGTATTCCATTTTGAGCTCTTACCATAAATAATAGTGGGTTTGTTTTGCCCAGTATGCTCCTTGAATATGGTTTTGAGCCCATTTGGGTGGTTCTTGTTGGCAGACATAGCTCTGTTTACTTTAGAAAATTGTTTAAACTTTTATATTGATCTTAACCCAGTAAAGATATAACATGATCGCACTAAATATTAAGATAAAATCGTGAGTGTGTGAGTGTTCGCCTGTCCGTCTGTCTAAATTTAGACCTGGTAATTAACATGCAAGCTTTATTTATTTTGAGACATGTCTACGTATTTTCTCATTTACTTTACTCATAAATGTTTAGGAAGAGAAATCAGTTGGTAATCAATATTTCATTTACAAAGCAGTATGGATAATGATTTTAAAATTGACCAAAATTAAGTGCACTTTCTTCTTTGTTAATAATTGAAGTAAAATGTATTATTCATATCTTTTTTAATATATACTTGTCTAGCATGTATGAAATCAAATTTTAGAAGTGCGTTAATTAGAATTGGTTACAAACACAGTCCTACTAAGACAATCAGTTGTGCACTGCACTCGCACACACATATACACATTAAATGATGCACACCTACTAAGCTACCTACTCACGCATCTACATAGGCGGCCATCTTTTATTGTTTGGTTTTCATGTCTCAACCATCTGCTGCCAAAAGGAATGAAAAATACAATTAAGACAAGTAGAATTGTTCTGTGCATTTCTTCCAAAGAGATTACTTGCCACAGACACGTGCATTTCCATTTTCTGTGCAGCCAAGCATTCCATTCGTCTCTCGCAGACACTTTCAGGTCAAGCCAAAAGCACTCTTCATAAGTCAATTCAAAACAAAGACACATCAGAATTTCCTACTTTCAAATTCTATCAGAGGAAAGTCTTACTAGAAAATATATTCACCCATTTCCAAGCAAAAGAAAATAATTAGTTCTCACAGCCACTTCATTGGCTTTTGTAGGTTTTATTGTAGAGTTTTCCAAACTATATTGGTAACACCCTTTTTGTAAATGAAATTTTTTGTGACACAGTACTCAAGTTTTCTAAGCCGAACCAAATATATAATGTCATCCTTGCAGTTCGACTGACTCAGGAGAAGTATCTTTCGAAAGATGTACAAAATTATACCTAATTTGCTTGACACACCTAGATATTATTGGCTTCGCACTAAAGTGTCATAATACAGTTTGAAAAGCTCTGTTTTATTGGGAGAAAAAAACTTTCTCTCTAGTCTATTTGCTACTAATGTATTTCCAGGTAAACTCCAGTTCTCCTCCTACCCATTTTTCCTTCTTCTTTCTCATTTGATTGAAATGATATAGAGGCATTGCAAAAGAAATTCCTGACTGTCATAGAATAGATTTAAAATCCCCCAGCCTGATTTTCATCTCTCTGATCAAACTACTATCCATAATCATATAAATAAACATATATCTCTGGGCACTGATACTTCCACAAACATATTTGTAAACAATTCACACCAATGCTCAACAGCGTTTATTGTTAAAGAAAAAAAATGGCTGCAAATCCTTGAAGCTCTCATTATAAAATCAATTCACCCCAAAGGAAACTAGATCTTACTTGGTTCAAGAACTGGAATTTTGAAAGTATTCAACAACTGACATACATTTGAAACAGTGAAGAATTCTTCTGTTTGTCACCCTGTGCGTGACATTATCACAATGCACTAATGGCAAATGCCGAGTTCAACGGTATTTAGAATAAATAATAAAAAACATTCAACATTTATAGTTTTTTTACAGTAAATGTGTTTCCCAAGTATCTTTCAATCTATAGGGCAAGCATATGCAATGATATATGTATAATATGTATATACCTATTTGCACTACAAAATTTCATTCTAATGTCCATTATTGGACATAGGCCTTCTCTAAGATTTGTCAGATCTCTCTATCATGGATATCACTGCTATCTTATTTTCTGCCAGGCGCAAACTGGCATATGATCTGTGGAGATCCGAGCTGTGAGTCATGATGTCCATCAGTTATCTGACGTTCTTGCCACAAGGCTTGCCCATTGCCATTTGGGTTCTTTAATGAATTCTGTCATGTCTCAGACTCCTATTTTTTTTTCTCATCTACTGTGCTCTCTCTCTTGTGAATGTTGTTCAGGTTTATACCTGGGTGCCTGGGGCTATGTCATCCACATTATTATCGAATAATTGTAGCCTCACAAATTGCCGCCCAAACAACCAGCTCAAAGATTCTTCTCTCTTTGCTCATCTGTGTGTGTTTCCAGTTGATCTTGGTCACATTATGGGGGCTACAACCTGGAAAATTTGCACGAGGACACCACTAGGCACCATCTGGAAAAGTTTTTCCCTTAAAAAAAAGTGCTTTTTGTAGACACTCAGGTCATTTTGATCCAACAATGACAAAATCTTCTGCAGTATTTTTTTAGGTAATTTCCTTCAGACAAACTATCAATTTTTTGAGAAAATTTCAGATGATTTGTTAGATATTTAGTTCTGGCTATGGTGATTCATTGATGTGAGGCATGGATATATTATTACTAATATCATTATTATTACTATTCATTTTCTCACCTGTTGCCTGGTGGTCGCGGCTGGAGGCTGAGTGTCAGCAAATCTCCCCAGGCCTCCAGCCCTCGTTTCTACACTCTGACAATGCACAGCAGTGCTGTGGTTTACATTTTCACAATGGCTGCCCGATGGTTCTTACTGAAGGCTGAGTGACTGTAAGTCTCCTCAGGTCTTCAGCCTTCCTCTCATCTCTCCCTCATCTATCACAGCAGTGCTGTGATTTGTACCTCCACTGTCAATTATGTATGTGTGTGTGTGTGTATTTTTTTTTTCCTCCTTCTCCTTATTTTTATGATCATTATTATCATTACTACTACTACTACTACTACTACATAAATTAGTTTTCGAAAAGTCTTATAGAAAAGTCCAGTGCATGTGTGAAAGGATCTTCAATGTTTTCTTTCATTTCCTCCTTCACTTTTTTTTTCATTTTTTGCACCTCATTAGTGAAAATGTCTTTTCCTAGAAAAAACTTCCCTCAGAAATATCTACAATTTTTGACATCTGACTCCACATGGATACTTTCTGTAAAAAAGTTCCCTGAGTCTTCTATGATTGGTAACCAAACTGAGAAACTCAGGGACATTTAATCATAAGCATGCCAAGATCTTCCTGATCAATTCCACAGACAATGGCCTCCCATTGGAGAATGCATTCATCACCGATTTACCAACATCTTCCAGACGCTATTGCAGCACCTTTGATTCTATTAGTGGTACATGCAACTGGCAACAACTCTGACAAGAGACGCCTCTGTTTGGCTCATGCCTGCAGAGGTCTTTCTTTTGTATGACATATGTTGCAAGAATAGTGGACAACCGATGGACATCACGACTCACAACATGAATCCCCAGAGATAATATGCATAACCAAGGCCGGTAGATAGAGAAACAAACTAAACGAATCCAGAAAGTATAGGCTCCGTGATGTCTACAATAGAGAAGTGTAGCGAATCCTGGGGAAGGTCTATGTCCAATGACGGACGTTAAAAGAATGTTGATGTTGATGATCATGATCATGATGATGGAATTATATTTTTATATTTGTTGCATTTGAGCCATGCTAACTGCATATACCTGGGCTATATGTGTGTGCATATGCATGTGCATGCATACGTATGTGAATAAAGAGATAAATAACCGATAGATTATTTCACTTGCTTTTCTTAAATTAATGATTGTAAGTTATTCATCTCAATTGGACATTAAATAAAACTACATAGACAGGTTTGGTTGGTCTGTCCAATGAAACTGTCACACGACCAATGTCTTTCGACATAAAGCTGTGTTGGGGCTGATCAATGACCAACTTACTTCACTCAGCAACGAATGTATGTTTTGTCTCGTTTGGCCCTCGCCTTCTCGAGGCCTATTTTTATTTACTTAGCAGCAGAGTTGCGTATTTCACAGCCATAGCACCTACAACTGACCTCAGTGCACAACACGGAAACTTCTAATCTCAGGTTGAAAATAATTAAAGGCCCAACAAAAGACACTTGGTTCATTGTTATTTTACACCTTCTCAACTGATTGTAGCAGGTCAGAGTTATCATGGCATTGGTATCTGAATGTCTATTTCAGTCTCTTTCTCATGCACGTGCATTGGGGAAGGGGGCACCGGGGTTGTTCAAGCCCCCATCTGTTTTCTCCTTTGTATCAAAAGTTTGCTTTCAGTCAAGATACAAAAATATATTTATACTAGCAGTCAAAGCAAAATTATGAATCACCGCCACTCATACATGCTGCTTTTTACGTTGTAAATTGAGCAGCATTTTGTAAAATCAAATTACCTTGATGAAAATACTACCAGCATGGTTTGAATCATAAATTTATGATTAAAAGACCTCCCCAAAACCTGACATAAACCAAGGGATTAATTAGACATAAACTTTTACTGTAAATTGAAACCCCCTATAAAAACTTATTTAAAGGGGAAATTTTCCAAGAACAAAAAAAACATTTTCCTTGCTCTTTGTGGTATTGCAAAATTTAACATGATTCTCTTGCTTTTAATCTAATAGGCAAATTTTCAATTTTTGTATCTATCTGTCTATTTATTTGATCTGCTTCAAGGTTTCTTTCTTTTAGTTCCTTCCATAGTCTTTTAGTTTCTGAAATCCATCTCAGTTTTTCTGTATCTAACTCAGCTGATCTCAAGCCATCATCATCATCAGTTTTTCAACATCCGTCATTGGACATAGACCTTCCCCAGGATTCGCCACACTTCTTTATTGCGGGCATCGCGGAGCCAGTATTTCCTGAATTTGTCTAGTTGATCTCTCCATCTTGTGTTCTGCCGGCCTCGGTTTCTTATGTGATCTCTGGGGATACATGTTGTGAGACGTGATGTCCATCAGTTGTCTTTCATTCTTGCAACATGGCCTGTCCATTGCTATTTTAGTTTTTTGATAGTTTCTGTGATGTCACGGTGTGCTGTCTTGTGATCCATCAGCCTCAATCTGTTCCTAATCTCAGTGAGTCTATCACATTTTTTCTATCAATCAATCCAGAAACCTGATTGATTGATAGATATGAATGAAGATAAATAGATTGATAGATAGATAGATAGACAGATAGATATGAACATAGATATGAAAGTAGGCTGATAGATATATAGATATGAACATAGAGAGATAAATATGGACATAGATAGATATGGGGCATAAATAGGTAGATTGATAGATAGATATGGACATAGATAAATATGGATATAAATATGGATATAGATAGATATGGATATAGATAGATAGATAGATAGATATGGATGTAGATAGATAGATATGGACATAGATATGGATATAGATGGATAGATACATATGGACATAGATAGATAGATAGATATGGACATAGATATGGATATAGATAGATAGATATGGACATAGATATGGATATATATAGATAGATAGATATGGACATAGATATGGATATAGATAGATAGATAGATATGGACATAGATAGATAGATAGATATGAACATAGATATGGATTTAGAAAGATAGATATTAACATAGATAGATATAGACATAGATAGGTATGGACATAGATATGGACATCGACAAATAGATAGATATGAGCATAGATAAATAGATAGATATGAACAGAGACAGATAGATTGATAGATATGAAAATAAATCAATAGACAACCTGAACAAACAAACCCAGAAAGGAAGAGACCGAGTGAGGGAGAGAGAAAGAAAGGTAGATTTGAATAAAGCTAGATGAGAAGAGGAAGTAACTCAGGTCAACATCTAAACTAGTTCAATGCTATTCAGTACTTTCTTCATTCTTCCCAAAATGCAATGCATGTTCCTTACAACCTATTTCCTTTCCAGGAAATGTGTGCAGATGATTTCAGAAAGAAAACAAGGTTCATTCAAAGTCAATATAAGAACAACAGTTGTACAGTATTTTATGTTTGTGCGATTGTTTTCCCATCTGCTATGTTTTGATGAGTATAGGCACGTTTGAATTCCTTCCACTATTGGCATATATGTGTGTGTGTACATGTATGTCTTTATGCATGTGCAGGTTAGTGTCTTTTTGTGTGTGCAGAGCAAGCTCAACCTTCAAGAACAAGAAAATCCCATTAGTCCTCAAAGAAAGGTTATACAGCCGATGCTTCCTCCCGATAGTCAGCCATGGAGTAGGGGGGATGGAACCTAACTAAAAGATTGACACTCAAACTCATGCAATGTACATGGGGGAGAATCGTGTTTGACATCATATGGAGAAATTTGAAAGATGGCACGGTATATCAGAGAGAAAACAGGAGAAAAATCAAATAGCAATGGGCTGGTTATGCTCATTATTATGTAGAGAAATTGGAAGATGGCACGGTATATCAGAGAGAAAACAAGAGATAACTCAAATGGCAATGGGCTGGTCGTGTAGCAAGAATGGCAAACAACCGTTGGACATCATGACTCACAATGTGGATCCCCATGTGTTCGTATGCATGTTTGTGTCTTTGTGTGTGTGTTTGTATGTGTGTGAATCTATATGTAGCTATGTGCATGTGTATTGTGTGTATGCAGGTGTTTATGCACTTGTGTGCATGGTTGTGTATTTGTGTATGTGTATGTGTGAGTGTGCATCTTAGTGTGTGTGTGTGTGTGTGTGTGCATGTTTAGTTGAGCATGTTCATATCTTTATGTGCGTGTGTAAGTGTATGTCTTTATATGTGCGTGCGTGGGTGTGCCTACTTGATTCAACTATCACTCTGTCTCTCCCAGTACGACCAATCACAGCTTTTTTTCCAACAACACCAAAGGTATTATGAAAGAGGAAATGGGAGAGATGTTTGAACAGTACATTTTGATGTTAACAAGGTCACTGGACATCTACCTCAGATGTTTGAAAAGCATAACAGCTTTGGTGACAAAATGGGTTGGGTTAAGGTGGGTCAAGGAATCTATCAAAGCCAGTAAATTTCAATCTGGTGAAGCAAAGAATACATCCGCTATATTAGGGACAGAAAGATGAACGTAAGTAAATAATCTATGTCCGGGGGCAATCGAGAATTTCGAGAAGTTGGGAATCCAAGTACATTAAGAATAAGATGAGAAACATCTTGTATAAGATGAAAAACGAAACAATTTTTTTTTCTTTAAGGTTAATTTAAGATTATTCGGCATTATTTGGATTCTTTATTCATAGAATTTTTTTTTTATCTATATAAAGTAGGGAGTGGGGTCCGGACTCTATCCCTTGATCAACACCTGTTGTCATTAGATTATCTACGTAAGAATGTAGTTCTAAACAGGGAAACATATATATGAACAAGTTATATAAGATAGATAACAGAAGATATGAATAGACTGAGATTAATAGAAAGACAGGAAGAGAAATAAATATTTCCTTGTTATATTGGTCTATATAAAAATGCCAATGTAAATGCGGGCTTGATAGGAAAGAATACAAAAAACAAAGAACTTATTTGTACAATGAACAAAGTAGGTGGAACATCTTTGTCTTTGTCAGGTGGTGAGTCACTTTTGATCATCTTCACTTTCTATTCAACTCTGGGCAAACAGCAAATTGAAGCGGATGTGTGAGTTCTGTCTTTTTGTTTAAATTTATTGTTCAAGTAAAAGAAGCCAGTATTGTTTGTGGATCAAGTATTATAGCAGGTCAAATACAATTTGTAACTTCAAACTTGACTGAACCAGTTTGAGCCAAGAAAGAATGGCAGTCATCGCTGACATCTGAGTAGGGGGAGCTCAGACTATTCCGATGTTGATTAAGAAAGAGGAAAGAAGGGAAAGCTTATACTTGAGATTAACTCAGAAACACAAATATGATTAAACATTTAACTATTTCAAGTTTCAATTATACCCATCTTATATATATATATATATATATATATATATATATATATATAGTCTAGGAAGCTTTACAGCTTTAAAGACTAAATACATGACGGAAAAATTTTTCAAAATTTATCATTTCAGTCAACTATTCCCAAATATCTGTTGATGCAATTCTTGTAAATTTTTCAGTAGGGTTTATGTTTTACGCAGAATTAGATATTATGGTGATATGAGAGAATTTCTTCTTATGGATCATAAGGTGTTTACCATGTGACTGTTATATTAACATGGCTCCCAAGCACCAAACACCACTTTCCCTTTAGTTATGATTTTAATATTTAGCTTTGTTTAATCATTTTTAGTTTACTTATCCAGTCTTGATCTCTTGTTATGGTGAGTCCCACAGGTTACTTTTAACTGTAAGAAAAAAATTTCATTTTTCTTTTTACCTTGCTAAAGAGTACCACACTCAAACCCGGCTTGGAATAGCAAGAATTTGTCATTGGGGACCGGCCTGTCTTTGAATCTAATCGTTTATTTTTATGGCCTATTTAGTGGGGGGGAGGTTGTCTTCCCTTTAGGGTTTTTTTTGCTCTTTCTCTCTATTTTATTTTTTATTTACAGATATATATATATATTTTTTTATTTGTTAATTTCTTTTTTCATTATTTGGGGGGTGGGGGAATTCTATCATTGTTTTGGGTGTTTAATCGTATATCTCAGAGCCCTACATTTGAATACACTTTTGAATGAAATTAAAAGAGGTTAGACATTGCATGTCAACAATCAAAGCTGGATTAGTCGACAAGTGGATAGAATGAAGAAGAAAAATAATACAAAAGTTTTGGTTTACTTATCCAGACTTGATCTCTTTGTGCTATGGTGAGGCCCATATAAGGTATTATCATAGTGTATTGCACATGGATGTTATTTTTGAATATACAGCATTCCATTTTTTTAAACAAAGGACCTACTTACGTAGGTCACCAATAGAGTCTAGAGAGCTTTACAACTCAAAGAACAAACAATCTCACCACGGAAACTCAAATCCACTTGTATATGCATTCATCCAACCATATGTACTCCCCAAAAGTGAATCACTCAAATCCCCTCCCCCTTATCTTTACTCTCATTCCTTTTTTATAGAATTCATCCTTGGGTCCGTTATGCAAGTTATATATATATATATATATATATATATATATATATATATATATATAATATACTACGAAAACCCACAAGAAATTTGTGTGTGTATATATATATATATATATATATATATAGTCACATACATAAATGAATAGCCTCCCTTCGTGATTGAGAATTTTTTTAGGGTTTTGCATGAGTGTAGAACCTTAGACGGAAAGGCTTGTATGCAGAATCTCCTTCCAGCATGTGCAATGAAGGTTTCATGTGAAGTGCGACATGTATATATCGAATGCCAGCCACCCTTTGAACCAAGGGTTTGTATCCCATGGTCTATCAAGGTGGCACAGATAAAAGTGAAGCCCTCATGGTCATAAGTTTGACAGGGATTTCATTCTCTTGACGGATGCCTGAACTAGCTATGGGAGTCAGCCACCACTCTGCAGGAGTGTCCTGACAGTAAAGCTGATCTGGGTAGTTAAACTCCATAAAGCAGATGATCAAACTGCTCCTCCCTCAGAGTAACTAGATAATATAGCAACCTGTACAGATAGGAGCCCAGGTCTGAGTCATACCTCACTAAAAAGGGAATAAGGAGGGACAAGAATCTTAGCAACAGGGAAAACAGTGATAATCCAGGGAAGAGGAAAGTTTAGGTATAGAGTATACTTACCTTTATCAGTCTGCTTAACTCTTAATTTCTGGGCCATTTTTTCCTGGTATGTCTGCCTTACTCAGTCTCCTGTTTTCATCTTTTTTTACGATTATAATATACTTATATGATTAATCGTGTGACTTTTTCTGTGTTTGTGACAATGGACACCTCCACTTAAAAGTAAATATTTTGATGAGAAAAATATGTCCCATCCACCTATTAAAACAATGGACTTTTCCACTAAAACAAGTTCATTAGTTCCTTTTCTTTAAAAAAGAATCATCTTATAGAAATTCAAATATATCTGTGTATTTTTCCATGAATATTATTAAGCATATATATATATATATATACATATATTAACAAATGGACATATTTAGTCTGACAGAATTAATTATGAATTGTGTTATAATAGAATATAGAAATTTATTTGAGATGATTTCCTGTCATTACATAGTAGATGTATTACTTGCCCTAGACAACGTAAGCAGAATGAACAATAATGGAAAATGGGGCTGCAGTAGGAAACAAATAGACTAAGAATGAATAGGATGAGAATTTGATGTGAAAACAGTTATTTGGGTCTTTGCATCACCAGCAGCTATTTAGATTGATGGTAAGAGCATCGCTACGTTGAAGCAGCTACCTTATCAGTGACAGGTTCAATTAAATAAGTTTCAAATAAGTTTCTATATATTATAACACAGTTTGTTATTCATACATATATATATATATATATATATATATATATATATGTATGCATAGCCCCTGGCAGTGGACTCTGGTTCCACATGGTACATTTTAATTCACACTCACACAACACACACCACTGATGATGGGGAGAATCCCGAAACATGTATGGACTATTGACATATAAGGATTAATAAACCTTACCACCAAAAACTTCACTCCCGAGTCTGTCTCACTCTTTAAAGTACACATTATATATATATATATATATATATATAAATGAAGAAGAAAATCAATAAAGCATCTAATGGATTCCTCATCCATTTGAAAATACTCATGAGTCAGAAGATGCGATCATAGTATTTTTGGACTTTTTTTTGTAAAAAATGTCGGATCATCAAATGGGAAAGGTGGTCTTTCTCCAACCAAGTCCAAATACCTTTGCTTAATGTCAATTGCACTCTAAAAAGAGTAAAAGGATCAGAGTATTACTGCAATATGTAAACAAGTAAATATAAGTAGCTGTCTATTCACAGCTCTAATTTGAATAGTGAGCAACTCATAAGTGAGAAAAGAAAAAAAGACTAATGCTTGACAGGTCTGGTTAGTCACCAAATAGAAACCATCACTTGACCACGTTGAGGGTGATCAATAGAAAAAATTGGAAAAAGGGGCCATTTTGTTGAACAGAAACAAAACAACCGTGAATTCTGCCGGACACAACTAAGCAACCAATTTAGCATAAACTTACATTACAAGTTGAACACCCCCACCCCACCCTTACTTTGCAGAGAAGGGGATTTTTAAAAAACAGAAAAAATGTCCTTTTCTAGACATAATGAGGAGTAAACGCTTAAATTTTCAGCCCTCTAGCTCCATTGGCATGGCTTGTAAGCCCAATACACACATAGCCAGCCAGACATACTTGAAAACTAAAGAAAGTTGTGTCGACAGTTTGGGTTGACTGTTTTTAATTTCCCTCCACGTAGCAAGAACACTCTTTCCACAAAATAATTTGCACATCAAACTGACAGAACATAAATGGTAGCCATGTTTGGGACTAAACCACACATTGTATCACATATGCAAACCATGATAGGGCAGCAATCACTGTCTGACATTTGTGTGTGTGTGTGTGTGACTCTGACAAGTATGGAAAACAGTATGGCCAATTTATGCAGGTAGGGCATTAATTTATCCCCTGGTTACATGGAAAAAAAAATTCTCTGGTCAGTTGGTTTCTCAGCTTTGATTTATTGATGTTTGCTTGTACTTACTATTGTTGACTTTGTACTGTCAGGCAAGCGAGGGAACTTGTCGAAAGAGCTTCAAGTGACAAGAGCAAGACTAAATGTGTCTGGATACAACACGTTGAGGCTGTTATAGCTTTATTTGGCCACTTATCACTCAGGAGGCTTTGCGGAAAGCCATAGAGAATGATCGTAGATCTCCATAGAGATACAGCTTAAAGACTTGGCACTGTTCCATATTAGTTATAAGACTGATGAATGAAACCTATTTTAGCTCTTAACTAAGCCAATGAATAAAAACACTTGATTGGAACTAAACCTGAAAAATCTTGAATGGGTATCATTCTGATAACATACTTTTAATATATATAAGTATATATATACATATATATAAATATTATTTGGAAATGGGTACATAATCGACCAAAAATAATCATAAATTGAGTTATATTATTTTGAAACTTTATTCAAAATGATCTCCCATTATTATCTGTTGAATGTATTATTTGGCCCAGACAACATTAATAGAATAAGAAATTTTAAAAAATGGGGCTGCTGCAGGAATTGAAATCTTTGACCAATCAGTAGCCATTTCAACATAGTGTTGCTCTTACCAATGAGCTGAACAGTCACCGGTAGCCCCCTTTTCTTTAATTCCTTATCTTGTTAATGTTGTGTAGGTTAAATGATACATTCACTTATAACAGATGATTTCAAATTCAGTTTTATAATAATACAGCGCAATTTATAATATATTCATCTGTACATTCATATATATGTATAAGTGAGAGGTGTCACACTGTCAGTCTGTAATATTATGGAAGCCATGGAAGTTTTAAAGTGAAAAATTTATATAAAGGTTTCAGAGGTGGGGTTCCATTTAAAATGTAACCATAATGCTTAACTGGGCCCTTCCTTTCAATTCAATATGTATACAAATCTTCTTATTTTATATGATTCTGTAGGAGGTCAAAAATTGAGGGAACATTTTTCCCCTTTTTAGGTGTGAACATTGGAGGGAAACCTTTTCCTCGATTCAAGGGGTCAAAAGTGAAGGGAAAGTTTCCCCTCTTTAAAAAGTAAAAAGTGAACGGGTATGGCTTTTGGCTCCATAAATACTTAACCTGGCATTAACAGGTACTAGTGTGTATATATATATATATATATATATATATATATATATATATAAGCAATAGGGAATGAGACAGACTCAAAAGTAAAATGTATATGGAGACTTTATTTGTTAAATAATTCATAGATGAATTAATTAGTATGCTATATAGGTTTCAGATGGGGTGCCTATCTTCAGTAGCATGTGTGTACCTTTAAATGGTTTAAAAGTTTCCATAGAAAACAAATGTAACATTACATGTTTTGCTTTGAAAGCTAAGATAGAAATCAAGAAAGAGGATTCCTGGGAGGTCAGAATGGTAAGTCTGGGCTGCATGGTTTTCATGGATACTGGGGAGCTGGATAGTAGTTTAGTTTTAGACCTTTGGGGTACTTAGTAAGTTGGGGATAAGGCTATCTCTACTTTTAATCAAGATAGTAGGGTAAGGGGGTCCTTGTTATGTATGATCATATATCCATTGGGAATGTATGTTCTGTATCTTTAATGGTCATTGGGGATTTTCTGAAAAGTCTGATGTGCCATACATTGGTATCTATAGGTGGGGGTCTTTGTAACTGAGTGAAGTTTTTGATGTTGGATGTACATAAAGGGGGATCAGATGTGGATAGGGTGAGGTAAGTTTGTGATGTTATTATATTTGGTTGGGAATCTAAGTTTCAAATGTGGGGTTGTTGTGGAGAATGAAAGCATATGAATATTAAATGGTGTTTTGCTTTAGGTAGAATTATAGTCTAGAGTAAAGTGAATTGGTGAGTAAAGAGTAATTATGAGTGAAAGGATTTTTGTGTTAGAGATTGTTAAGTTTAGTGCTGAGTCCGTTAGGGGTGATTTTAAGTTCTAAGTTTGTTAATCAACATATCTTCATGTAGTTCTAGAATTTTAGTCATGTTGAGAGGTGTCATTTTTCTCTAATTTTTCAATGATTGCAAATCTAGTATCTGTGCCGAGATTATGACTGGGTTCAGAAGTGTAGTTCTACTGGGAATAGGTTGGGATGATTGGTTGATTTAATTCTGTGTCTATAGTTATTGAGTCTAATGTTGAATTGCCACTCAGAATTGCTTATATACTGCAGTTTGCATTTATTATATTCTAGGAGGTAGATGACATTTTTGCTTCTGCAGTTAGAATAAGAGTAGATGTAGAAAGTATTGTTAGTAGTACAGCCAGTGGAAGGTCTTGATGTACTTGGACTATTTCTTTTGTTGCAGGTTTGGAAGGATTTAATGGTTTTAAGATGGTGTTATGTGAGACTTTTTTGTTCATTATAGGGTTACTGCTAATCATGTCTTTGATATTTGGGGGTCAGCAGTAGGTGATGTCACATGGTTTTAGGAATATTTCTTTAAGTTCTGTTTTGAGTGTAAGTACACTTTATCTCTTACTGATTATATGTGCCAAAGGTGGGAGTTTATTGTTGAGGGTGGTTAGAAGTAGTATGCGGTCAGGTTTATTTTTGTTAGAGAGTGGTGGGTTTTTTCTCTGGGTATTGTAGTGACCTTTTTTATTTGGTTATTTGCATCTTCTCTCGAATAGCCTTGTTTAGTGAGATGTTGTGGTAAGTTATGGTATTTGTTAAGTTCACTACCTGTAGAGCAAATTCTCCTAATTCTAAGATGAATAGAATATCATCTACATATCTGAAGTTGAAGATGCGGTTTTTGTCTTTTTCTGGGTATATGTAGATCTCTTTAAATTTACCTATTTGCTAGCATAGTAGGGGGCCACTACTGTGTCCTGGCACAGCCTTACATCTTGAGGAAGTGTCTCTTATCAAAGTTGAAACTATTGAGTGTGAGAATGTGTTGCATAAGGATGTTTATCATTTCTGTTATGGGTTCTTTAGTCGCTCTAGTGTTAAAGGCTTCTTTGGGGGCTAGAATGCATTCTTTATGTTTAATATTAGATTATAGGGATTTTACTTCCATAGTGATTAGAAGCACTTTTCGGGGGATGTTTTGATGTGTTTGAGTTTGTTCAAGAGGTCAGTGGTATCTATGTAGGGTTTAACTTGCGTAGAATAATTTGTGGATTTCTGGAAGTAAGTTGAACTTAGCAGGTTTCATGGAAGTAGGTTCAAGTGTATTTTGTGTCCTTTTTATCTATAATGTTATTGTTACAGATCTCTGTTAGGAAGTGAGTTATTTAGTTTTGATATTCAGTGAAGGAATCACTAGGAAGTTCTTTGTAAAATTCCATGTTTTTTGGTTGAGTTTTTGCTTCTAAGAGGTATTCATCAATACCCCAAATGACCATAGCTCCTCCCTTATCTGCTCTAGGGATTATCATCTGTACTGCTTTTAAGATTTTTAAGGGACTCTCGTTCTTTAATGGTGACTTTATCGTGGGGTTGAAGCTGATTATTGTGATAGTTAATGTAGGTTTTAATGTTTTCTTTGGCTGCTAGTTCAAATGTTTTGAAAGTGTTGTCTATGTTCTTGGGGGTGGAAGATCCTTTGGGATCTTTGAATAGGTCAAAATGTTGCAATTATGGTTCAATTTGCCTCAGCTCAATTCTTGTAAAGCAGTCATTAAGATCATTATTTCGGATATTCTTGTTGAAGTTATGGGTGAGGACAGAATTTCAGGCCTTTATTCAGCAGTATAAAGATATCTCCAAAGAATTTGATATATATATATATATATATATATATATATATATATATATATATATATATATATGTATATAACTTTTGGATGTACCTATGCATGTGATGCAAGTCATTTAATCTCTAATGTTAACCGGATAGTCCCTTTGCTTTTGACTACCTGAGTAGAGTCTGTTTTTATTTTGAGAAAAAAGAAAACATGGTTGAGTATTTTCGTGTTGTTCCACTTGTAACAATCTAGAAAAAGACTGTAATATTTTTTTTTGTAAATCGTAGAGCAAATCTTGTTCTTGAATTCATCATATGTTAACTCTGAATGAAATTTTTCAGCAAGTGTAACATGAAATATTATTGAAAAAATCCAATGTGGTTTTTAATTTTTTATCCATATAAAGACACATTTCAAAATAACCAAAAAAAAGTAGGTATTTCCAAGCATTCATCTTTACTCCCAGGAGAATTCAGCTTCAAAGGATCAAGAAATTGGTTTTAAGATTGAATGTTACTGCAGATCAGATGTTTTGAAATCAATATTTTGGAGAATGGAATTAAAAAAAAATCCTTTTTTTGAATTTTCCTTCAATTCTATGAGTCTTGTGAATTTTTATGATTTCTAAAAATGGCCCGTGCTGTTAGAATTAATATTTAGTGCCGTGACCTGATTCACTTGATCAAAAAGTGGTTTTACTGCAGGTGTTTGGACTAATGCTTCAAGATGAGTCTTGTTTGTTTTTTCTATTCGGCTTGTGAACTTATATCTGCTTTTACAATTCTTTAAGATTATTTTAAATGTTATCTTAGCTATGGCTGATGAGTGGGTATAAAGCCAAAAGTATTCAATCAATGCATAATACCAGCTATGACATAGATGTAAAACATGGGGATGGGGAGTAATTAAATGAACTGGGAATCAATTCAGAATCGAACAAAGAGCTATAGAAAGAGCAATGCTAGGGATAGATTTGAGATAGAAAAAGATCAACATGGATCAGAGGGAGGACTAGAGAGAAGGATACTGGGCAAATAATTAAGCAACAAAAATGGAGATGGGATTGACACTTAGCAAGAAGAGATGACAACAGATGGAGCCAAAGGCTATCCGATTGGTGTCCCTGAGATAGTGAACATAGTTGGAAAAGACCAGACACAATATGCAGGGATGAGGTAGAAAGTTTTGCTGGTAAGACATGGCAAAGGTCAGACTTTTTGATTAACCTTTGTCATTTTCTTCTTCTTCCTCCTCCTCTTCCTCCTTCAGCTACTATCACAACTAGTAATGCTGAATATCAATTTTCTCAGCCGTATCATATTGGATTGATTTGAAACTTGGTCCAGTGCCCTGGTAGAACCATCCTCGTCTTCCTCTTCCTACCATGGATAGTAGACACATCATTGAACTGATGGTACTTGTTGTTTCAATGTAAATCTCAACTGCAACAGCAATGTCTATAACTCAAGGCTACTATTTCAACATAAAGCCGTCACATCATTTTATGCTTAGTTGCTATCTAACCACTAGGTCTGGTTGGTCATTCACTAGAAACTGTCACCTGTCTTTTGGCAGCATGCCTTGTTGGGATGATCAATTGGTAAAAAGGGGTCAAGTTGCTATTCAACCACTGAGCTGAATGATTACCGCAACAAGTCGGATTAGACACTCACTCGGAACTGTCACTTAATCATCATCTTTTGGTAGCATGCTGTGTTGGGGGGATCAACTGAAAAATTGGAAAAAGAGGTGAAGTTGTTATTTAACCATCAAGCTAAATGATTACAGCAACAGTTCTGGTTAGTCACTCACTAGAAACCGTCACCTGATCAATGTCTTCTGACATGAAAAATTTGAAAAAAGAGATGATCGATGAATAAGTTGGTATTTTGTTGGGCAGTGATCCCTAAAAAAGTCTGAACAGTTTAAAAACAACTGTGGATTCTGAAGGACACAAATAGAGGGATCAATTTATCATAAACTTACATTGCAAATTGAACCTTTAGCAAAAAAGGTACGAACAGGATAGAGGTGGGGGTAATTTTCAAAAAGATGTTCAAAAAATTGTTTCCAAGGCATCATCATCATCATTGAAATTTTCAACCTTTTAGCTCGCCAATACATATGTAACCAGCCAGATCAGCTTAAAAACTGGAGAAACCTATGTCAACAGTTTTGGTTGACAGATTCTGACATTTCTATGTCTCTGTCAAGTACTGAGCATTCGGTCTTACACAACAGTTGTATTTAAAGGCTATTTGGACAATGTATGGAAGGTCATTTCATCCTTTGCTTCTCCATCTTATATTGTCAACATCAACATCAGATGAATTAGTTCCGATGTAATTATTTCATGAATGGCCCATCTAACATTCCTATATAAATTGTTGGCATTTGAAATAATGATGAAGATGTTTGAGTTTCCAGTGGCCGAGCGATCAACAGCATAGAGAATGGAATCATCGAGTAGAGTTCAAACTCCAACTGAAACAGATTGCATTCACTTTACAGTGGTGCCCTTGGGAGAGAGTTGAATTCATCTCCCATCACATCATAGGCCAGGGTGGGAAGATTAATCCAATCGTATACCCATGTCTTACAGACCTTGGGAAAGGACTTTGTCCAACAAAAGACTTTGATGGCTGATCAAAAAATTATTTTGTTCAATTATTTCAAAGAGTAATAAAGAGAGATGGAAAGGGGAGGGAGTTCACAGGGATATGGTGTATACCTACCAATGAACTTCCAGGTTTTTTATATGATCAATATCTACAAATGGAGACATTATTGTATACCTAATTCTCAAAATCCAGCCTTACCATGTACCTAGTTCTCAAAATCCAGCCTTATCATGTACCTAGTTCTCAAAATCCATTCTTACCATGTACCTAGTTCTCAAAATCCAGTCTTACTATGCACCTAGTTCTCAAAATCTAGCCTTACCATGTACCTCATTCTAATAATCCAGTCTTACCATGTACCTAGTTCTCAAAATCTAGTCTTACCATATACCTAATTCTCAAAATCCAGTCTTACCATATACCTAGTTCTCAAAATCCAGCCTTACCATGTACCTAGTTCTCAAAATCCAATCTTACCATACACTTAGTTCCCAAAACCCATTCCCATCACTGGTAATAAAAGCAGAATTTCCGATAGAATTAGGAGTGGGGGAAAAACTATATAGGAAGTAAAATAATTGTCTCCATATTGTAATATCAAAACAAATCTATAGCATAATACTAAAAATGTTTTTGTTCTTCAGGCAATATTTTCACTAACAACTGAGTTTGGCGTTTACACCCTTTTAAAAAGACCTAAACAAAATTATATGGCCTGATCTTTTCTGTAGGGAACTGATGACTCAAAATATTTCCGCATTGATCAAGTTTCAACATTCTTAACCTTACTGTTATTCAATGAAACCCAAGGCAGAATGGTTCTCCCAGGAATTGGTGAGAGGCATTGTTATTTTATTTTTAGTTTTCCGATTGAAAACACAGCATGCAGTTTGTTTATATCTTTGGTCAACAGTTTTTTTTCCTATGGAATTTTAAAGCCAGCAAAAATTATTAGAGAAAAAGAAACATTAGATGTAAATCCTTGATACTTACACGGGGATGATCATATAAACAACTGATAACCAGTGATCAAAGTGAGTTTTTTAGATTTATTTATTGTTTGGTTTCAAATCAGAGCATGGCATTGATTTTCTTTGAATATTCATTCCTCTACTTATAGAATTTGCCACATGATTGGCTTTATTTTCTACATAGGTCAAAGGAGATAACTGATAAATGCTAATTAAAGAGTAATCTCCTTTATTCATTTTTTGAAAATGCAAAAAAAATCCAAGTTTATTCTAGTTCAACAAGAAAATATTGAACAACAATGTTTTTGATATTATTCAAGTACAATGCAGTTGAGAGAGTTTTTAAATTCTGCAATCATTTTATGATGTTATGGGCAAACTAAGTTTTATATATTATCAGGCAGACAATATAATCCCAATAAGATTTGATATTATGATTCGAAAGGGAAGAAATTCAGCTTGAGAATTAGATTTATAAAGTGATTGCTAAAAATGAAATCAAATAACTAAAATCATAAACAGGTCTGGTTAGTCACTCAGAAGAAAGCATCCTTTGACCAACGTCATTTTGCTGCATGCCATGTTGGGGTTGATCCACTGAAAAATTGGAAAAAGGGGTGATCAAGGAAAAACTTACCTCTCCCGCCCTTTGTTGAGCAATGAAAGTCTGGATTTAAAAAAAACAAAAACAAGCTTGAATTGTGTCGGATACAAACTAAGGGATCAATTTAGAATGAACTTACATTGCAAACTGAACCCTCACCTAAAAACCTTTTTAGAGGGGATATTTTCAAAAAAGATTCTTAGACATAATAATGAGTATATATTTGAATTTTCAGGCCTCTAGCTCCATTTGTGCCGCCGTTACGCGTGTTACATACATACTTAGTCATCCAGACCAATCTGAAAACTGAAAAAAGCCAAGTTGTTAGTTTCTATTGGTAGTTTCCAATAAACCTCATGCTTAGTGTGTGTTATCTTGTTAGATTAAAAGAGTTCTTCCAGGCTTACACAAACATCTTGAGTTTGCTTTTAATTTTTTTTATGTATTCATTTTATTCATTATATTTCTTTCCATGAGTTTTTGCTTATGCAAATTAGCACTATATGACAGATATCAATAGTTTCATTAACATTTTATTAAATTTTCCTAAACTTCTTTTTCAACAATTCCAAATTTATCGCATTTTCAGTGAATTTAACAGTTTTCATTTTCATTTATTAGCTGAGATGCAAACATCGAACATATGTTTTCAGCAATACCTATATTTGTTATTTTCATATCTTGTTGAATGTGAATTATTAATACATACGCATTTCAGCAAATCTACATGTCTGGATTATATGCAAATGAGAATTTATAGATCTGTATCCCTCAACAAATCTCCATGAGACCCCCAAAAGAAGAAGAAATCAAGCGAAGAATCACACTAGGATGGCAAGCCTTAGGCAAGCAAGCTCAACCTTCAAAAATAAGAAGATCCCATTATTCCTTAAAAGAAGGGTGTATAACCAATGCATCCTCCCAATAGTTACTTATGGAGCTGAAACATGGAACCTAACCAAGAGACAGAACTGCAATTTGAGAACCATACAACATGCACATGAAAGAATAATGCAGGGCCGCACATGGAGAGACTACAAGATAGCATAGTACATCCAGAAAAAGACAGGAATCAGGGATATCAAAGAATCCATTAAAGATCTCAAATGGCAGTGGGCTGGGTATGTCACAAGAATGGCAGACAACCGCTAGACACCATGACTCACAACATGGATCTGCCAAGATCACATGCAGAACTGAGGCCGGCAGAATATTAGATGGAGAGACAAGCTAGACAAATTCAGAAAGTACTTGCTCCGCGACGCCCATGATAGAGAAGTGTGGTGAATCCTGGGGAAGGTCTATGTCCAATGATGGATTTTAAAAGACTGATGATGAAGATGATGATGATGATTCCTCATGACTCAAGTAAATATATATTACTTGCATTCTCACCAGCCATTATAAGTCCACGTCTGGACATAGGCTTTTCCCATCTCCCTCCATGATGTTAATGCATTTGATATCATCTGCTGGGGGAATTCCAGTAAGTGCCACCAGGTGGCAATACTAGTGACATCCATACTAAATCATCTATGAAATGGAGGCAGCCATGCTAAATTGTATGAGTTTAGTCAGAGCAGTCAATGAGACTGGTCAGTGGTTTATCTCCAGTGACCATTCAATATTATTTACACATTTATTATTTGTACAATCTCATTCACCCTGATCCTCTTTCAAATCCATACAGATCCTTTTCTATCGCTATGTCATTCCGCATGTTGATCTTTCGATGGCCATCTCAGCTCTCCTGAATTTGTTTACGAGTGATTTTGTAAGGTTCCAGGTTTCGTCCCAATAAGTCCAGGCTGGTATTATGCCTTGATTATATTCTTAACATTTCAAGCATATTCGCAATTAGCTTTTAGGTATGTCTCTGAATGACAGGATTATCTTATGTTTAGATAAGTTATGCAAATATATATTTCATTATAGATATATTTATTGCATACCAAAAAAGCACATCTTTAAAGAAATTTATTTTTCTCTCAATTTTCTACAACTCCTCATATTTTCCAGTTTTTGATAATTTTAAAACAATACGGCAACAGTATTGAGTAAAATACATCATTTTTCTTTAATATGAAAAAAGCATCAGTTTTAATCATGGAAAATCAGAGATGCCTACGTTCAGCAGAATTGTTTCAATGCAATTTCTAAGACATCATCATCCAAAGCAGTAGCAGTTGTAGTAACAATATTGATGTAGGCACAAACACACAGACACAGTAGAGTCTTGCTTTACCCTCTTCTTCCCTCTGTTTGCTGTGGTATGACAAAAACCAATAAACAGACAAGAGAAATTTCATGAGATCTGAAAAGATGTGCTGTTTATTTCATACCATGTTTGGCGGTATCATCTAAATATGATTTTATTCTACTTGCTAATTGTTAAACGTATTGATAACGTCCATACTTATTTGTAATTAAACGTACACATGAGATAATTCATGTTCAATATCACATGGAGAGCCCACAAGACAACACAGTATATTAGGGGGAAAAACAGGAGTCTGAGAAATCATAGGAACTTGTAGGGAACTTAAATGGTTATGGGCTGGCTATGTGGCAAGAATGGCAGACAATAGAGTGACATCATGACTCATGACATGGATCAACAGAAATCAAATGCAGAACAAGGCCAGCAGAATATGAGATGGTGAGGTTCATAAAATATTGACTTAAAGACACTCCCAATAGAGAGATGTGGTGGATCCTTGGGAAAGGTCTATGTCCAAAGACGGACGATAAAAGACTGATGGTGAGGATGATGATAAAATTAGCCAACAAGAAAGATGGAACAAATATTTTGTGAATATTTTTTTCATATTGAAAATACAACTTTAACAAAATTCCCTGAAAAATTATCATCATCATTATCATCAGTCTTTTAACATCTATGGTTGGAGATGGCCCTTCCCCAGGATTTGCCACACCTCTCTATCGTGGACATTGCAGAGCCAATACTTTCTGAAATTGTTTAGTTTGTCTCTCTATTTTGTATTCTGACAGCCTCGGTTGCACAACTGATCTTGGGGGATCCATGTTGTGAGTCCTGATATCTATCGGTTGTCTGCCATTCTTACTACATGAACAGCCCACTGCCATTTGAGTTTTCTGATGGATTCTATAATTTCTTGGACTCCTGTATTGTGCTGTCATGTGATCTCTCAAACTGAAGTTGAGCAGGATTCTTTCATGTGCCCGTTGTGTGGTTCTCAGTTTGTGCATTTGTCTTTTGGTTAGGTTCCACATTTCAGCTCCATACATGACATTCGGAAGGATGCATTGGTTTTATACCTTTCTTTTGAAGACTAATGGGATCTTCTTGTTTTTGAAGGTTGAACTTGCTCTGCCAAAGGCTGACCATCAAAGAGTGATTATTCACTTGATTTCTTCTTCTTTTGAGGATTCCATGGAGACTCATTGTCCTGGATAGATGCAATGGTCTATTTCATCAAGTTTTGTGTCTTTGATTTTGATTGTTGTGTTCTTATTTCCAAACTGTAAACAAAAAAAGCGGGATTAGCTTTTATCGATGATTATAGCTTCTCTGTGGTCTCTGAAAACAAATATACCTCCAGTTGTTTCTTTGGATTCTATCATGATAAAAAAGAAAAATATCAAAATTCTTAAACCAGTAATTCACTTTTAAACAGTAAATATAATTTTGGTTGCCTTTTTGGATCTTGATATCATTAATAAGAAAAATCAGGAAATGTAAAGTTGCATATCATCTACATGCAATTTTTGTTGACTTCTTGAACTCAACTACCATACCAATGTAAAATGTTGAGTTCTCAAAAATAGATATATCCAAACTTCATATAAATGAATCACCATAGCCCACAGGTGTACCAGTATTTATTATCTGAAATAATCATATAAAAAAATTGATCTTTCATTTGAAATGATCTAAAAATACTATCTCAAGATTTGGGAGTTGGTCCTGAATGTCAATTGAGACCAAAAAAAACACTTTTTTAAAAGGAACAAAAGATCAATTTTGGATGGTGCCTAGTGGTATATCCATACAGATTTTCAAGGTTGCAGCCTCGAAAATGTAACCCGGGAGCACCCAGGCATGAATATATATATATACACTGATAAGCGAACAGAGAAGAATCCGTAGCCCACTTGGCTGGTTGTTGGTCAAGCCATCTGTGAGACTAGATGAGTCACTCAATTGAAACCATCATCCAACCAATATCTTTTGGCAATATGCGGTGTTGGCTGGATCAATGAATGAACTACTTCTCTCACCTTTTGTTGGGCAATGATCACTAAAAAATCTCAAATTCTAAAAACAAGAATTGATGCTGCCTGAAATTTAAATGTATCTACCAATGGCAGACAACCGATGGCAGACATGTTTAGATAGATACATTTGAATTTCAGAACACGTAGATAACCTCAACCCAGCAACGGTCAGTTGCAAGTCTTCATTATCATAAGTCTTTTATTGTCTGTCGTCAGATATAGACCTTCCCTATGATTCGCCAGATCTTTCTATTGTGGGATTTGTAGAGCCAATACTTTCTGAACCTGTCCAGTTATTCCGCCATCTCATATTCTTCCAGTTTCGATTCCATATCTGATCTCTGGGATCCATACTGTGAGTTGTGATGTCTACCATTCTTGTAAAATAGCCAGCCCATTGCCATTTGAGTTTCTTAATGGATTCTATGATGTCTTGGGTCCTTATTTCTTTCCTCATATACTGTACTGTCTTGTGATCTGTCCATCTGATGGTGAGCATGGTTCTTTCATGTGCACATTGCATGGTTCTCAGTTTGAGGTTCAGTCTCTTGGTTAGTTTCCATGTTTCAGCTCCATAGGTGACTATCAGAAGGATGCATTAGTTGTATACCATTCTAGTGTCAATTAATATCTACAGCAACTCTGATAACAGACCAACAAATTTGTCTAACATTTTTATTGCTCACATTTTGGTCAATTTTAATCTTGGGTCCCGATGGCTTTCAATAGACATTTTTTTTTGTATCATTTTAATACTATGTTTGTACGAGAATCGATTATCTGCAATATGTTATTTCTCCTTTCTAAATTAGAAAACATTTCTCAGCGCAATTTCATCTATTTATTTGTTATCAGCTTGTCATTGAAAAAATTTAATTGTTGACCTTCTAAACCCTGAATTATTTTTAGGGCTAAATATTCCTTCTTTATTCCCGCAAGCCATAAAGATAATTCTACCATTCTTTATTGGATTCCAGGAAAGTAGCTTGGCTTCAGGCTAATCTCTGTACATCCGTTCTCAAAAAGGTTCAAGGCCAAATGATAAGATCACCAAGTCCTCAAATAAATAAGTGTGAGCATATGTAGGTATCTTGGGAGTTTTGAGAATTTAAACAGCAGTATCTATGCAGCCATCTTTGTAAGTATTATTGAAAAGTTTCAAGGTTAAATGATTGGATCATTGCGATCCAAGCTGTGTGAGTATGTTTGTGCGTGTGTGTGTATGTATGTTTGAGAGAGAAACAGGGGCAGAATGAGAGAGATAGAGAAACAGGGGCAGAGAGAGAGAGAGAGAAAGAGAGAATCTGTTTTTGTGAATTATTTCCTGTATTCAAGTTTTTCAATTAATCTTTATAAACGTCCGGATTTGTATGACACTATGATTGAAAAGGTTTTCTATTCGACGTTTGTTAGCAGTGATTTCTGTATGTATGAGAGAGCAGATGATGTTTATTCATAATGCTGCCAGGGCAAATGTGACATAAGGTCAAGTTTAATTTGGGAACCCTGTGGTTCCAGAAATTCTCTATTTCTGTTGACACGTCCTTTTTAGGGGTGCCTCAAGCATCAGGCAATGAACCTGACCATCCACTTTCAAGTACAATGGGTAGATAGAGGCTAGAGAAACAGCCCCTGGGACTGAAAATGTTATTGAAAATGTTTAGCTCATAACACAAAGATTTTAAAAAATCACATGGTGTTAGATTCCCATATTTATGACAATGAGGATAAAGACACAATTGTTTAAAGCCGTCCACCAAAACTGTCACCAAATTAGGTTTTCCCAGTCTTCAAGTTGGTATGGCTGGTTATATAAGTAAAATGTTAATCATGTAATGGTTTTCTATTGTGTGACTAACCAGACCTGTGATCCATTTTATGAATGTGATTATGCACACGAGTATCCAGATATATTTATACTACAGAGGTATTGCAGATTTTACAAGGGAACAAACTAAAAATCTATACTGTACATGGGTCCTTAACAATTCTTCCAATATAAAAAAAAATTCTTTGTGAATTCTAACTGAATCCTTAATGGTCTTTGTCCTAAAAAGAAGGGTATACAACCAATGTATCCAACCGATAGTCACCTATAGAACTCAAACATGGAACCTGACCAAAAGATTGACCCTCAAACTGAGAATCTTGCTCAATCTCACATGGGAAGATTATAAGATAGCGCAGTATATCAGAGAAAAGGCAGGAGTCCGAGACATCAAAGAAACAGTTCGAAAATTCACATGACAATGGACTGACCATGTTTCAAGAATGTCAGACAACCGCTGGACATTATGACACACAACATGGATCCCTAGAGATCATATGCAAAACTGTGGCCTGACAAGCTGGATAAATTCAGAAAGTGCTGGCTCCGCGATGCCAGGGAGGTCTAGCAAATCCTGGGGAAGGCCTTTGTCTAACGACAGACGCTAACAGGTTACTGATGATGATGATGGAGGCGTTCTGCCTGATGTAGATTCAGGCTCACTGACCTGATTTGTACAAATAAAACTGATCGATAAGGGATGGTATGTTGTTACATTCACTTCAAGTTTGTTGGCATAATTCAGGATTTCTTCATGTAATGTTTTAAATCTGTTTATATAGTCCAATATCTTTAGGTTCCTACCGAGTAAAAAGAGCTGTTTATCAGAATATTATTGCAGGTGCTGGAATAAGAGCTTCATTGTGACTTCTTGGTCAACTTTCAACTTTTGGGTCCAATGCTCTCGGGAAATTCAGATGCACTGGTGGAAAAGATTTCTCTTCATAGAAATGAATAAGCAACATATGATATGGCCAACTTTGAATGTAATCCCGGAAGAAATTAGAGTAATGATTAGTTATCATTATTTTAATTATTGTCATCATGAAATTTCATTCTATTCTTCAAGAAGAAACCCTCACAGCAAAGGCAATTTGCAATGTAATCCGTGAAGCAATTAAGGTAACTATTGGTGATCATTATCATCATCATTCTGATTATTGTCATCATGAGTGTATTTCTATTAAAGATAAGTGTTCAAGAGGAGAACCCTCACAATAAAGGCACCAGAGTTAATCACTTTGTAATTGAAGCTTCTCTTCAACTTTTATTAAAGGCAAATCACCTTTAAAATTGCCGGATGTCCATTTTGATTTCAAGTTCCACATCTCTACATTTTAATTACAAGCTGAATAAATCGTTGCTCTTTTCTTCCTCTTTTTATATAAATACCGTCACTCTCATTCACTCTTTCTCTCTCTTCACATATCTATAGGCCTCTTACTGATCAGCCTTCTCTGTCTATTTTTTTATTCTTTTATCATTCTCTTTTTTTTGTACACTAATCTTTCTTACCTTCTCCTCTCCTCTTTCAACTTCATTCTCCCTTCCTCATTTGAGTCCTTCTTTTTCTTTTGCCTGTATTTCTCTTTCCCTATTTTTACTTACAATCTTTCTCATTGCCTTCTCTCTTCTTCCACTCTCCCAATGACATTCCCTAAATCCTCTCTCTATCTATTCCCTTTTCTTTCTCCTACCTTCTCCTCCTTTACATTATCTTCTTTTTCCATTTTATTCTCTCTCTCTTAGATAAGCAAGGACATTATTTCTATTTTGTATTTTTTAACAAGGGAGACAATTCATGAATGTTAAAAAATTGACCATTCAGGATATCCACAGGTAGATAACTTGAGGATTGGTGGAAAGAAACTCTTTATTGGTTATGACTTTCTCATCAGTTGATTGTTGTCAAACTAGTTTTACTTCAGATCATACATTAGTAGAATCTGCCTGCTGTGCTAAATTTTGATATAGTCAACCAATTTCTGTAAGTGTTTTGCTAAGGCCTTGATAGACCTTAGCAGGAAGTCTGGCAATACATTGGCCATTGGCCATAACATGTCAAATACATTCCTCTAGTGAATTCAAAGTTTGTGTTCTAGTACTTCTCCTTCTCTCACAACCACAAAAAGTCATAGAAATAGAGCTGTAATTACATAAATGATATCTAATTTCTCATCAGGAGTTAACCCTTGTTCAGCTTGTATTAAGACTTCACATAGATTCATTACATAAAATCTAATAATCATATCCCTTTGTTTATCATGATATTAAGTAAGTATCAAACGATTAACAAATAAATGTTATTGTTGTTTCATTTTTTTTCCTATCTGTTTAACATTGTACCACCCGAGTCATAAGCAGTGAAATTTTAAAATGCATCTTGTTGTCAGTGACCCAACATCTTTACAAGGAAAGTCATACAAAGTCCTTTTATACAAATTCCTGATCTTAACATTTACAATAGGTAGAAATGAAGGAAAAATTTAAGTCGGCTGCTTCTTTCCAAAACATCATGGATTGGTTTTTTAAACAAATATTTGCGGGCCTGCAGGAACTAGTGAGATGTGTACAGGGGATAGCCCTCTGGTCTGTGTAATGAAGTTTTAGGTGAAGTGCAGCATGTATGGGATTGACTCCACCCTTTGAATTTAGAGTTTTGTATGCCATAGTCCACCAAGGTGAAACGATTGGAGCAAGGTCTTTAGGTCATAGGTTTTCTGTTGGTGTTCCTTTATCCTAAGCAGATGGTTTTGCTGGCTGTATGTCCGCTCACACACGATCATTCACGAAAGAAAATGTATACACTCCTGATAATCAAGATTCAAAACCATAGTCTTTATTCTTTTTCTCTCCCTATTTTTCTACTTTCTTTGTTAGTTATTTTCTCCCCTTTTTGCATAGAAATCCCAATTTAGGTGCATATAACTGAATGCCATAATATCAGTTGAGTAACCCCTTATCCAAAATTACCAGAAGTGTTTCTGAATTCAGATCATTTTGGATTTTGGAATATTAGCAATCATAAAAATATTCTCTAATAGCTTGACTTTCTGTGTTATAGATAAATATGAAGACTTATTTTTTCTTATTACTGTTGCCCATAAGGCTCTCTGCAGCCTTTTTTGACAATCTTAACAACATCTTTGTAGAGATAAGAGAGTAAGCAAAATGAAAGTTTTGAAGCATATAGGTCTGACAGTGATGATAATTGTTTTGATTGGGTCTTGTTTTATCTTTCATTTCTTGTGATGTAAATATAATTTCCTTTTCTAAAGAGTTACACAAAGCTTTTACTTGTCAGAATGAGTTAATTGTCTCAAAAATCAGCCTCGTCTCTCATCTTTGAATCGTACGACGGTGAAGTCAGGTGTAGAATTATCAACCTGTGACTTTATGTCAGCTTTTAAAAAAGTTCAACTTTTGGAACATTTTCAGTTTTCCGAATTTTGGATGAGAGGGTACTCAGACTGTAGTAATAATACTGTATTTTCTGTTCATGGTATCTTTGTTATCTCCCTTGTTAACAGTCCTCTCTTTTCAATTCCCTTTTCTCTCTCTCTTACTTGATCTCATCTTATTTTTTCTCTTTTCAACTTTGTCTTTTCTCTGTTACTCATTGAATTTATCAGTGCTTCCTTCATGGGAAATACACACACTATCAATTTTGTAATGCTTGATATCGTTTCAGTGATGCACTTTTCCCATGGATTATTCTGCCGGGAATTACCAAAATAATCCAGCACAAATCTGATACTGTTTTTCTCTCATCAAGTTTGTTCACTCATAATTCGAGTGCAGGGTTGCCATGATGCCTATTTTTTCCCTGGATATGTCCTCCATAGATCCTGAAATCTTCATCTGGAGAGAATTTTTAAAATTCTTCAAAAGCCCACAGAATTAATTATCATGGCTATTTCAAGGTTACATGGTGCTAAATTGAGTACCAGCGTGCACAGGATGTCTTCAGGGAATGACTCCTTTTTTGAATGTTTTGATATAATAACTCTGCACTAAAGTATTTTTGCTGTGCATTTGACAAAATAAACTAAAAATAACATGAGTAATTTTTCTCTCTTCTGGCCTGTTCACCCATTTTGATGGCACCCAAAGCCTTGGCCCACATAAGCCGAAGAAAAATAAGTTTAATTGATAGAGCGGCGGGTATATGAAGTTTTGGTGAGGTTGAGGCGTAATCTTTGCTTTTGAAACTTTGTATTGTTTAATGGGACTGAGTGTCCTTGGAAATATGGTTCTCAGTTTCCAAAATAAATAGAAAAATTGAAAAAAAAAAAAAGTTTGGAAATAACACAAATGTATGCAAAAAAAACCAAAAACAGAGAGAAAAATTCCTCGAGAATGTTTTTGTTTTTTCAAGTAAGAGAATTTTGGAAAGCTATGAAGAAGAGTAGAGAATTTTAAAAGCTATTACCTCAACAAAAAGTGACAAGAAATGAAAGAAAGAAAAAAAGTGTTATCATTTGTTTATTTTTTTATTTTCATTTTTGCTTCTTGTCTTATGATTTTGAAAGGATAACTCTTGGTTTGATGAAAAATGGGTTTAAAAATATATATATTTGTAGAAATTGAGCAAAAATAAAATCATTAATACAAATATATAAGAAAATAAATTATATATATTGGCTTTGATTCAGACAAAAGTAAGCTTAGTAAATCTAACTATATAAATACCACTGTCACTTTTTCCTACAGCAATATTCCAAGCCAGTACATGGAATAAAAAACACTGCCGTGACTGCAATTTGATCACCTGACATAGACCTTAATAGACTGATGACAAACACACGAGCTACAGAAGAATTATGAAACTCTATTTGAAATGACCTTCCGTCATTACATGGAGAATGTGTCACTTAGCCTAGACAGCTTATGATGAATACACAATTCAAGAAAATGGAACTGCTACAGGAATAGAACCAGTGATCGATAGGTAGTCACTTTAATGTAGCGTTGTTCTTTCCATTGAGCTAAACAGCCCAGCGGAAAGGTGAAGGCCCACATAACTGCTTTATCCCCACATTCTTGTTTTGATCATTTACTGTCCAAGTCTGCACTGTTGTTTCTCAACACAGACAATTAATTGTTTATACTATTTACATTGTCTAGGCCAAGTGACATATTCCCTACATGATAATGGGAGGCCATTTCAAATAGAGTTTGAAATCATATAACGCGTTCATAATCATTCAGTCAGATTATATATCCATTTCCTAATAACATAATTGTCTTCAGATCAATATTTGAGCCCAGGTAGAAAGTCAGTAATGCTGAAATCAGCACATCCACATGTGAGTGAATAGCATTTTTTATCAAGTTATATTGAACAAAGAGTATTCATTTTTTAAAAGTATTTTTTCATCATAGAATCAGAGGGTATTTTTGAAATTTACCGATTCATTCAATATGTTCTTACATTTTTTTAACATTATCAGTCTAAAGGCTTTTCAGTGTTGTCTCACATGGTCGAAAGAAATGTGTGTTTATAGAAGCAGTCATAGAATTTATTCATATATATATATATATTTCTTTTCTAAATTACATGTGAATTTGTTCTATTAAAGAAAAGATGTACATATAGATTCTCTTCTCAATGTTGCTCACAATCATTTCTTTATCTATATTATGCTTATCTCGGTAGACATATCTTTATTATTCAAATCATTTTTTCTGATGTATTTTTACATGCATATTGATACCTGCATCTTTTCTAATGCATATGCAAACTACATTTACTGTTTTAGTGCTTTCATTATGACCTTTATTGCCAACAAATCTAGAGAAAGAAACATAGAATATTCCTCGCTCTCATATAGACTCTCACTTTCTTTCTAATGGTGTTTTTTTTTAATGTTTTCTACTCAATTTTACATGCAAACAAGGTTACATTTTAATTATATTCTTTCCTTTTTTTTCAATTAAATTTTCTTGAAGTTTTCAAATGAATTTCACATTTCAAAAACGGCAGGTGCAATAATCAAAATCTTGAAAGACAAAGACAGTCCTTCACAATTTGCTCTTCAGATTATTTTTTGATAAATAATGATATGAACAGAGTCTCAAAAAACTTTGTACATCATAGAAGCCTGAAAAAAATCAAATATAGAGAGGCATGTACATTCAAATTGAAAATATTTACACCTATAATTATTTACTATAAGAGATACCTAAAAAAATTCCTATCAATTAAGTCATATAAGTTTAATGCAAAATAAACGCTTCTACATATTTGACACCCAGGCAATGTCAGGTACTCTGCTAGTATAATAATAAAAGCAAAAATATGAATAATAAGAAAATGATAATAAAAGTTAAAATATAAATAATAAAATGATAATAATGTTAAATTGATTAAAATATAAATGAACATAAAAGAAAAGAATGCCAGAATGCTAATACAACTTTTAAAAAAGGAAGCAAAGGCCAGTAATAATGCTCTTATCTATTTTGATTTAGATTTCGATAATTCGCATTAATTTAATTCCCACCTGGATAACTTTGACGTCAAAGTGAATTTCTCGAACCAGTAAATATTTGAAAAGATTGAAGACTTTAAAAAAAAACATAAATGGTCAAATTTATTCGTTAGAACAAAGCCTGTCTGGTGTTTCGTTAATAATAACCATAAAACTTTGGCCCTGTGGTCAAATTGTTCTGTTATTCTGCCACAACAAGGACAACATGGATAACCCTCACCAAATATAGGAGAGTAATAATTAACATTCCCTACCATGATTTGATACCACAACTAATTGATTAATGTCTTTCACTAACTTGACTAAATTGACGAGTTTCATACATCTACCAAAATCTATGCTAGAAATATACAAAGGCTTATTTCATTCTTATAAATGAATACATTTATTCAGAAAAAATGATATTTTGTAATTTTTTATTTGTTATATATACTACATAAACATTGCAGTAGTTAGAATAGACATAAGAGTGCAGTTTGACCCTGCAGCAGACGGGCTTGTAATATAATATTATCAAAATATTATTCAGCTAACATTTAATTTCTGTAAATAAAAGAGAATTTTCAGTTGTCAGTTTTGCCAGACTGAAACTTAAGCCTGAATTCTAAAAATAAAAAGATAAGGTTTTATTTCAGCAGTTTTTATTACAGCATGCAAATTCATAATTCTCCATCATATACATGTCTCAAAATGCTATTACTGCAATATTTGTGCCACAACTTGCATGACACATTTTTATATCCGTAGACAAATGGGTTAAGAAAATATTTTACATTTCAATTCAATTTTAGTTTTTGAAATAGAAACTGTCAACCAAAACTACCAAAATAGGTTTCTTCAGTTTTCGAGTCGATCCAGCTGGCTGGCTGTGTATCACATTTGCAAGCTACACCAATATTTGAAACATTTACTCTTTATGTCTAGAAAACCCTTGTTTTTGTTTCTTAAAAATCCCGCCCCTAAATAGGTTTTTAGTGGGAGATTCAATTTACAAAGTAAGTTTATTCTAAATTGATCCCTCAGTTTGTGTCCAGCAGCATTCCTGCTTGTTTGTTGAAAATCTAAACGTTTTTTAGTGATCAGTGCCCAACAAATAGAGATAGAAGTAACTTATTCATTGTTCATCCCTTTTTAAATTTTTTGATTGATGACCCCCAACATGGCAGGCTACCAAAAGATGTTGGTCACATGACAGTTTTTGCTGAGTGACTGACCACAGCAGTTTTTTTATTTCAATATATTTTCTCTTCAACTTTCTAATATTTGCTAAACAACTTAATACCAGTATGTCATGGTTATTATAGATTTCACAAATGGTTATTATAGATTTCACAAATGGTTTTTATAGATTTCACAAATGGTTATTACAGATTCCACAAATGGTTGTTATAGATTTCACAAATGGTTGTTATAGATTTCACAAATGGTTATTATAGATTTCACAAATGGTTATAACAGATTTTATAAATGGTTATTATAGATTCCACAAATGGTTGTTATAGATTTCACAAATGGTTGTTATAGATTTCACAAATGGTTATTATAGATTTCACAAATGGTTGTTATAGATTTCACAAATGGTTATTATAGATTTCACAAATGGTTATTATGGATTTCACAAATGGTTATTATAGATTTCACAAATGGTTATAACAGATTTTATAAATGGTTATTATAGATTCCACAAATGGTTGTTATAGATTTCACAAATGGTTGTTATAGATTTCACAAATGGTTATTATAGATTTCACAAATGGTTGTTATAGATTTTAAAAATGGTTATTATAGATTTCACAAATGGTTATTATAGATTTCACAAATGGTTGTTATAGATTTCACAAATGGTTATTATAGATTTCACAAATGGTTATTATGGATTTCACAAATGGTTATTATAGATTTTACAAATACTGTTAGACATACACTGTTTGTTACATCATAGGGTTTAATGCAGAAGCAGAGGATCTATCGATGTAATGGTGTTCTTTCAGATATATATATATATATATATATATATGAGATGAAGTTTGTTAAGAATGTAATTTTTAGCCTTTAATAACAATGGTATTTACCCCAAAAGTTAATTTTCAAATATAATTTCGAATTAAAACATAATGATACTCAAGCAACTGATAATGTCAACAAAGCAGAAAAAAGTAGTAAACACTACTTCAGTGGCCATGTTTCAGTGTTGGTTCAATAGCGCTAAGTCTGGAAATATGGATTTGAGATTAGTAACAATGATAAACTCACTAAAAAGGGCATATCTCAACCAACCCATTTGTCACCAGAGACTTGATGAAATTCAGTTTACAAATACCTTCAATGTAGGTGAGGTAACTGTCAGGATCCACCTCCAAATTTTATAAGTATTTCCTAAGCTCATGGCCTTCAAAAAATTTCAGTAGTATTCATTGAGAACTTTCAGAGATATTATGTGGCCTTTACATAAAGTTGCAATATAGGGAAGGTTAACTATTGATGGATCTGCGTAAAAATTTAATCATTTCTCCCTTATCCAATTGCCTTCTTCCACAAAATTTCATTGAAATTGAGAACTCTTGGAGATATTGTATAGTAAAGTTTACTGAGTATGGATCAATCCCAGAATTTTATCATTCAATCTATAGCCTATTGCCAACCTTCCTGCAAAATTTCATTGAAACTGATCGAGAACTTTTGGGAATACTGTGTTGATAGACAGACATGAATATATCCTTATACCTCTGCCAACAAAGTTGAGAGAGGTAAACAAGAGCAAAAATGAGAAATAGGCGACAGAAACATGACAACAAATACATGGACTTTTTTATGGCCTATCATGACATTGTATTATTATTGTAACACATGAGAAATCAAGCAAAGCCTGACCACAAAACTGGGGAAAATATCTTCATCTACTCAATGAATATTTCTAAATCCATTGAACCGTGACAGTTTCCCTCATGAAGTGTTAAAGCCATATTACTAGTAAAGTTATCGTTGAAACGAGATCAAGACAATAAATTGTAGCACAGATCTAAGGTATGCAGTATATATAAGTAGATCCAGATGTTGAATGCTCCCGCCTTGCGCAGAGGTCAAGGTTATACCTGGACAAGGTGTAACACCAGGTAGCTTCCCTTTGACATTCCACGTGGTTACGAAATTAAACAAATCAGATCGCTAGGGGATGCCATCACCTGTTTGATTTGTAGGTTCTGCTTTTGGCAAAAAAAAAATAAAAACGTGTGGCAAATCCTGGAGAAGGTCTATGTCCAACAACGGACGTTAAAAGACCGATGATGATGATATGTATGTACATGTAAATTCAACATAAAAGGGTTGTATTATTTCTATTAATATTCGGACCATCCTCATCTTGGTTGTTTTTCATACATATTTCCAAGATATACAAAACGGTAGTATATTTGATAGTGAATTATTTCTTATTCTTTCATTTAATTCCTTCTTTGGTTTGTTTGCAGGCTACAGTTTTCTCCAGCACATGTTGTTGAGTGAGAAAAAAATTTGTGATAGTATCAAGTTTTATAGTGGCTCTCTGATGTGGGGGTATTATTAGAACTATTATTTCTTTCTTTCCTCTGACTGACAGGGAATAAATATATACATGTATATTTGTATATATATATATATATATATATATATATATATATATATACTTAAGTACAAATCAGTAATTCCAATGAGAGGTGGGTTTATTTTATGAAGTCTTCTATACATTTAACTCTAAGTTAAATTGAAGTAGAGCTTTAAATATGGTAAAATAATGGATTTGCAAACCAAGAGACATATGATGACTTTCATGCTGATTTAAAGAAAAGAAATTTTCAAAAAATGATATGATATTTTCAATGGCTTTACCAGAAAGAATTAAAAATCACTCCAATAGTGTTTACTTCTGCCAGTGCCATATGCAGAATAAAACTTTAATGAAAATAAAATGGATCACAAGGGAGAACACTTTAATTGTACAAATATTGAGTTATCATCCTGAAAATGCATTTTTTTATAAACTGTTTCTTCTCTTACCTATCTTTTCTGTGGAACAAATACCTCTCAATCGAGAATGAATTCCTGAATCCCCTTCCAGATCTGAGCAATCTTCCGTAGCCCTTGGCCCACCCTTCCATGAAATCTCAATGGATTTGTTAAGAACTTTTGGAAATACTGTGAGTACAAACAGTCTGATAGACAGACACAAGTGGATACATACACCTCTCCTAACCATTGGCAGAGGTGAACGTAGCTATGCTTTTTTAGTTTTTCAAAAATGTTGCGGTTGAATCTTGATCGGAAACAGACAACTCACCAAGATTACATTGTCAATGATACAATGTATCTGTTTATATTGTAAGCGGTTAAACATTCTCAAAAGTAAATAAAACTGAGGGTGTGTAGGGGGGGTGGTTGTGTGTCTATTTCAAAATTCTGAAAAGAAGAGAAAAAAGAACTAGTTTGGTTAGTCACTCAATAAAAACCATCATGTGACCAACATCTTCTGGCCACATGCTGTGTTTGGGATGATCAATTAAAAAATTAATAGAAGTTCTGATCAATAGATAAGTTAGTTCTCTTACCTTTTGCTGGGCTGTGATCACTGAAGAAAGTCTGAATTTTTTAAAAAAGGTAGCGGGATGCTGCTGGACACAAACTAAGGGACCGATTTGACAAAAATTTACATTGCAAATAGAACACCCCACTGAAAATCTATTTTTGGGCAGGGGGGTCAAAAAATGGAAGAACCTGTTTTTCTAGGCATGAAGGAGTAAATGTTTAAATAATCAGCCGTCTAGCTTCATTGGTGCGGCTGGTATGCAAAATTAATAGTTACAAAGCCAAATAACCAGCCAGCCAGCCAGCTAAACCAGCTCATGAACTGAAGAAACCTAAGTAGTCAGTTTTAGTTAACGGTTTCTAAAAACTATACATTATCTTGAAAATGCTTTTTATAGCAGGTGGAGATAATGATCGAACGCTCTCTAAATGGTCTGCGTCAGGAATACAATGATATTATTTATGAAAAGAATTTTTTCAATATCTGTCCTTAAAAATTCATAGTCAATAACTTTACTTAAGAAATGCATTGTAACTGACTTTTTCAAACGAATGAACAACAAATATCTTTACAATAGAAATACATTATAAATGTTTCACTGGGATAAGAGTATCATATAATAACTGGTTTCACTATAGAAATTCTGTGTACATGATATATTAAACAAAATGTATCGTAAATGTTTTTATTCTCAAAATGTGGTGCAGATAATTCTCTAATGGTAATTTACTGTAAAAGATTATTAAGTGATTGATTATAGAAAGGTATTAGAAGTGATTTATCATCAAGTAATGACAAATTATAACTCAAACAAACTGGAGATTTTCTGACAAAATAATTTTTAGCAATTGATTCATTACGGAAATATCTAGAAAATAATTAATTTATAAATCCTTTTCATGAGAGTCTGCACTGAAATGTATCACAGATAATTCAACATAGGTATTTATGAGATAAAATGAAAGTTATTTGCTAAGAGGATTTTTAAATGCTATTATTTGGATAAAGCCAAAATATTTCCTGATGAAAATTTGATGAAAACTCCAAGTTATGAGCTGACGGATTATACATTAGCTAGGCCTTAGGTAAGTCATCCTTTGAGTTAGCCCTTCTACACTGCCCTCCTTTGTATAGGGTAGAGAAATCTTAATTCACATCAAATAAATGATATCGTTGAACTATATATAATGTGCTACGTGTATATCACAAAGTTATGTAACCATAACCTTGTGAGTCAGTGTGTCTATTGCAGCATGAAGTCCTAAATGGATTACTTCTAAATGTTTGACTTAAAATCTTATTTGCGATGCCTAACCCTATAATATGTCCTTAAGACTGAGGGGATTCAAGCAAACATCGGTGTATTTATATATGACAGCATCTAACAAATAAGGCTCCTTGGGATGAGATATATAATTGCAATTTCGTATCAGTTCTGTCAATTATTTTTTTTTATGGCCAGAAAGTATGGTTTACTGGAGCATTAGGAAAATAAACAACGAAAATTTGAAAAAAAATATATCTAAACAGCAATGCAACTAGTTCAGAGATGACATAGCAAGAAAACATCCGAATGGATTTGTCTAGTTCCTCTGGAAATACTTGACCGATTTTTTTTCGACTGCATGTAAGCAAAAACGGGATATATACCAGTTTTAAGACATGCCATTTTTTTTCTCCAACGGACAATTCTGTCTGTTTCCATAATCAGTATGGAGTTTACGTTCATCTGTTTGGAGTTTAATTCAGAAAACAAAATAATGTTTAGAATTTTCTAGGTATGAGAAAAATACATGAAAAAGAACTGAAACACCATCGAAAATACCCATGTAGACATTCAATTAAATCATTTTTTATGCACAAAATGAGAATATTTTATTGCTCTTGGCGTCCCCCTTAGGCCCCTAGGCTTCCTCAATTGGCTTAGGGGATTTCTTCCTCTGCTAATGCTTAAATGCAGCTGAATATTGTTCTTACAAATGACAGAATACAATAAAATATTGTTCTTGTAACTTACGTTGAAAATAGAATATCGTTATTGTAACTGATGGAGTAAGTAGAATAGGGTTCTTGCAAGTAATGGAGTGAAATAGAATATAGTTTTTGTAACTAACAGAGTAAAATAAAATATCGTTCTTGTAACTGACACTATAAAATAGAATGTTGTTCTTTTAACTAATGGAGTAAAAAAGAATATTGTTCTTGTCACCAACAGACTAAAAGAGAATATTGGTATTGTAACTGATACAAAATAGAAAGTTGCTCTTGCAGCTGACGGAGTAAAATATAATATTTTTCTTGTAACTGACGTATTGAAAAAGCATTTCATTCAGGCAACTCACGTGAAATAGAATTCCTGTCTACCTGGATTAAGAGGCAAGACACAAACAGGACATAACATGCTCGATAGAGAAAATCATGTGCAAACTTTGATAAACCATGAACATAGCTGCTCTTCTGAGATTAAACCATACAAAGAAGAGAGATCTTATTAACAATGTAAAACCTTGTACGAACACAATGCTCATTGTGTCTCCGTATTGTGTGCGTGTTTCCTCGATAACACTAAGAAGCGATAACAAAAACAGAATGCCTCTTGTATTTTCAGAAATCATGAACCAAAACTGTCAACTGAGGTTTCTTCACTTTCTAAGTTGGTCTGCATCTATATGTATGACACATACAGACTGAACCAATATAGCCAGAGGGCTACAAATTCAAAAATTTACTTATTATGCCTAGAAGAAATATTTTCTATTATTTTTTCAAGATTCCCACCCGAGTTGGTTTTTTGTGCGTGTGTGTATATGCTGGGGGTCAATTTATCATGAAAGTCAATGCTAAATCGTTCCCTAGTATGTGTCTGTCTACATTCACGCTTGTTTTTTAAGAATTCAGACAAGGAGAGTAAGTTATTTATTGATCACCTCTTTTTCCAATTTTTCAATTGATCATCCTCAACACGACAGGCTGCCAAAAGGCATTGGTCAGTTTCTTTTGAGGGACTAACCAGGTGTGTCTTTTTTAACTTCAGATAATTCAGTGTAGATAATTGCTTAATAGATAAAGCTCAAATGACTTATACAATATAGTTTTTTGTAAGTCTTTAAAATCTCCATCTTCTGAGAGCCAGATGTCTTTTGGCCAATTATAATAAAAATACCTTTGAGTCTAACCATGAGCTTCAACGGATGAACACTAGAAATGGGTTTTTAGTTAGGGGTGTCAACTTATATTGTATATCTATGCTAAATCAGGTCCTTAGTTTATTTCTGGTTGTATTCAGATTTGCTTTTTAAAAATTGAGACTTTTTAGTGTCAAACTAAAGCTGAGAGAAGTAATTTATTTATTGATCACCCCTTTATCCAAAAGATACAGCCACAAAAGTCAGTCACTTGATGGTTTCTATTGACTGACTAACCAGACATGTATTATAAAAAATACCTTCTGCAATCATGTACAGAGATGATTCTCTTGGCTTACTTGATAAATGATAAATCACTTGCAACACATTGCTATTATCAATCACTTAAAAAATCTTCTGCAATAAATTACCATCATAAAATCATTTGCACATCATTTTGGTAATAGAATCAATACATTTTTGCAATATATCATGTACGCCAAATTTCTTCAGTGAAACCAGTTATTATACAATACTTCCTAACAGTCAATCATCTATAATGTATTTCTATTGTAAAGGTATTTTTTGCCCATTTCTATGAAAAAGTCAATTACAGTGCATTTCCCAACTCATTCAGACCTGGGTTCTTTTTAGGGTAACAAAGCCAGGACAATGGACTGATTTGAGCCTCTATTTCTAAGAAACCCCTGGGAAGTCATATATCATTTTGAAGGCAGTAAGATAAAGATTTCATTTATGGTTAAATTACACAATTATAATAGTCAAGTGTCCTCTATATGTATTCAAAATGACCACAGAGCACATCTATGCTCTCTCAGCTTGAATGAGTTAAGAAAAGTTATTAACTATGATTTTTTATGGTCAAACTTTGAACAAATTATTTTCGTAAATATGTAGAGGTAATTCTCATGGCCTGCACTAAAGAAATAATATTCATAATTATGTCTAAATGAAGTTTTAGAAATAGGAACATTAAGTTGGTAATAACAAGAATAGAAGGTGAATTTTGGGCCATTTGTTGAAGAAAATTATTCTTTGTATTATTGACATAATCAAAGCTGGTAGAGAATTGAGCCAGTAAATGGATGTATAAGTCCTGATCAAGCTTTTCAATTCAGTATGCTCAGTCTAATAAGTACATTTTGCATACACGCAAAATCAATCTGTAGGTGTTGATATTTCTGCCTCAATATGAATATACTCACCTGAAAGTATATATTTATCATATTAACTGAATCATTTTGAAATCCTATTATTCAAATACCATTTTTTTAGCAGATGTTGGTTTGACTGCCAGCTATTCTGAACCATTATATAAAATTAAAGAATACCACTGTAACCATGATTCTATTGCCTGACATAGATCTTAGTAAACTCATGATATATACATGAGTAGCCATTACAGAGATGAAAGGAATCAAGTTTTCAAGTCTGAATTATTGTCTTACAATCAGATTAGGTAGGGGGAAGTGGATATCAAAGCAGTGAAAGTCACTAAACAAACAGCCCAATTCTTTTACAAAAACACCAAAACTGACTTGTTTACTACTTTTGCTTGGTAAGTTTTGGCTTGAATTTACCTAAAGATCCAAATTCTTTGTATTTGTTGATTTGTTACCAGTGTACAGAAAAGATGTTACCTGTCATTTTTTATGGCTTCTATGCTAGTAGTTAAATAATGTTTATGAGAAATGTGTTTAGGTCCTCATAATGTCTGTCAGAAAGAAATGCTTCAGCTAGTTGCATGGTTGGACAGCTACAAGATGGTCACCCGGTGAGGTGAAAGAAAACGCCCAAGAAACTTGATGAGAATATATCAGTGTACCATCAGTAGGAAATGTAGTCTGATTCTTTGCTTTCCAATAATATACAGAACTTGGGATTTGAGGTTAATTCATATGAAAATTCATGATTCAACCCATGTCGAATAGAGTTTGGAAATATATATATATTCATGTCTCGGTACACATATGCAATTATCTATCATACAGTGGAATTCATCAATACTTGATATATATATATACATATATATATATATGTATATATACTTGTATCAAGAAATGGATATATATGATCTAACAAAATGATTATAAATAGCATTCTATCATAAAGAAATTCTTATTTGAAATGATTTTACAGTAGATGTGTCACTTGACCCAGACAACATAGGTAGAATAAACAATTAAAGAAAATGGGGCTGCTGCATTTTCTTTAATTGTTTATTGAATTTACGTTGTTTAGGCCAAGTGATACATTGACCATTTAATGACGGGAGATCATCTCAAATGATTTTCTATACAATATAACACAATTCATAATCATTCTATCAGATCATATATATCCATTTCTTGATACATATATATACATATATATATACATCTTAGACACATTCAATAATGGAAGCTTCAAAGTCACCTAGACCCATAGGAAAAACTTCACCTTAGCCTGTTATAACCCCTGTCCAACTCATAGCCAAAACATATATACATACATGTATATATATGTATATATATGTATACACATATATATATATACATATATATATATATATATATATATATATATATATATATATATATCATTTCACCTATTCAATTGCAGGTGTCATCAGGTAAGAAGTGGAAAATTGATTAGTAAACCAAAAGAACTACAACTACCCAGATGTTGCTTGAGTGCTGGTAGATCATGTCCACCTTCTTGTTGGAAGGAGGAGGTGATGACCATCAGTGGTTGTTATCAGTGTGTTCCAATCTATCAAATGTATATCTTTGTCTCAGTTGGTTGTTGTGATTTTGAAGGTTTTTTGCTATTTATGCTTCCAACCCCAGTTGAGAGGCAGACCTGATCTACAGCCAGGCGAATAATACCCATTGAAACATTATTATGTTTTAGAATTAAATGAATACTATAGTGTTTGTTTTTTGTTTGTAAGGAAACTAAATAAAGAATTTGCAGACTTTGTTCTCTTTGCTTTAAGGTGGTACAAAACACAAAAACAAAGGATTTGACTCTCTCTTAGTACAATACTTTTCAGTTATTCAACCTAGAAGCAAAGCAATAAATAAATACACTAAGTCATTGTTTTTTTCTCTTATTTTTCCACAAGGAATTTTATTGGTTATTTCTTTTTGACAAAGCACAACTAAATGAAATTCCTTGGCTTGTTGGACAAGTCAGACAACATTTGCCAAAAAGAACCCAAGTTGAAAATTACTGTCTCCACCCATCAGTGAGTTTATTGTAATAATTTTATTTGTTCCTTGTGTTTTATAATTTGATTTCAACACAAGATTCGAGCACAAATTTTATGATCAGGGATTGAATAAGACAAAGACAATGAACAAGAAAGAAATCAAAAAATGGGAAATTTTATCACAAATTCTATTAATCCGTGAAAGAAAAGAAAAGTTTGTTACAATGAAAAATAACTAATAATTCAAGTAATGAAACAAGACGATTTCAACCTATTGTGTTAGTTTTGATTACAACAGGCTTCCCTCAATATAGGGTGGTTTGTAAGAGTGCAGTTCATGATATGAAGAGGTTGGATCATGGCCTAAAGATCTTTGCCTAGATTAGGCCAACTCATCCTGAAAACAGAAATGAATGAAAATAAAATTTCTTTCCGCTATAAAATTCACTCTCTAATAAGTTTTAAGTGGGGGTTCACTTTGCTATGTAAGTTCATGCTAAATTGATCCCTTAGTTTGTGTCCAGCAGCATTTGGGCTTGTTTTTTTGAAAATCCAGACTTTTTAGTGATCACTGGCCATCAAAAGGTGAGGGAAATGATGTATTAATCCTCGCTATTTTTCCAATTTTTTAATTGATCACTGTCAACACAGCTGAAACAGACCAGTTCATTCACTGATTACTTAATGGAATCTTTGGCTTCGATTTTTTCATAGACCAAACCCAAAGAATTGTATTTAGAAAAGAAAAGAGTCACAATTTTAATACTGCCAAGTTTTCACTGTGGAGTGGAACGTTTCCGAAAAATTTTTTCAACCTTCCCCAGGATTTGCCACAATTCTCTATCGTTGGCGTCACGGAGCCAGTACTTCCTGAACTTGTCTAGCTCGTCTCTCCATCTAACATTTTGCCGGCCTCGGTTGTGCATGTGGTCAACCGAGGCCGGCAAAATGTTAGATGGAGAGACGAGCTAGACAAGTTCAAAAGACAGAACATCTTCAACTATCCTATAGGCAAATTCTTGCTGCTTGTAGTTGGGGTGACCAATGAATTCTTTAACAACATAAGGTGAAAAATGAAAACCTTTTTTTGACTGTTATAAGAACCCCATCCCCGCAAGCTGATTCAAGATGAAATTGAACTAGATGAGTAGACCTAAAGTTGCCACATTTTTCTCTCTATTTCACTCATTCAAAACATTTTTTTGATGTGTATCTTTATGTATTTTTCTCTTGATTCATTCATTCAAATTTGTTGTTTTGTTTTGTTTTGACCATTGCAATGTATAACATCTAACATCCTCGAAAATTGTGAACAAGGGTAACGCTTTAATATTTCTAAATGAACATAGATTAGATTGGAGTATTCCAGTGAACTCCAAATTAGATAGATCTGGAAACAAAGAAAAAAATAAAATAAAATAAATAAATAAATAGAAAGGACAGACACATTCTCCCACCCCCACCCCCCAGCTAAGGGTAGACTGGCCATAAAACCTAAATAAAAAGACAGAATATCTGAAACCATCCTCTTTCCAAATTCTCGCTGCTTGTGGTTGGGATGACCGATGAATTCTCTAACAATATAAGGTGAAAAATGAAAAACTTTTTTCGACCGTTATAAGACCCCCCCCCTCCCTGCAAGCTGATGCCAGATGAAACTGAACCAAACTTGAGTAATGTGTCGCAAAATTTTTTTTTTTCAGTATGTCTCCAGTGCAATAAGTGCGGAAAGCTCAGGCCTGGATGGAAAAAAAAGTGTAGATTAAGAAAGTTTTTTGCGTGATTATATGTGCTGAGATTCCTGCAGCAGCCCTATTTTGCTTTCTTCGTTTATTCTATTTATGCTGTCCAGGGCCAAATGATGTATTCACCGTGTAATAACGGGAGATCATTCCAAATAGGGTTTCAAAGTAATATAACGCATTTATAATTACCGTGAATTATATAAAAAGATCTTCTGCTGTCTGTCGTAATATCATGGTTGATCGCCAAGATGATTCCAAGTGCTGACAACCAGATATATTTTCTGCCTAAACTCACGTTGTAAGACATGTTTTTTTTTTAATAACATCGTACCATATGTTTATCATGTGTTGTGAATTTCATGACTGTCAAAAGAAGAGATGACAAATTTGTTTTTCTCCTGGAGGTCATTTCAAAGATTAAAAAAAGAGCAGTGTGTGAAAAGAAGTAATTTTCACTATAACAGGCACTATAGGTTTCATCTCTCCTCAAGTTGGTCTGGCTGGCTACTTATTTATCACATGTACAGGCCATACCAATGGAGCTGGAGGGCTTACAATTTAAATATTTACTCCTTATTAAGTCTGAGAAACAAGTTTTTTTTTGTTTTATAAAAAAATCATATCCTTAGATTGGTCTTTAGTGGAGGTTCATTTTGCAATGTACAGTTATGCTTAACTGATCCCTTAGTTTGTGTCCACCTGCACTTTGTTTTTTGAAAAATCAGACTTTTTAGTAATCATTGCCCAACGAAAGGCGAGAGAAGTAACAACGTTATTCCAATTTTTTTTCATTGATCATCCCAAAAACTGTATGCTGCCAAAAGACATTTGTCATTTGATGGTTTTTATTGAGTGTCTAACCAGACCAGTTTCTGATATAAGTTGAAATTGGACATATAATAAATTAGAAGCAGAAGAGACAAAAATTAATTACATCAGTCAGAAAATTCAAATTTCACTGATACTAGAAACTTATTTTGTTCCTTTCTACCAAAATATCATATACAAAATGTATATAGAATTGAATATTTGCCTCTACTGTTTGTATTTTTAACAGTTGAAGAATAAAAATCTCCCTGGAATAATTTCCATTGCTTTCAGCTATTGGGAATATAAGAAGGAATTGATGAAATCTTTTGCATCTTATAAAAACTCGCTACTACAGTCAATAATTGAACAACTGTAGCATCAAAATTTGAAGTCATGTAAAAAAATTCAATGGAGAAATCAATATGGTCAGAATGAATTCTATTTAGGACATCATTGTAATTTTCCGCTGGCAAATATCTTGAATAGAGTAATAAAATACATCTAGAAACATCTAAATTATCTTGAATCTAGATGTTATGAATTAGCCTGTCAAAATAAGGTCTAAGAAAGATTTTTTTTTTAAATGAAAAATAAAAAAATTTTTAGACGATTTTAATGGAGTACTGATGCCTATTTCTAAGTCTTTAGATAAAACAGTATAGCCAGAAGTACTGAAAAACACAAACATAAGTGCGTATAAAAAAAGGGATAGAACCCTTAGCCATCTTTGGTAGCTATGGTAGTTCAATCACTTTTGTAACATGATGATTGCTGGTGAACAGTAAAAATGCTAAAAGCAACATTAAAACGAGATTCAACCACAAGATATTCTGTCCCGATCAGAACTAAACAGGCTGAACCAAAAAACTCTTGATCTCAGGCCAAATTCTTTAGCTATTAAGAGCCAAAAGAAAAATGCACTTCCTAATCACCAAGATATTGCAGATCCTCTTTTAAAAGAATTTTAATAAATCTTGAACAATGCTCAAATTCTAACCCTCACTGAACCAAGTCAAACCCACAGTTGATACGTGATGCTGCTGCCACTTCAACTACCGCAAATTTATGGCACTCACAAGCAGATTAATTACATCAGCTCAATGATTACACCCTTGGCTTACACATTTTTTTTTTATTTACTGTTATCAAACAGTAATGTGAGATATCTATAGTAAAAGCCATACTCATGAAGAAATCGAGAGTTCAAATGGTAAACCTCATAGGTTTTGGTCCTTGCCACTATCAACTCAGCTACTTTAAACAACTTAGTAATTTGAGAAATCTTCAACAAGTATCATGATCATCATCGTCAGCCTTTTAGTATCCATCGTTGGACATAGACCTTCCCTAAGATTCACCAAACCTCTCTATCATGGACATTGCGGAGCCAGTACTTTCTGAATTTATCTAGCTTGTCACACCATCTCACTTTCTGTCAGCCACAGTTTCAGATATTTCAAAGATCCACATTGTGAGTCGTGATGTCCAGTAGTTATCTGACATTCTTGCAACATGTCCAGCCCATTGCCATTTGAGTTTTCTAACTGTTTCTATGATGTCTCAGACTCCTGTTTTCTCCCTGATATACTATGCTGTCTTGTGATCTCTCCATGCGATGCTGAGCATGATTCTCTCATGTGCACATTGCATGCTTGTCTGTTTTAGGTTCAGTCTCTTTGTTAGGTTCAATGCTTCAGCTCCTTAGTTGACTATCGGTAGGATACATTGATTGTATACCCTTATTTTTAGGACTAGTGGGATTTTTAAGCACTACAGAAAAATTTCTGTGTTGGTGATTCTTCACTCTATTTCTTCTTTTGATGATATCCTCAAGATGTAAAGCATATAAATCCTAGATAAAAAGTCCTGCTTTTAATGAAAATCCCCAAGTCTAAAATGGCGTTGAAGTACTCGGTGGCAGGAAAATCAGGTTTGGCTGGAACGAGCAGAGCCTCAAAAAGAACGCAATGTAAAGAGAGACTAATGAACTCACCTTGTTGAATCAGAAGGGTTCATTGGGTTTCTAAGTTGGTGATGAGTTGTTAGATAGAATTGCATGACAAAGCACTCTGTTGCTGCTAGCTTTTGCTTCATTTATTCTCAGAAAAAAAGACCAAATTTCTTTCAAGTTCATCTCTTATTTTTTTGGCTTCTTTTCAACACTATTTGTGTTATACATTAATCTACAAACATAAAACAGATAAAAGTCTCCTTGAATTATAGCTTTGTAGATTTTTCCAAGTCTATTATCAACAATTTTATTTATTTATTGATAGTATCAAGTTTTCTTTGGTTATGCTAGATAACAGCAATGAATGGGGATAAGAATCAAATCAACGGATCAAATTTTTGTTATGGGGATAGCTTTGCTGGTCATTATATGCATTATGAGGTATGGAGTAACACAGATGCCATGATTGAAAATCATCAACCTACTTATTAAAACTTGCAACTTTAAAGATAGATTACGGAGATATAGCGACAACAGCTAAATGATTTAGCAACTGAATATTTGATTAGATACAAATGTCAAAATCCTGGCTTGCATTTTCACAGTAAAAGATACATTATGTTGAAAATTAAAAATACTTCGGTAAACTTGATACTTTCTTCAACATTAGGTTTTGGACCACTGATGTGTCTGTAAATATATAGAGAGACAGAAAGAGATATATGTATGTACTCAGACATTTGTATATACATTGTATTTTTATTGACTTTCTCATATTTGTGCAGACGCTTATATATACTCTTACTTACACATTTGTATGCATGTATGTGCACATATTTGTGTGTATGTATGGTTATATACATGTATGTATAAATACAAACTTATATAAGATCCAACTTTCAGATGTGCAGTTCATTTTTTAAAAATTTTTCATGAGTCCAATTTCAAATTCTCTCAGCTGTTGTGAATGATTGAGATATTTGAAAAAATTATAAGTGCAGGAAAAACTTTTAATACCGAAGAGTACAGAATCAACACATTCTCCCAATAGTCACCTATGGAGCTGAAACTTGGATCCTAACCAAGAGACTGACCCGCAAACTGAGAAGTATGCAAAGTACACATAAGAGAATCAGGCTCAACATCATATAGAGAGATTATAAGACAACGCAGTATAATAGTGGAAAAACAGGAGTCCAAGACATCCTAAAAATCATTAGACAATAGAATGGACATGTTGCAAGAATGGCAGACAACCGTTGGATAACACATCTTACAACATGGATCCCCAGAGATCAAATGTGGAACTGAGACTGTTAGATTATAAGATGGCAAGACAAACTGGACAGGTTCAAAAAATATCGGCTCTGTGATGACCGCAATAGAGAGATGTGACAAATCCTGGGGTAGGGGGATTATGTCCAACGACAGACGTTAAAAGACTGGATGATGATGATGATCCGTAAGATATGTATGCAACACATAAATACAAAAGTATTTGAATCTGAAGTCATAGCCACTTCAAAAAAATGAAGATTAAAAACAAAGTAATTCTTACCCTCACAGTAAATAATTGAACAGTTGTATCATCAAAATTGGAGTCATGTCAAAAGATCCAATCAAAGAACAAATATGGTCTGTTCAAATTCTACTTATGACACCACTGGCATTTTCCACTGGAAAATATCTTGAATAGAGTGGAAAAACATCAAGAATATTAAGATTCTAGAAAATATATTATTTATTAATCTAATATTATTTATCATTAATAAACCTGTCAAAATTAGACCCCAAAAAGGTTGAAAAAGCTTCTTTTTTTCTAAGGATAAAGAATTACATTTTTTTAAAAAGGGTCTAGTGGAGTACTGATGCTAATTTTCAACCCTGTCGACAAAACAGTGCGGCTGGAATATACAAACATAGAAAAAATCAGCACTTATATTGGTGAAGAGTCCTTCCTCCACTATTGCAGATCAAAATATTAAATTACTTTGTAAGTAAAAATGTATGTGTTTTAATATTTATGTCTATTTTTTTAATTTAGGGTCCCTTAATAACATGTGCAACAGGCCCCAGTACTAGCTTAATCCTTCCCTGGCCCAAACAGAAAAAGCCATGAATTTGATATCCTGCAACAAGTTATGCATCATGGAAGAAAGAAAACTAAGAGAGTCCAAGGATTAATCTAATATTTCTGTCTGACAAATAAAAAAGCAAAGACACAAACAGTGAACAGGATTTTTATTTTGGTTGGCAAATTCTATTATTACTATTCTTTTCTTTTAACCGACACTCTGGAAATTCCAAATAGGTGGTTTCCAAAAGCTTGATTGCTGTGATTAGAGAGGATGTCAAGTCTGAGTTCAGAGTCGGTGTTTACCCGAGTTAAAACTAGAATAAACGTGTTTACTTTTTGGAACAACCACCCATCTGTCTGGCAGTCCAAAGACAGGAAACCAATTGCAAGAACATCAAAAGAAATTCCTTAAATACAGGATGTGCCAAGTTGGTCTCTTGTGGAGAAACAAAACCAGGTTAGGAGAATAAAATTACTTGAAGTACTTTATGGGATTTTTTTATTTCGTTTTACACAGTCCTTTTGACATCTTTATTGGGTTTTTTTATTATGTTCTCAAGTTTAGGTTATGTAGAAAGTTTCTACTTTCTTATCATTATATGATGATTATCTTCCTTACTTTTATGGTAATTGAACTTTATTTCACTCTTTTATGCAAATTATTCAGATGAGCTTACTCAAAAATACATCTATACTAATATTTGAGCCTCTTGTTTGTTTGTCTGTGCCTCTCTTAAGCTATAAAGACAAAGGCAATCAACTTTATATTTGGCTGGAAGATATACCTAACACATAGATGTATTCTTTTTTTTAAAAGTCTATTTGAGATTGATCTCAGAGGTTATTCAAGGTTACTAGAGGTCATTTCTAGCCAATTTTTCGAGATTTTTGCCCCAATTTTGAACCTATTGAAATAAAATTTGGCATATTATGAAATGCAGCAAGGGATATATCCATGACAAAGGTCATAGGCCATGTGATCTTAAAGGTCATTTAAGGTCACTTCTAGCCAATTAAAGCAATTTATAGCATAATATTTAGTTTACTAAAGTAAAAAAAAATGTTTGTTACCTCACAAATCATTGAGTGGATATGTTCAAATTCAAATGGATAGGTGGGGCCAACTGCTAAGATTATGAAGGGTCACCAGAGGTCAAAATTGGATTAAGATAACTTTTTAGTCTTTTTTAAGTCAAATCATATACCAGAGCTAAATTGAAATTTGGGGTTAATTTGGTCAGGAAAAGAAGATAAGGTTGGAGGTACTGACCTCCGAGGTTATTGGAGGTGAGCACAAGTCAAGATTGGAATAGCTTTTTTCGGCCAAATAAAATGACTTTCCTGTTTGTAAAGAATTGTGCAACCCTGAAAAACGTTTTCGGGCAAAAATTATAACAAGGCATAAATACAACCTCTCAAGATCCCAGCCTCGCCAGCCCCTGACTTCTTTGTGCATTTTCCAGCTCTATATTTGTTGTTCTAAGGTTGGATCCCCAAACCACCTTCTCATGTGGAAGAAACACTAATTTTATGCACCCAGAAGTTCTTACTAAGGAACAACATCATTTTTTTTGTATTTTGTGCATCAGATTTTTTTTTTGGAAACAGCTAAATTTTTATACGTAAATCATGTAAATAATCATTTCCTCATTTGTTGGGTTGTGCATGAAGAACATCTTTTCCTGCACATCTATATCTTTGAAGTTATATCTCTCCTGGGTGATGCCGGATATGTGAAGATATAGAAGATTTGTTTACACATGTTCGAGCTCCAGTGATTGTTCCTGGGTTAATCACAATGAAGTTCTTTCATTATCTATTTTTTATTCAAAAGTTGAGTGGTTATTTAGTCCCTTTATCTCACCGATAAGTGATGAAAGCCTGCTTAAATTTGCGAGCATTTCGTGGCACTGATGAAAGTCAGCTTAAATTTGTAAGAATGTTTGGCGCGACAGCTGAAGTATGGATGACCAAAAGATAAAAAAGAGGTGAGCCTTTGGCTTGCATTATTGAGCCTAGTGTAGCAATTGATCTCCTACTAAGAGCATAAACGGGATCATCACGGGGGGGGGGGGGCTCTCTATGATCCCTTGCTGTTCATTGAACCTGGTCTACCCAGTTGTTTGCCCATCCAAGTACTGAGCAGACTTGGCATTGCTTAACTTCAGTGATCACACGAGAACTGGTGTATCCACCACGATCTTGCCATAACTCAAATCCTGAAGAAAAATACCAAATAGGCTTTTACTGAGTGACATATTAGCATTTTCTTCTGTGTCAAATCATTCTCATTGCACTTTGTTTCCCATCGCTGTTTTTTACCAAGTCATGCAATTTTTGGCACTTTGAGTGAGGTTATCTGGGCACATTTGGTAAGCATCTATTTCTCTCGTTAACTGCCTAGACACCTTCTTATTAAATAACAGGGGTGGACACATGGGATGTTTTACCAGAAATAGCTTCTCAAAATACAATAATCACTGCTTCTGACTATTGTTTAAGATTGTCACATCAGCAGTGAAGCCAATAAGTACAGTATGAGAATGCTTAGTTTGATAGATATGAACAAGGATAGATAGATAGATAGACTGAGAAAGATAGATAGATAGATAGATATGAACAGAGATAGATAGATAGATAGATATGAACAGAGATAAATAGATAGAAAGATATGAACAGACCTAGATAGATTCATTGTTATGAAAAGAGATAGATTGATAGATAGGATCAGACTTAGATAGATAGATATTCGTGCCAATGAGTGCAGTATAAGAATGCTTAGTTTGAAAGATATGAACAGAGATAAAAAGATAGATAGATATGAACAGAGTTAGAAAGATGGATAGATATGAACAGATAGAAAGATGGATAGATATGAACAGATAGAAAGATAGATAGATATGAACAGATAGAAAGATAGATAGATATGAACAGAGATAGAAAGATAGATAGATATGTACAGAGATAGATATGAACTGAGGTAGATTGATAGATAGATAGATATGAACAAACTGAGATAATTATTCGGGCCAATGAGTGCAGTATAAAAATGCTTAGTTTGATAGATGTGAACAGAGATAGATAAATAGATTGATAGATAGATATTCGTACTTCACATAAATGAATCACCATAGCTTGTGCATGTACCAGATCTAATTATGTGAAAATTATCTAAAATAAGGAAGCTTTTATCTAGAATTACTTCAAAAAATAGATCTTTTATCTGAAATTATCTTGAAAAAAAATAGATCTCTTATCTAAAATCATCTTTAAAAAAAGATATTTTATCTAAAATTATCTAAAAAATACCAACACAAAAGCATTCATGCTTAAAGTATACAAATTTTTATAGTTAAAAAAAAAAAAAATTATCATGTATATAATACAAAAGCTGCACAAATAATCCTCGGTCGGAATAGATGTGGGAGGGAAGTTTGACCCTGCAGCAGCCAGGCTCGTTCTCATTTAATCACGGGCGTTTATCAGTTTCCTAATGAAGACAACGACTTATCTACTGTCAGTATTGGATTGCTAGATTACCTCTGTCTTACTTCTCAACTACTTCTTCCCTATTCATTGATCATCGGCTGTCGTGAGGCTCATGTAATCCTACAAATAGAAAGACAATACACAGATCTTATTATATAGAAGGCCAAATTGAATTCATTGGTTTGCTGGTTGGCTGATTTGTCTGATGAGTCATGAGGAAGGGAGGGAATGATTTTATGTAACCATGATGCATTCTCTCTGTATCGAAAGAAAGAAGGGAAGAAAGACGAACAACACAGCTGCCTTCTGAACTTCCCCACCTAATACTCTACTGTCTGTCTATCTATCGTTCACCTTGGACTTTACTCCACAACATGCGACTGCCGCCAAATATTTGGCTGACAGTTTCTATTGCAATGAAATTTTTTTGTAAATGAAAAAATAAAAAGCACAAATCCATTTCTTTTGATAACTTGACCTAAATTCACCAATTTTTTCTCTGCTTGAATTTCATTAAATTTTTTGTTTTAATTCTATTTATTATATATATATATATATATATAAACACCGATCTGGTTGGTCACTCAATAGAAACCATCACATGACTGATGTCTTTGTTCAGTACAACGTGTTTGGTGTGATCAATGTAAACATTGAAAGAAGGCTCGATCAATAAATGAGTTACTTCTCTAGCCTTGTGTTGGGCATTAATCATTAAAAATCAAGAGTTTCAAAACACGAGCAGACTCAAACTAGTGACCAAATTAGCCTAAACTTTCATTGCAAATTGAACCCTGCACTAAAAACCTCCTTAGGGTGGTATCTAAATAAAACAAAAAACATTTTTTGTGGATATGATAACGAGTAAATGTTTAAATTTTCATCCTTCTAGCTATATTGATGTGGCCTGTACGCATGATTACATACATAAATAGCCTGCCAGCCAGACCAACTTGAAAACTGAAGGAACCTATGTTGATAGTTTCTGACACGCTGCAATCCTTGTTAGAACAAATACCCAATAGACTTTACAAAGTTACAGCTAAAAATCCGAAACTCATGTGTATTTCTGTTGAATGGGAGAACACATAGATAAGTTATTGTATTTCAAAATGTTTATTTTGTATTAGAGCCATACTTATAGTTAGTGAGTTACTAATCATGTGGAAAAGAGTTTCTCAACCTTTATTTCTCTATTGCTCCCTTTTGGCTATTTTCTAAACCTATCAACCCTCCTCCTGCAACTATTCTCAACTTTTGCCCCAGGGGGCAATATAGCCCCGGTTAAGAATAACTGCTCCATATTATGTAATGCCTTTAGCCAAATAAATATTCACATCAAGCACTGTGACTGTACATCTTCCAATGGGAACGTTGGTTTTCATTAGTAAAGGTCATGTACAACTATCATGTCATAATTAACCACACTACAATCAAAATCGAAAACATAACACAGGAGAAAGTAGACCATTACAACTTCCTTGGACAACGAATCAGCTTGAAATCATTAAAAGAAAAAGAAATCAAGAATCAACCAATAAATCCTACCGATAGTCACTTATGGAATTGAAACATGGAACCTAACCAAGAGACTGACCTTCAAACTGAGAACCATGCAACATGCACGTGAAAGAATCATGCTCAACCTGACGTGGAAAGATCACAAGACAGCACAATATATTGGGGAAAAAACAGGAGTCTAAGAAATCATAGAATCCATAAAAAAACTCAGAGGGCAATGGGCTAGTCATG
>OY735226.1:17001024-17156024 GCA_963457665.1 Thysanoteuthis rhombus
GAAAATTTGCATGCGTGCAACACAAGGCATCATCTTAAAAAATCATTTTTTTTTTTTTCCTCAAAAAAAGTCCTTTTTGGGGTCTCTAGGGTGATTTTTGACCAACATTGCTTTATTTTTTTTAGATGATTTCAGATTATTAGTTCTTGAATATTTTTGTAGATGCTTTCAGATAAAAGATCTTTGTTTTTTAGATAATTCTAGATGATTAGTTCTGGAACATGTAAGGGCTATGATGATTTGTTTATGCAAAGAATGAATATATCTGAAGAGTTAATCTAAGGAAGAACTATTATTTGATATTAATAATATACAGCATAAACAGTTTTGTATTCAACCAATCAGTTTCAATTTTTCAAGACCACTAGATAAGGAAGGAAATTTTAACAATAATGGCCTAGAAAAAAAATTGAAAACCAGATATATTGATTTGACCCCAGGTCTATCAAGCTAAACTGACATGAATTGCACTCAGAAGCTAAAGGCTATTTTTGAAAATCCTGGTTTGCATCCAAAAGTTTTAAACATCAAAGACTGTCTTTTATCCATCGAAAGATTCCATATCAATTTTGCTTTTCTTATTCAGCTGTAGGAATCAGTCTGTCTCCATCTGTTTATGACTAGTGTCAACAGGTGCTAAGAACTTGGTAATGTTCCAGTGAGAAATATTTTCATCATATAGAAAATTCTAGGAACAAGATTCTTTTATTCTTTTTATCATAGTAGGACTGATGGAAACATATCTTTTCAATATAAAACAAACTATTTTACATTTGTTAATCAGACAGAAAAAAGTATACTACTTGGAGTTTTGTAGTCAAGCTTATCCATCTATGGATGCATATTTACTTTATGACAAAACACCATCATCCTTATTTTCAAATGCGCCAGAAAACATAGAACACCCTGTAGAAAATATCCTTCCTCTGCTTTAGAATTCTTCTCTATTCTTTTGATTCAACGACTACCATTTGCTTTATCTTTACTTTGGAAAAATCAATATAAAGTTGTCCCTGGCCAAATACTGGTTGTAACAAGTATATTCCTACCTTGCTGAAAGTTTAGCATTACACTTTATTGTTATCAAATAATATAGACAGAATTGAAAGACAATATCCATTCTTTTGTAAAGTTAGTACTGAATTATTATAATCTTAATTTAAGAGAGTATAAGAGTAAAAATGTCCTCATGCTATCAATGTATACGTAATACACTACAAACATTTATTTTTCAATGTAATCTCCTTCCTTGTCAATGCATGTAAGTCAGTGATGAATCTTAACCAGATAGACTAAACATTATAAAATGATAAATTCAGGTCAAAATTCAGCTAATAGCTATGTACCAGGCTACAAACCTATTGATCCAATCTTATCTGAGCAGAATGAATACATACAAGTTTGAGAAACTGTTCAAATCTTTGTTGACAAATCAAGTCTGGTTAATGGATACATTTTATGATTCAGCCTACATCGACAGATCATCTTCCACCTAGGGACCCACCAAGGGGCCCTAGGTTGAGCCTAACTATATCTCCCCTGGCCTTGCCCTTTGCTGAATAAAATAGATGTCATCATGGGCGTCCACTCAAAGATGGGGGCCAAACGAGGCATTCCCCCCACCATGGGATTGGGCCTTCTTACCAAGGTTGAGGCGCTCTGAAACTTAGAACCTTATAGTCAAACATGATGGTGTAGTACAATAGTTCTATTTAACCCAAACTATATGTTACCTTATAAAAAGACTGTTATTATTCACTGATGATCAGTCCATCGTGTCACGTCCAAATCATACACTTGACCATCAATGAACGGTCAAGTGAACCATTTGACATAATCTGGACAATAGAGTGGGTTGTATTTGCGTATACTACAAATGTTGGAAAATAATTATTAACGGGTTGAACGTCTACTTTGTAACAGGGTTGCCTCTAAGATATACCCCTAAATACCCTTTTGGGCCCGATGAAAAATATGCTTTTTGTGCCCCCCCCCCCATCCTGGAAATACGTGCCTTTGCCCCTATCCCCTGTAAAATTGGCAGTGGATGCTGATGGTTGTCATATTAAATGATGTATACCATTGTACTACGTATAATATGCCACATATAGGACATTGTAAAGTTATAGGAATCAGTCACAGAGTCTAAAATACTCATGTGTACAATCAACTAAACTTTTTTTCGTTCTCTCAAACTATTTTTTTGCTCGCCCACCCTTCCATGTTCCGAGGGTTAAGCCAACTCAGCCAAATGGATCATCAGCCATTGACCATTCAAGAACTAAACTCGGTGACTTGCAATAATAGCACTCTAGCCACTGCTTGAGCAATCATCACTGCTGTGTTTAATTACACAGATTGTGCCATAATTTCCCACGAATATCTTGAGACTCAGATCTTTAATCATCTCACTGTAGACATGGCTCCTTTGAGTTAGACAAGTCTGATCAGAGACTTATACTATTGTTGATGGAGTTTTTCTCAAGTTACAGTACTGGGTCATGCACTCGTAATCAGGGTTGCCAAATTAGCCATTTTTCGGCTAGATCTGGCTGATTTTTTTCCCAATTTAGCCATTAACAACATACGATAGTCAATTAAATCTGGTAAGTTTAACAAAAGTACATCTACAATTTTTGTTAATGATTTTTTTCTGGAGTCTTAGTATTCAGTTACTTAGCTTGATAAGTGGGCTTTGAATGAATGTATATACATATATATATATATATATATATATATATAAATGTATATATATATTTCAAAATTTCTGTATTCAAGAGTATTCAGTGTTTATGCGTAGAGCTAATGGATAACATTTAAAATGAGTTTAGTGTCCAATTTACAATTAGAATCCTATTTGTTTTGAGGATTCGATTCAACCGGATGAAACAGATAAGATCCTAAATGGGACATTAAATTCATCGTAAATGTTATACATCTATATCAAATAGTGAAACTACTGTTGGGAAATAAATGAAAAGTAAAAATTGATTGATACAAAAATATCACTCTCTCTCTCTCTCTCTCTCTCTCTCTCTATATATATATATATACATATATATATACATATATATATATATATTCTCATTCCATTTTCAGCTAATTTTATAGCATAAAATGTATATCTACATATGTATATATTCTGGGAAGATTTGTTGAGATCTTAGTGGAGATCTTTAAAAAAAAACACTGCTAAATGTCAATAAAAACAGAACAATATAAATAGATAAAAATATAAGCTACATTTTTTTGAACAAATCTGTTTCATACTATATTGTACTTATCAATTGGCTAAACTGAGAATGAGACGCTGTGAAAGAGAAAATGTTAATTCACTTAGCCCAATTTATAAGAACAACAAAGAATAAAAAAGTTTTGTTTTGGAAATATATCTTACATTTTTATTTATTTATTCGGCTCTGTTTTTACTAATATTTAGCACGTTTTTTTTCAAAGAGATAATAACAAATTTTCCTTTAAAAAAATATATATAAATATCTACTGATAAAGTTTGTTGAAAATGGAAAATCAAGCCAATTTTAGCCATTTTAAAAGAGTAATAGCTATATATAACAAACCAAACTTTGCCACACTTCTGGGGAAAGAAAGTACACATTTCTCTTGAACCATTGATAATTTTGTTACTCACTGACTTCTCTTAAAATTATGTTTATGTATATATGTTATCAGGGCTGGCCCTAGGGGTCCCTGGTGTTCTGGGCATGCTGAACTTCAGCGCCCTTCAAAGTATAGTATCATTTATTTTGCAAAAGTTTCACAGTGAGAAAAATAAACATATATTTAGAAAAAAAAGTTTATTACAATAATCAGGTAAATTTCTGTGTCTCTTATTTTTACCACAACAGAAAGTAAATAAACCAGATGTTCCAGAAAAATCTGTCATTACATCCAAGAATTTCCTTAAGATTTTTTATCTTGTTTCTTTCATGAATTTTCTCATGTTTCCATTGATATCGGAAAAATTCAACTGTCTCAGACACTTTACTAACCTCTTTAGCACTCGGTGTACTAAGTAATCATCCAGATTGTCTGTACCTTCAGCCAACCCTGTATCTTACAAAGGTATCCAAATACTACTGAGGTTCAAATTGAATATGATTGAAGGGCTTTTAATTAACCTTTGCAAGTAAGATGCAGGGTTATACATATTCGGTTGTGCCTGTCTTTCAGTCAACAAGATAAATCCAAAAGTACTCAGTGAAATTTTGTTGGGGGTTGGGCTAAGGATGATGTGGTTAAATGTTATGGTTTTTGCAGAGGTATACACTCTCAGAGTACTTTCTGGTTATATTCAGAGTTTTATAATTTCTGCTAAACCTTATCAGACTCATCTGGTAAAGATGTAGGCTCATCAATGATTCTGTTATATGCAACACAATATTGCATTCTGTTTTGACTAATTTTATGCTCAACTTAATGTTTTGATTGTTTTATCTACCTAAGACTACAAGTCCCCATGACATCATCAAAATAAGAAGAAATCAAGCAGAGAATCACTCTAAGATGGTTAGTCTTTGGTAGAGTACAGTCAACCTTCAAGAACAAGAAAATCCCATTAGTCCTAAAAAGAAGAGTTTACAACCAATGTATCCTCCCTAAAGTTACTACCTATGGAGTTGAAACATCGAACCTAACTCAGAGACTGGCCTGCAAACTGAGAACCATGCAAAGTGCATATGAAGAAAATCCTGCGCAATATCACATGGAGAGACCACAAGAGAGCACAGCATATTAGGGAAAGAACAAGTGTCTGAAACATCATAGAATCTACTAGAAAACTTGAATGGCAATGGATTATTCAAGAATGGCAGACAATCGATGGACATCACAGCTCATCCAGAGATCAGATGTGCAACCAAAAACAGTAGAATATGAGATAGTAAGACAGGTTCAGAAAATATTGGCTCTGCAATGCCCACATTAGAGAGATGTGGCTTATCTTGCAGAAGGTATATGTCCAACGACGGACAATGAGAGACTGATGATGATGATAACAACGCAACTTGGATTGTCACTCTATGAAAACAAGTAAACTGCTCGGATTGAAAATTGCTTCGATAATACTGAACCATGACCACCTACAAAAGGTCTCAGACAGCACACACCTCTGCCGATGCCATTCTCAGAGGAAGTAATTGTGGATAGCTCTGCCCTTACCTTATCTCCCCCTCCACAAAATTTCATTGAAAACTATCGCACATTTTTGGAGATATCATGTGGACCAACAGACGAAAAGACTGACCGAATCCATATACCTTTCCAACTTCGTTGGCAGAGGTAATAAACATAGCATAAATATTTGGAGTGAGATATGATTTGAGTTCTGGGGGCCATGAAAGCTTCTGTGGCTGAGTGGTTAAAGCAACTGGGCATAAATCAGGTTTTCCCCTGGCAAGCGGGATTTGAATTTGAATCTCACCAGAAGCTTACTCTTATTTCCGATCCATACTGCTTGCTCACTGCCATAAGTGAACGTCCAAGTTGAGTTGTGATAAAGGCTGCAAAACGTTAGGACGAAGGGGAAAAGTAGTCAAAAGTTAATACAATATCTGGTTACAATACTTAATCTAATGAAAAAAATAAATAGTAAAATAATAGCTTTAGATAAAACACAACATTCCTACCAGATGGCTCTAAGCAACTTCATTCAAATTACCAGTAGGCGGCTGTACGTATTGGAGTATTTAAACAATTGCAATTTGTTTTTCTTCTTCTTCTTAATGCCCACTAAATTTCCAAACAAATAAGATAAGGATATTACTACAGCTACATTATCAAACGAACACTCCAGACCCGACTGACCTAATTGCTATAATAAAAGCTTAGCCATGATATGGGTGAGATTATAACTTCCCAACGACGAGATTGAATGAAGATCTCAATAAAGGAAACATCTGTGTGAGGGAGCCATTTGCATTACAAAATCACTTATGTTCTTATTAGTAATCCCTTAAGAGGAAATCTCTCAGTTTGATTTCTCACCATTTCCTGCCAATGTCTTGTATACATTTCACTGATTTATTTTATGTGTTTGAAACAGTCAACCAAAACTGTCAACATGATCAATATGTTTCTTCAGTTTTTAAGTGATTCTGTCCCATCATTTTGCTGTCTATCCATCTATCTTGTACTGACCACATCAATGGTGCTAGAAGATTGAAAATTTTAACATTCACTCATTATGTCAACAAAAGATGATTTTTTTTTTTTTTGTTTTTCAACCCTCTCCCCAATAAGATTTTTGTTCAGGATTTAGTTTACTACGTAAGTTGATGTTGAATCGGTTCTAGTTCAGTTCCAGCAGTGCTGAAGGTTTTTTATTTTAAAGTTCAGACTTTTTAGTGATCCAACCACCTTCAACATGGCACACTGCCAAAGGATGTTGGTTACATGACAGTTTTTATTGAATGACCAACCAGACCTGTCTTTCTTCTTTAGTTCTTGAGTTGCATTCAGTCTAAATAAAAGAAACGTGGATTTTTTTCCGTCAAGTGAGCATTCCAATGTATCTAATCAAAAAAATTGCAAAAGTGATCAAAGACCAAGATCTGATCATAAACCTTAAATCTATCTGTTTGATATATCCAAGACTTTTTGTAGCACAGGAACTTGTTTATATAAAAAGGCATTGAATGTAATTTACTATAGAAACATACCACTAATGATTTACTTTTGAAAAAAACCCACATAAATAGCTATTTTACAGCATGGTATTGAATACCACCTGGCTTCAATAGTTGTATTTTATATATATGAGGTCTACCCGGAAAGTATTCAGTCATTTGATACCATTAAAAAACTTGCTTACCTTGGGCAATTACACCTTAATTCCCTCTTCAAATAATGTTCCTTGAGATCTCACAAGCTTATCCCAGTAGTCCGTCAACTTTTCAAAACAGTCAGCAAAATCCTCTTTTGCAATCATCATAGGCTACTTCATCGTATTCTCCTTATTCTCATTAAAAGCTGGAAGTCACAGGCAGTCAAATCGGGATAGGAGAGGGGTTAATAAACCTGGGTCATGTGATATTTTACAAAAAAGAACCCTGGAAAGAATGTGATGGATAACTCACTTGGTTATTGTGAATGTGGTTGACCCACAAGAAACAAGCTCAGTCAATGGTGTGTCACTGTAGATTGAGTAATCCTACAGGAGAGTGTCTGTTTATACATACACAGTAGTCATATCTGATTTGTTGCTGAGTTACATTTAGGCTGCAGAAACAGTTTTTTGAGTTATTCAAAATGGCTGGATACTTGCCGGAGAGATCTTATATATATATATATATATATATATATATATATATATATAAAAATATTAAAGTACAGAACAGATTTGTTTTGAGAATACATCTCATATTTTTATTTATCTAATTAAATATATATATATATATATATATATATATATATATATATATATTATCATGTCATCCACAGACAGCTGTTTTGACGTATTACATCTTTTCAGTGTGGCTATAGACTTTCCATTATCCCATCCAGTACCACGAGGCAGGATTGAAACCTTCTCTTCAGACCCGGAGGCCGATATCCTTCCTCTGGACTACGGAACTGGGTGGTCTGTAAGGCTGAATTTAAGCGATGTATTCATTTTACACGGAAATTCTTCATCCACCAGAGTGCTCGATTCCTATGGAAGAGCATTGCATAGAATAAACAATTGAAGAAAATGGGGCAACTGCAGTAATCAAACATGTGACCATTAGGTAACCGCTTCAATGTAGTGTCACTCTTTGCATTGAGCTAAGCAGCAGGAAGGTAAGGGCACAAATAACCCTACATTCTCATCTTGTCCATTCAGTGTCCATATCTGCTTTATTGTTTCTCAACATGGAAATTTGTTTATTCTATTCATAATGTCTAGGCCAAATGAAATATTTACTGTATATCAAAGGGTGGGGGTTAATTTCAAAATGATATAAAGCATTTATGATTATTTCTATCAGATTATACATCTATATGCGAATAATATATATATATATATTAAGAATTTCTGTGATATTTTAATCAAAATTCATCATTTAAATCATTTTAGTCTTTGTAGTTTAAGTATATATATATATATATATTGCATCTTGTAAGGTTTTTGTGTTTTAAGTACTTTTCATTGTAAATAGTTCTTCTAACATAAGTCACTTAAGTATTTTAAATTTCTAAGTGAAATCTTGCGGATTCTTTTCATTTGAAGAAATATTCATCCAAGTATTCCCCAGTTTTGCCAATAGTTTGGATATTAAAACTTTAGTTGATGCTTTTGTCTATTTTGTTGATTACTATTAAGTATAAATAATTGCTCTGCCTTGCCATTTATTTGAAAGAGCTCCGAGATATCTCTCCACAGACTCTTTATTCCACGAGATAGGCTTCCCCAGGCCATAGATCATGTTTAAAGCACGTTTCTGGACATCTTCAATGTGAGAACCGTTGGTAATTACATAAGCAGCTGCTGCCAGATATAAGTGCTAAAGCCTGATTTATGTGGCTGGTGGTTGCACTCTTTCGAGAGAAATATGTTCGTGCAGGTGATAAAAACCCACGTTTACATTTAAGTAAAGCTGGTGTTGGATCCTTTGGTGCTATAGATTTTTGGTACTATTTCTCAGGCAAAGATGTCAAATCAAAGAATTTCGTTGATGCCATTTTACAGTGGCTGATGCAAAAACCTGAAGAAAAAAACAAACTTAGTAAGGAATCAGAAGTACCTGGAATCAGTTTATGTCTTGGAATTCTTCAGTACTATAGCTTTGTTCCTCTTTGAGATTTTTTATTTTATCATTTTTTTTGTATCTTTTTTCTTATAATTTTACTTTTTTAATTGTATTTTCCACCTTCAATTTAAAAAAAAAATTTCCCCATCAATTCCATCCAGCTTTTTTCCATTCCTTCTTCCTTAACTTTTCTTTTCATATAATCTTTTTTTTTTAATCTTCTGTTCCCCTTTCTTTTATTCAATCTTCTTACCCTGTTATCATCAGCTTTTTTCTTTTTCTTTCTTTAGATGTTTCTTTTCATTCCATCGACTTTTCTTCTTTCTTTCTCCTTTAATGCTTTTTCTTCCTTCTTTCTCTTTCAATGCTTTTCCTTCCTTCTCTCTCTGTTAATGTTTTTCATTCCTTCTTTCTCATCTAATGTTTTCCTTCCTTCTTTCTCTTCCAATGCTTTCCCTTCCCACTTTCTCTTTTGATGTTTTTATTTCCTACCTTCTCTTTTGAAGTTTTTCCTTCCTTCTTTCTCTTTCAATGCTTTCCCTTCCTTCTTTCTCTTTTGATATTTTTCCTTCCTTCTTTCTCTCTTAACGTTTTTCCTTTTATCTCCACTTTTTTAATTTCTCTTTCTTTCTTTCTTTCCGATTTTCTTCCTTTTCCATCAATTCCACTTTCGATGCTGGTAACCATTACACTACTCTGCATCTCCACACATTTATCTCTGTTTATATATAACCATTCTAATTGTTGAATCGACTGTAAGTATAAGTCATGTTCGGAATTGAGCATAAAAGCATGGCTTGAATATAAGCCGAATCCATTATTTTGCTCGTAACATTGTCATGAGAGATATCCTCTTTTTATGAATACACTGATTATGGCACTAGGTCAGCTGTCAACAAAACATGAATTTCTTCCATCTTCAGCAAATCGATCGTTGTTTTCAGTCATGAAAGAGAGATTCTTATCAGTGATGACGAATCTCTTTGAAAAAATGATTTAAAAGGGATATTACATAAAATGCATGGTTTACTACCTACACAGCATTCAATGCAAAACCATTATAATGAATTGAGCAAAAACAATGTGCATTATCACTTGCTAATATGCATTGTGTCTATCAATACTGTATTCATATGGGCAAAAGTATCGGCCATTTTGTTACTGACCAGATTGTGAGTCCAACTGCTGATTTGCGGCAATTTTTTGGTTAAAAGTATCTTTTCTCATATTCTAAAATACCTGGTACTTATACCTTACTACTTATCTCCATAATATCTCCAATATTCCCAGGATTTCCACATTTTTTAATCTGCTTCTTCTTCCATTCAGCCTTTTTCCTTTTTGATCATCCTCTCGAATCTTTCTTCCCTTCTTTTTTTTCTTTTCTTTCTTTCTTTCTTTTTCATCAATGTTTCTTTAATCTATTTTTTTTCTTTCTCAGTTTCATTTTCTTTGTCTCTTTCTTTTTACTCTTCCTAAGTTTTGTGTCTTTATTCTTCTTTCACCCTCCCTCTTATCTTTCTCTGTCATTTTCTTTATCTTTTTCATTCACTTTCTTTCTCCTCAGTTTTCCTTTCTTCTTTCTTATTTGTTTTTCCCAACTTTCTGTCTGTTTACGCTCACAATCAACACAACAGATGGCAAGGTATTATTGAACAGTCTCCCCCCCCTGGGGCATTTACTCTTGCATAAATGAGGCCAGCAGCACATCCCGCAATATACAACACATGTTCCTCACAACAGTGTCACAGCGTGGAGAAACCCAACTCGAACATCTCTTCACCTGGGACATACCTTATTTATCCTTCGAACAAATCAGAAGAGGAAGCTATAATTTCTATTTTTATTTGACACAAGATCTTTCACCCTCTGCAGTTAAAATGAATGGATTTTTTAAATCTCTCAAGGACATCTATATCTCAAGGTTTCCATGATTGCTGGGATATATACGTTCTGTAGATCTCTTTGAGAAGTCTACGGGGACATTTTAATTCAGGTATTAAGAACATTAATATCTTAGTCCTGAAAGGGTTAAAAGAGAATCTTTTGGTATTAAACCAGACGAAAATTTACTTAACCAGCTGTGTTTGTTTAGTTTGACTGCTTTCATTTTTTCAAAGATTGTAGCGATATGGCACGATTGAAGCATTGTGAATGCAAAAGGATTTTTTGAATTCAAAATATCTTACTGAAAAATCTATGGGAGCTTTTAGGGACCTAAATATCTCACTGAGAGTATCTTCTTCTGGTAACACATAATTCAATCTTTCTGAATTTTTAATAATACCTTGATTGTCTACCAAGTTTAATTTGATTAGTCAGGGTGTCTCAGAGAAGAATGTAAATATAGGCATACAAACATCAATTTTTAAAGATGCAATTGAGAAAACCTGATGCAGAAACCACTCTGCCTCTCTCTCAATATATATATATATATATATATATATATATATATATAAATCTCTGTATCAACAGCCACTAAAATCAACAAAATACATCTACAGTTTCCAACAAAATTAATGAGGCTGGAAGATGATGATGATGATAAGGCAAGCCTTGAATGATGATGATGATTATTATAATGATGATGAAAAGCAAACTATCAAATGATAAGGATGATGAAAATGTAAATACTAAAATGATGATGATGATGATAATGTAAAAGTAAATCCTATAAGATGATGATGATGAAAAAGTAAACACTATTAGATGATGATGATGATAGTGAAAAATTGCAAACATACGATGATGATGATGATGATAAACGAGTGAATGCTTTAAGAAGATCATGATGATGATGAAAAGGCCATGAAAAGATTCTTGATGCTTTATTGCTGCACTGAATCCGCTTTAGTATTGACTGCATAAAATCTTACAAAGTAACTGACAAATGACTATTCCAAAATCAATTTCTGTCCATAGAATAGAATCAAGGTCACTTTGAAGGCTTTCAAATATTGGAAATAGAAGTCAAATGCAAACAAATTGCAATGATTATTTACATCCTGTGTCATGAAAACTCTGAATCTGAATTCATAGGGAGACAAATACAAGAAGACAAAATAAAAAGGGTGTTTATAGTAACATATTACTTGAGCATAGAACAAAATATGAAATATGCCTCATTTATCATCATATCAATCAATCAATTACTAAAATTCAAAGCATTTAATTTGTCTTCATAAAGAAAGGGTCTTCTTTATATATTCTTGAAGAATTCTAAACATCATAGATTAAATCATATTAGAAAAAGTCAACCATAATTATCAACATAGGTTTATTTCAGTTTTTATATTGGTCTGGTAGGCTGGCTATTTATTTATCATGCCTACAGGCCACACCAATGGATCTTCATTCTTCTAAAATTCCTCCTATAAATATGTGTTCAATTTGCATTGTAAATTTACGTTAAATTGATCCCTTAGTTTGAGCCCGTTTTTTGGAAAAATCAAACTTCTTTGGCAATAACTTGACCACCCCTTTTTTCAATTTCTTACTTGATCACCCCCAATACAACATACTGCAAAAAGATGTTGGTCATGTGACAGTTTCTACTGAGTGATTAACCAGACCTGTTTGTCTTGAAAGTTGAATGTTTTATACAGAACTGCTGTTGAATATTATAATAATGAAAATGATTGAGAACAGGTCTGGTTATTCACTCTATAAAAACTGTCACATGACCAAGATGAATGCTACGTTGGGGATGATCAGTTGAGAAATTGGAAAAAGTGTGATCAATGAATAAGTTACTTCTTTCATCTTTTGATGGATCACTAAAAAGTCCGAATTTTCAAAAAACAAATATGAACACTGCTGGGCTCAAACTAAGCGACCAATTTAGCATAAAGTTCCATTGCAAATTTGAACTTATGTAGGAGATGATTTTAAAAACATTTCCAGACTGTGTCTAGTAGACTACTGATGCAAATTTTCAAGGCTTTAGCTTGAAAAATGCTCTCTTTACAGCCTACTCACTTTCAAAACCCCCTAAAGATAAAAAGCTCTGAAAGGCAACTTTAAAATATTTTAAAAAATCTTTTCAGGGGGGTCTAATGGAGTTCTTATTTAAATCTTCAGCCTTATAGGTTGATTCTTACTGCTTCTAGACATTCAAGACTGCCTGGCACAAACTAGTGACCAATTTAGCATGAAGTTTCATTGCAAATTAAACCACCCACTAAAGACTTAAGGGTTGGGGGGGTGTTAAACAAACTTTTTCAGAACTAATGCTAATTTTAAAAGCTGCAACATGAAAAATTCTCTCTGTACTAAAAAATATTTGTGGGGAACGAAAAGCCCTCAAAAGAATTCAAAATACTTGCAACTTGATCAGCCCATTGCCATTTAAGTTTCCTACACCTCAGACTCTTGTTTTTCCTCCAATCTATTATGCTGTCATGTGATCTCTCCATGTTAAGCTTGAACATGATTCTTTCATGTACACATAACATGGTTTTTAGTTTAAGGGTTAGTCTCTTGGTTAGGTTCCATGTCTCTGCTTCATGGGTGACTATCGAGAGGATACACTGGTACAGAAAGCTACATTTTTTTGACATGAATAATTTTCCTCTAGTTTTCTCAGACTTAATGTAGGAGTAAGTGCAAGAGGCCAGGCAGTTAACAGCATAGAGAATGAGATTGGTGAGCTGGATTCAAACTCCAGCTGAAACAGTTTCTATTCGCTTCACCCTAATGCCCTTGGCAGAGCCATGTATCCATCTTTTCCTTCTCCTAACACATGATGGGTCAGCATGGCAGGGTAATGTCAACTCCTTTGTCTTACACTTGCTTGAACGAAGCGTATGTCCAACAACTGACCTCAAAGGTTGATAAAAATGAGTATCAGACGATAGAAAAAAGCTTCATTTTTTTTAAAGACCTTTTATGAGACCAAAGGTTTTCCTCGTAAAATTATCAGTCTGATTTAGCTCTACGCTTTCAATGAATTTCTTTATATTTGGCAATGAATCTGACAAAGATTGACCCTACACGTTCCCCTCGTCCTGGAGATACTCTCAAATACCTTTCTATTCAGTCTATGTTATATTATTATAACATGAATACCTGCTTATATTCAGCTAATTTTCATCTATATTATGGATGAATAGCTTTTGAGAAGTTCTTTTTTTCCACAATTTCTTTCAATGTTATCAAAATAATCCGATGAATGGTGAGAATGTGGATGTAAACATGTTTTTCTGCTTTCATTCTTGCATTTCCACATTCACTAGTTTTGTTTTTTTTTACTTACATTTTTTCCATTTACCAAAATAATCACAACAAACACAGATTTTATTTGAACCCAGAGTTACTGCATTACCTAATTAGATATGACAGACATTGTGTAATGTATATATCTATATCCTTCCTACCGGGCAAGGTTTCAATAAAATAGTCTGGGGCAGCTAACGTTATTTCGGAGTTGCAGCGTTTATGAAGGTTTAATGTGGTGCTGGGTCTTTTAATAATGCTTGGAAATGCTAAGTTTGCATTTATCCAAGTTAATAAAACCGAAAATGGTAAGGCAGCCAATTGGAACCTGGCCTAATTGATATAAATGAACAAATGTGAGGGTCTTTTTATTGCTATCAAAACACTTACTCTTTTCAAAGTCACTCTATACAGCCTTATTGACAGTGCAATCCTTTACAAATTCTTATGGCTAGGCACGGAATCATTTGACCAGTAATAATAATGTCATGAAGTTTGTTATCGTTCATCAATAGTACTATTGTTATTTGTTTATTTGGCTTTATATGTTACTGAGGCTTTAAAAATTACATCAAACTTGGGTTCTTGGTTTGTTTCAGACATAAGAACAGTTTTCTGCACTTTGATGAAATGTAGCTGGGGAGGCTTTTGGTTAGACATGATTGGGTTTTGAGTACCTGTATGGTAAACCCAAAATCTTCATCTTTCATTCCTATACTGTAAACAAGAAGTTTTGACCACTTATTCTCCAGCTAAAAAAATCGATTCCTCCTTTTTATGATTAAGTAAATTTGGTGTTGTAAAAGGTAGAATAAGGTAATTTTTTATTATTTGGTCCTGAAATATGATAGCATGAAGATTGCTCTCTGAGAGGACTCAAAAGGGCTAGATTTTTCATTTCTAACTAGATTTATAGCTGAGAGGTTAATGTATGATTCAAATCCTAACCCTTATCATTATTTTGAATCCTTTGTATGAATTCAGGAACTGAGAAGTTTACTAAAAATTTTCAAAAAATCAAAAATCTGACTATTTAAGCAATCCCCCTTGATTGCTTAAATAGTCAGATTTTTGATTTGATAACTTTTAACAATTTTATGTTATTGTATTTTAAGACCAAATAACCAAAGATTACCTTTAATTCTTTAATTCTAAAATCTACTAAAATTTTGAGCCTTAAATCAAGGAGAAAAAATTTTGATTCCAATGACAAGAAAATAGTTAGAGAGCTCTAAAACTTATATTGAATATGACATGCTCAAATAATACCATTTTGAATTTAAAATATACTCTGGAAATATAACAAACTAAGTCTTTGTAAAAAAATGAATTCTGACACATGAACTTGGGGGCAATTACTAAAAGTTTTGTAATTTCTCTATTCTGTGAAATTCAGTAACAAAACTACTCCATTGCTTTTCTACCTCAAAAAGTTAATAAGTTAAAATTAGTTACTATGGAATAGTTAGTCTGTTTTGAGCCACAGAAGACTTTTCGCTCTTCACCCCCCACCCAGTTCCAAATTGCCCCCCAATATATCTAAGTTACCCCATTGCGTTCTAACTTTTGCTAAGATATTGAAAAAAATTGATCTCTACTGTAAAACCTTGGGATGAGCTGAAGTGAATATATTTGTTTACCTTCTGATTACTTTGAAAATTAATGGCAGAAGTCTTTTAATATTTCACGTTTCCTTCATTGAATATTCTATCATTTTGAAGAATGTCCATTACACATGGTGGCAACATATTTTACTGATTTTCACATAAATTTATGACTTGTAACAATATCGTTTCAAGCTTCCGACATGTGTATTTTCATGACCTTCGAAAAAAGTTATTCAGTTTACAATATTATATGGAAATTCTTCATTGTTTCCATGCAATTTCTGGAGAGATCAAAATTGAATTTGAATATCTCTATAGATATTTAAGTGGTGGAATGCTAAAATAGAATTGAGGGAATGCAGGGCGGCCTTTTTGTGGGGAAAGAGGTTGGGTGCTTTAACTAATTTCAGGGTAGATTTGAGGTCACATGGAGTGAATATTCGGACATATACTCACTAATTTTCCTTATCCGTGAATTGAATTTCATTAGTATATAGGTAGTGAGGGAACACTGTAGCCCTCCCCACAAAAGTAAGAGAATGCCATCCCCAAATGTTCCAACAGCATTACACCACAACTTATCCAATTACAAATTATATAGTTGATGAGAAAACTCCATTATCTTTTATTTTCAAAAACTTTAAAAAAGACAAAATTTTATATGAAAAATATTTTTCTTCTTCTCACTTGCTATTTGCCTAAGCCTCTTACATTTGGCAAAAGCCTGCTTATGGAAAAGTAACATAGAGATGTGTGTGGCTAAATACTGTTTGGCACATGCATTCAGCCATGAGTAAAGATTCGGTATTGGATCTTCTTCATTGTCAGTAAAAAGGAAGGATAGAATTCTGAAATCCTTACAGAATCAATATTGAAAGCTTAAAGAGTTACTTACTCAATGGTTTGATCAATTTCCTTGATGTATTCATGGTTTGTAAGGTAAAACATAACAGATTTTTGAAAACAACAAAAAAAGAAATCCTCTAAAAAATTGTTGTTTTGTGCTCAAAGAATTTATATACATTTGAAGAAAAATACTATTCTTTATTGTCAATAACTTTGTGAAGATTCATTAATATTCAAACTCTTGTTCTGGACAATTGATTCTCTACTTGCCATCTTTGGTGTTACCAACAATGATTTGGCTGATCAATTCTTTGGCCTTCGTCAGGTTACACCTGAATGGTAAGAAGAGTGGGAACTAATCATTGTGTGTAGTATGATTAGACTCTTCCTATGTTCATTTATTCACAACATTTAAGCCGTGTACCTTCTGGCCTTTGTCGGATCTTCCTGGTTCGAGAATGTGGAATCATTACCTAGAATGCATGCTCGTAACAGACTTGACACATCACATCCACATTCTAGAACAAAGAACACCTGATTAAAGTCAAAGAGAACATGGCCAGAACATTGTGAATAAATGAACATAGACGAGGAAAATGGTTCGACCATATCAGACACAATGATTAATACGCCGTCTAACAGAATTCAGACAAGAAAAAATGGAACTATTTTCCATTGTTTTCATTAACTTCATAGAAGACAGAATTCCATATGAAAAATATTTTTTTCTTTGATCTTACCATTTTTCTCTTGGTGAAGCTGTGATATATTTTACAATTTGAAAACAAGTTGTCAGTAGCTAAATACTGTACTTCAAATTTGTGGAAATTTATTGACATTCAAAGCCATATATTTTTTTTACTATCCCTTAGCTAGAATATGAAGAAATACAACTGGGAGTTCACTAAAACCTGTGAGTGTTTATAATCTATGGAAAGAAAGTTCTCCATTGGTTGATTGAAAGCATTATGTGCACTGTAAATATGTGGGTCAGTACAAACCAATAAGTAAATAGTTACATCTTTGTGACTGTAATGTCAGTTTATATAGAAAGGTGTTACATACCCTGGTCAGTCAGTAAGTGCGTACAACTGTTAATATATAAATAATCTAAGATGTAAAGTGATTTCAAATATACAAATATCCTTCTTTATTTTGAATATCTAAGTTCAACACACAGATCTTTCTTTTCATATATCATAAATGATAGTCACCTATTATGTACATCAAAACTTCAGTGTTATGGCTATTTTGCAATTCTTTGATTTTTACAAAGATGAACTTATCTGACCAATCTCAGATATTTTATTTTTCATAACATTGGATTGAATTTTCCTCTTGAAAAGAAACATTTGTTGTATATATTTCCTACAGTACTTTAAAAAAAGGAAAGTTTTTGATATATACCATTATTGAGATTGTGTAATGTTTAAAAAAATTACATCTTAATAAAAACCAGGAACAAAAGAGGAATTGTTAAAATATCAGGAAAATTCGTACTTCAATGTACTATAAGATCTTTAATCTGCATCCGGGATGGTAAATCCTATATTATTTAGATTTTTGTATTGTTTTTTCTCCTTTTTGGTCATCAGCCTAAAACTGAAATCACTTATCATCCAAATTCTTACCCAATTTACCAAAGCATTCCTGTGGTGAGATTTTGGTGTAGCCTTCCTGAAACACGCACACATTAGCATACATACATGAATCAAAATGGAGGGATAGTTATTTCCTCCAGATGTTTCTTGAAGTTCCTGTTTTCCGGTCACCACAGACATCCAAGATTAGACAATTCCAATTCTTGGAACATTTAATTGATATTTGATACTTACCAGAAATCTTTTCCTGCTGGGAATGTCCAGCACACCATTCCCAAAAGCTGACAAGAAACAAACAAAGGTTTGGAGACAATTCTGTTACACATAAAAACCACCATGAAAGGAAAAGAAAGTTCTCTGTTTGTGTTTTTGAAAATTATAGACTGTGTTCAAATAATACCAATGATTGAAAGAAAGTAAGAGATATAAAATAGTAGTAAAATTTATTATACCAAATTTAGATGTTAATATCTAAGTGTCTTGGTATTTACTAAGCTCAGTTTTGTTAAGTTTATTTTAATACAGTGTTTCCTGACATTTTTTCCCTACCATCTGCAAATATTGTGGAACACATGGAAGTTGCTTTTCTCGACTTTATCAACATGAAACAAGAGATCGCCCTAACTTTCTTTTTCCTTAAGAAAAATCCATTTCTATGTGACAATCTTTCGCCTCGACTTTCAGCTCAACTTTCACCCTGTGGGTGGCAATATCACCCCTATTGCAAATGCCTGGTTCAGCATGTGGTTAATAGATTAATATGCCGAATGCAATGCAGGATGGTATTAAATAATTATCAGTGCAGAATACAGAGAATCAACTGACCAAGTTCAAATTTCAACAGACATTGTTTATGTTCCCTTTGCGCTTATACCCTTGGAGAAGCCATGAATCCACTTGGCTCTGTCCCATTACCAATATCTTGTTACTGGTAGGATATGACGGTGGATGGGTGAAAAAAAATCAAAAGCATAAAGACTTGGGCAAACCACTCTTTGATAACTATTTTACATCACCAAATAGTTGCTGCTAAAAGCTGTCACTTTCAAAGGGAATCTTGACAGGGTTTAAAAAGAGAAAAAATTTGTTATTGCCACCTAATTATATTCTATTTAATCACTGTGGCCCCACAGATGGCACGCCTAGTCAACCAGGTAAGTGGGGTACAGATTTTTCTCTCTTTGTCCATCTGTATGTATGCGTGGGCACTCCTTGTCATATTTTGGAACTAAAATCTTGAAAATTTACATTTTCTTCTTCTTCTTCTTCTTCTTCTAATTATTATTACAATTATTATTACAATTATTATTAATAATAATGATATTATTATTATTATTATTATTATTATTATTACTATTATTATTACTATTTTTATTATTATCATTATTTTGAATCTCACACCAGCTGCCTGGTGGTAACCGCTGGAGTTTGAGTGACAGCAAGTCTCCTCAAGTCTCCAGCCCTCCTCTCCTAGGACTCATAGGTCGCAGTAATTCTGCAATTTACAGTTTCACACTGGTTGCCCAGTGGTTATTGCTGAAGGCTGAGTGACAATAAGTCTCCTCTCTCTTTCACCTATTATGTCAGGGCTACAATTCGTTGCAGTCCTTATATCTCTAGCACCTTCCTCAGTATCCCTGCAGTTCCCAGTAGTGCTGTGGTCTGTACGGTCTCAATCCTTCCCCTAATCCCGATCTCCTCCAGTCTCACCCTCAGCGTTTTGGGGACAGTATTATTATTATTATTATTATCATTATTATTTTATTTTTTTCATTATATGTCCGTCATTGTACATAGACCTTCCCCAGGATCCGCCACATTTCTCTATCATGGGCGTCGCAGAGGCAGTATTTTTTTTAATTACCCAATTCATCTCTCCATCTTGTATTTCGTCGACCTCGGTTTCACGTTTGATCTCTGGGGATCTGTGTTATGAGCTGTGATGTCCACCGGTTGTCTTTCATTCTCGCTAAAAAGACCGACGATGATGAATATTTCTTTTAATGGATCTAGAGAGATGCATACTCCCTGTGACTGCACACAGGCTTATTTGAATATTTCATCCACAGACTCCGAGAACATGGACATTTTTCTCCATCATTCTTTATTTTATTGATAGTAATCAAGGAGAAGGGCATTTCCATGAAATGGCCCAGATCTCCAATTTCTTATGCATAGAACACATCAATTCTTCACTTTTTCACTTCTCTTTTTTCCTCCAACATTTTGAAAAACTATGAGAGAGATACGTTTAAGCTCAGGGGATTCAGTGGATGAGTTGTTGAATTTATCAAGGTTCCAGAACCCTTCCTGACAGTTGCTGGGTCTGTAGGCCCTATGTGCCACCTCCCTCAAGACCAAAGCTGTATATGCTGTTTTCGCTTCCTGGTATTAAAACCTATGTAATATCAGCTTTGTTCAGTAATGAGCCAGATTTTCCTTTCAGTTGTGAGAGTTTGCCCGAAGAGAATGCCATCAAGTCTTGCAATTTCATTAAGTCAAGATTGATATGCATTTGACAGCAGAGATAAGTGCTCTAAATGGCCCTCAGCAAAACCTGATCTACTGTGCCTAACCTACTTCTCTTTATTTTGTTCTCAACTGATTTCCATCGCTCATTGTATGGCTATTCTATAGACAGGTTTACCTGGGTAAGTTGTAGTCAGGATGGGCTATTTGACTCCTAAAGGCCCACGTATCTCTCTCTCTCTCTCTCTCTCTCCTCCACAAGTGTAAACTTCCTGTCTTTTATCACACTTGAGAAATTTGAATTGGGAGATTTTGTGGGATTCAAGAAGAGGATCACTGCCACTAAATAGTCTTTAATGACTTCAAGATAGAAAGAGTTTGGATCAATAATAGATTCTCATGTAGATCAGACATGAAGAGGTCATGAAGAGGGTTCTTGAATATTATGGGTTATTTTTTAGGGAGAGAGAATGACTTAAGCTTAATGTAGACGCTGTTGAGTGAAGAAATTTTATACAGGAAAAGTTACTGCTCAGTTATCAAGTAAAGTCTGGTCAAAGTGATTAGGGTATGAATTAAAAATGATCTCACTTGAAATATTGTAGCAAAAAGCTCCAGGATTAAGAGAAATGTGTGAGTCAGTGATGTACGCAGACTTTCAGAAGGCCAGGGCCTCAGTTCTAAAAAGAGCACTCCCCTAACATTTTTAAAAAGAGACTATGTATACACATGAAGAAAAATGTTGAAATTGTGCGTGGTAGATATTCTTAGAATCTATTAAATTCAATACCTTATTTCTGTTGTCTTTTATTAAAATGTATTCTAAAATTTTGACTAAAAGGACACTTTTGATATGAAGAAAATAAAGGGCATGGTCCCTACTCCCCAAGCCACCTGCTCCTCCATGCATGGTATGTGTGAATGTATGGTTGTGAACAAAAAATAGGAAAAAAATATGTAAGAAAACACTTGAAGCAATTAATTAGTAAGTATAGATCAGATATAAAATCACTTGAAGAGACCAAGAGTATTTTTATTGGGAAATATCTGAGAGTATGTGTATAATTCAACGTAGACCACTTGTAGTCAATCAGATATGTTTTATGGAGGAGACCATATGTGTCAGAAAGTACATTGGATGAATAACGAGTGGAATTTTTTTCTCTTTCTTTAATACATTAGGATTTGGTTGAGCAGCTACTGGAGAAAAGGTTCCGAGAATAATTATAACAAATTTTTTTCATTCCATTACCCTTCAGTTGGGAACCAGCCTTGTTTCACAACTGAAGGGTTATGGAATGAAGGAGTAAGTCTAGAATATAGACTGGTAGTCAGAATGATAAATAAAAATAACTTTCTTGTGGGATCTGCAGAGACTTATTCCTACCATTTTAGTTTACCCCTGTTTATGAAGTTGGAGAGGTATATGTATTACCCTGTGACTGCCTGTCCATCTAGACGATATCTCCAAAAGTTCTCAATTAATTTCAATTTCCAGGAATATTTTCTGATCAAGAAATATTTTCAATTCCTTTGATACATGTGTATATTTGCTTAAGTCTGTTGACAGGATATCTCCAAAAGTTCTCAATTTCAATGAAATTTTGTAAAACTCTGGGCCATGGGCTAAGGAAGAGGTGATTAAATTTCACATCTTGCGATTTGTTCTTTATTGAGAAGTATTTTTTTCTCATTCTGCATGAAAGAAGGTTACAAACAACGGTCACACTGTAATGCATATACCCCTCCAATTTCATTAGCTGGTAGGAATCAGTCTCTGCAGATCCCACAAGAAAGTTGAATAGCAAAAAAAATGCTGAAAATGAATTTTTCAAGGGAAGTAAATCAATATCTAGACATATTTTGAGAATTGCTTTCTCTCCCCTGTTTCTTAATTTTTTTCTTATTTTCATCCAGTTTTTAGTCATTGTAAGATGCTAACAGAGGCATATGCTCTTTGAGTGCTTTCCAGCTTTTGATAGACTACAACTTGTGAATTTTCAGATCTATTGTTCAGTCTAAAAATAATAGCCTTAGAACTGCTTTTCATCTCGTGTCTTTCATTTTTCTTTGGGTAGTAATTTTATTACACTAATTTGGGAAACATCCATCTCCTTCAACGATTTCAATAAAGAGGAAAACAATGGATAGATCTTTTTTAATCCAAATAAATAGAAGGATGCAAAATGATACAGCATATATATATATATATATATATATATATATATATATATATATATATATATATGTATATAGCTAAAAGGGATGTGGTGCTTGATCAACTGGGGTACCATATTAATATAACTGTTTTGTTTTTAAAATCCCCAAAACGGTTACATGCTAAACATCTGATGATCCCAACAAGAGAGAACTTACACATAGAACCATAATATCAAAGTATATGTAAAATAGGGGAAAAAACACTGAAGAAAATTACATCAAAAGATATTGGAAAACAAGTGACAGGAATGACTAAAAACACTTTTGAAAAAATGTTTTTTTATATATTAAGTGTTTAAAGCTGTAAAGCTTTCTCGACTATCTCTCTCTCTCTCTCTCTCTCTCTCTCTCTCTCTATATATATATATATATATATATATATATATATGACCAATCTGCTACTTATTTTTTTAAAGATCTGGTAAGTTAACACATGCAATTTTCTGACAATGTCATCTGACAAAAGTTTACAATAACTTTGGGCAGACTCTTGAAATTCTTGTTTCCTTTGTTTGTAATCTAAGTAAACCAAAACAACATATATTATAAAAATTACTTGAATAATAATAATCTGATTCAATTTCCTTGATAAAAAAACCTTTAAAACACTATACACTACATACTATTAGAATATGCAGTGCAAGCATTGTCTCCTCATTGCAGAAAAGATATAAAAGAATTGGAAAACATCCAGAGCTTCATCAAAAGCCTCTCCTATGAAAAAGGACTTGGAAAATTAAAACTAGCCACATGAAAAGAAAGGAGTAAAGAGGAGACACAATACAAACATTTGAAATGATAAAAGCATTGGAAACATCCCTATTGAAAAATTCTTTGAAATGAATGAAAGAAAAAATAATATATACCAAGAACATAGCGGACGAAAATCAAGACGGGATTCTTTTTACAAGTTGTCAACAATTGGAACAAATAAATGGATCAAGATCCAGAAATAATAGAAGCTGAAACAGCAAACGGCTTTATGAAATAAATATGACTATTACATAAGCAACTAAAAACTAAATTAGATAAAAGCTTTTGAAAAAGACGAATAATAAAACTCTCAAAGAGGAAGCAAGACAAGATGTAAGCACAAATATGTGCAAAAAATCTTTTGCTCGCTATATATCTTATGCATCTTATCTTATTGCTATTTCTCGAAGATCTTGAAAAAAAAAACAAGATGAAAGCAATTCATTTCGTTGTATCTCAGAATGCAGAGCTTGTATCATCTGAAAAACTATAAAAATGAATTCCTATCATAAGAGAAGAAAAAAATTATCTGAAAGTATCTCATGCAACAAATGAAAACAATGAACCATCTGAAGTTGGAATATTCTGAAGAATGTAAACACAAGCCTGGTTAGTCACTCAATGGAAGCCGTAGGATGACAGCGTCTTTTGGCAGCATGCCAAGTTGGGGATGATCAATAAAAAAAATTGGGGAAAAAGGAGTGATCAATGAACAAATCACTTCTCTCGCCTCTAATTGGGTTATGATCCCTCTAAAATTCTAAATTTGAAAAAAAATGAGTGAATTTTGCCAGACATGAAGAAAGGGTCAGATTTAGCATAAACCTAACTTGCAAATAGAACTTCCAACTGAAAATCGATTTGGGGGGTGAATTTTCAGAAAAACAAAAAAAAATGTTTTCTAGACATGATACAGAGTATATATATAAATTTTCAGCCTTTATACTCCAGCGGTGTAGTCTGTACACACATACATCGTTTCCTAGCCAGACCAGCTTTAAAACTGAAGAAATCTTTGTTGACAGTTTTAGTTGAAGGTTGCTAATACAAGGCTGAAAGTATCGAGTTACTTATTCATAATCAGTTACTGTAAAAGACATCAAAATAAGCACTTCAATTTCGGTCTGCTTGTCTTCTGACTAATTTCACTAGGTTACACCAACCTAGTTTAGGAGTTCTCAAACTGGGGTATGTGTACCCCTGGGATTATGCAAGAGAAATTACGGGTGTATGGGACATTTGGAAAAACACTAGAATTTTGAAGTAATCACAACCAACCGAAAGAAATTTCACGCAAGTCAGTCAATTGAAAATGATCTATGGGAGTGTCTCTCTGAAACTGTGCCTAGAGTTGAGTTACTTGTTGGAAACAGCTAAGTTCATCCATCTTATTGAAAATGTAACATTAAATTAAATTACCAACAAATACTATATGTCTATTGTCTATTCTATGGTATCAATATATTTTGCACTATATTCTCCACAAGGGGTGTTTTAGCACAGCAGGTTAGAACAATAGGGTACAGAGGCAGAAAAAAGTTGAGAACCCTTAACCTAGTTGATACACTGAGAATGATCAGAACTTAAGTTAATTCATCCCCTTTGATAGTGCCGTCTTGGCAAAACTGATCAGAAGATTCTATTTTCAAACCAAAGATGGTTATGGAATAGAGATGAAATCTTGTAATATGAGTAGATTAAGAGGTCTATAGCCAAATGAGGAGAAAGGCATTTATTTCACATGATAATGTTCATTTTCCAACAAAATCTTTTTCCTTGTCAATGTACTTAACCCAAGGCTTTTCCATCAATCAGATACATCAAACCTATAATAAAATTTTATATCCAAATCCTGCTATAAATCTGATTTTTGATCTGAAATTCTCATTGGATCGGGCTATGGGCTTATTGGTCCACATTTGTAATTCTTAAAAGGGATTGTATTACTCATTAGAATTGAACTTTCAACCAACTTTGAGTAACTTTGGAATTTATGACAATCTAGAATGTTTCTGTAGCTCATAAGTTAGTATAGTTTTTTCCTGTAGACTTTTTGAAGAGCATAGGGCTACTTTGGGGTTCAGTAGCAAGTAGGTTTTTATAGGGTGGAGTTGCAAGTCCCATCCTCGACCTTATTTTACATTGACCGCCATACAGGGCTAAAGGGTTCTAACTGCCAAGCCATTAACCCTTAGCTGAAGGAAAAATGGATTCATGCCTCTCCCAAGGGGATTAGTGCAAATTGAATGCAAGCACCTTTGGTTTGAACTCAGAATTGTTTTGCTGATTCATTTTTCAATGCTGATCACTTTTGCACCACTCTGCACCTCTATCATCAATATAATGATGTATATACTTAAAGAATATATATATATATCACAAACTTGGATTTGTATAGCTCATAAGAGACACTTACATTTAGTTTCACACAACCAAGAGCACACAAGAATGGTTGAAAATGAAAAAATTTAGTTTTAGATAGGCCAGCTATGAGTCTTAATCTCTATCTCTTGGAAATCTTTCGAGAAAGCAGGAATCTGAAGACATGTTTTTAATTCGTACCATACATCCTGGGAATGCTGCAAATATTCAAGAGCTTGAACAAATCAAAAGATCAAGGTGGGAGAAAGTACTGACAGACAAGTGCAAGATGCTTATAGATGGCTGGAAAAAATATTTGTAGGCAGTTATTGTGGCAAAAGTTGAGGGGCTGGATCCAAATATAAGACAAGGGTACCTATATTCATATCCTGGATTTTCTTTTTGAAATTACAATATATTTGGTGTTTCTCTGAATTTTTGATACCTGATGAAGGCCGTAGAGTACAACGGCCAAAACGTTGCATGGAAAAAACCAAGATGAGGATAGCCCGAACAATAATAGAGATTGCAATATATTCGCTTGGAAAAAAATGATTTTTTTGGTGAATCAACTTAAAAATCCTATTCTGATAATATCAATTTGGTAGATTTCTATTCATTTCAGAAGATATTGTACTGGTTAAACAAAAAATTCAAAGGGGCCAATAAGCCTAACCAGTTCTATATGAAAGTAAATATTTCAAAACTAACATTTCTGAAAACATAATTTATTCCAACTTCTGCAAGAGATCAAGTATTTGATACATGTTCACTTTGTAATAGTACACGACTGTGAATTGCTGTGATAGCATTTTCAGATGAAACAAAATGTGTGTGGTAACTCTAAAAGATTGGCAGACATTATATCCTTTAAAATCTAGTACTGTAGTAGATGGTAGTAATGCTTATCCTGACAGTTGTTGGGATTCACCTGACGTGATATAATAATGGACGATAACTACCAAAATGACAACATGAGTCAGTGTGAATCAATAAATGATAATAATTGAAGGTTTGTGGAGGAATTTGTCGTAATGGCCAAGGAGCTTGAAAGAAAAAGTCAAATCTATCAACTACTTGTAATTTTGCACTAATGCTTTAGATTAAAGGCATGTGCTCCAAAACTCCCATACTAGCTAGCAAAAAAAACCAGAAAAGAAGTTAACTTTTTTCTAAGTAAGCTGATAGTTAGGCCGAGAAATATTGTCTATCCAAACACTCCATCCCACTGCCAGTCATCTCATCCTTGTCCTAATAATGGTAATTAATAGATAATAGAAAAACAAGGAGTTGATAATTAACTGTCCATATTCTCTGTAATTACTGCATAGGTAAAAGCAGAAGAAGTTGTTATGGCCATTAAAAGTTATATCGGTTGTAAGGAAGATTCATTAACTGGTTGCAATAGAATTTGGAGCAATTAAAAGCATAATCAAAATAATTTAGATTCAATGCATGAACTATATGTCTTGTAGAAAAAAACTGGTCTGGTTAGTCACTCAATAGAAATTGTCATGTGACCAACATCTTCTGGCAGCATGCAGTCTTGGGAGTAATCAGTTTGTATTTTAGAAGAACAAGCATGATTGCCGCAGGACATAAACAAAGGGACCTATTTAGCATCAAACTTATATCTCAAAGTGAACCCCGAATTAAAAACCTATTGAAGTAGGGAATTTGAAAAAAAAACATAAAAAACGTTTTTTGAGACATCATCATCATCATCATCATCATCATCGTCAGTCTTTTAACATCCGTCGTTGAATATAGACCTTCCCCAGGATTCACCATACCTCTCTATCGTGGGCATCGCTGAGCCAATACTATCTGAATAGTTTGTCTCTCCATCTCGTATTTTGCCGGCCTTAGTTGCACTTTTGATCTCTGGGGATTCATGTTGTGAGTCATGATGTCCATCAATTGTCAGCCATTCTTGCAACATGACCAGCCCACTGCCATTTAAGTTCTCTAATGGATTCTATGATGTCTTGGACTTCTGTTTTCTCCCTGAAATATTTTGCTGTCTTGTGATCTCTCCATGTGATGAATGAGGAGTAAATGTTGAAAATCTCTGCCTTCTGGCTTCATTAGTGTGGCCGATAAGCATGATACATAGCCAGCCAGATCTAGCTGAAAACCGAAGAGACTTTTGTTGACAGTTTTGGTTGATTGTTTGAAAAAAATCCTAATGAATGTAAGGGAAATGACAAACCAAGAAAAGCAAGAGAATAATTCACAGTATTTTCCAGAGAATGAAGTTAGTAATAATTGTTTCAAATAATGAACTCCAGCACAATTTTACCTTGGAACAAATTATCTCATCAGTGCTTTTGATTCTATTCTGTTGTCAAAGTAGTAAAAGCAGTGAAAGGAAAAGTATATCATCTAAACTCTTCCAAGATCTAAGTGTTCGTTTGCGAGTGATAATGTAATCCGAAGCAGGGTTGCCAATTTAGATGTGATTTTTGAATGTTTGAATTCTCAAACTCACTCTCAGTTTCTGAAAATTGAAAAAAAAAACATCTTAATTGGCAACACTGGACTAGAAAACGTGAAATGAGTTTTTTTTATATCTAAATACATTGTAAACATTGGACTCATAAATTCTAATAAACGAAACAAAAAACTTCTAAATTGGCAAACCTAAGAGGTGGTATTTATTCATCAAACCGTGTGGGTAGGATGTGACCCTCATGTGTATATTTGGGTAGGAACACATGATCCAGCTCCCTTGGCACTTCGTTTTGGGACATTTCAGGCATCAGGGATTGTCTCTGACCCTACCCCTTTAAGTGCAATGGGGAGTTGTAGCCTGGTTGATAGCCCCCTAGAACTAGATAAATAGTTTTTGGTTCAGGTCCCAAAGGTCAAGTATCTTAAGCACAAATGTTTAGTTAGCTGATTCGAGACATAGACTTTGAGGTTCAAATCTTATATTTAACAGGTCAAAATTTTCATGCCTTATTTCTCTAGTGTTGTTGATAGTAAATATGATTCGTAATAATTTCATAACTAAATGTTTTATCATTTTTCCTTATTAGGAAATGATTTGTATGAGAGTGCAAAACCTCAAATAAAATGTTAAGCACAGGATTGACCATAATGACACAAGTGACGCTCATATGACAGTCAAACAACAGCTTCGCGAATTGTTTTCATGTATGTCCATCCATAAGTCTATAAGATATCAGATATCAAATTGTATCTTTAATCCTTGGTTTTTATGATTCTTTTATGCTTTGAAAGAATTCTGGGAGTGAAAAATAAAAAAAAATTTCTACTGAAAAACATCTGAAATATGGCAACGGTTGTTCAGTGGTTAGTTATTCAATGGAAACCGTCACGCGATGAATGTCTTTTGGCAGCATACCATATTTGGGGTGATCAATCAAAAAATTAAAGAAAGAGATGATCAGTGAATAAGTTACTTCTCCCAACTTTTGTCGAGTTAATGCTTCAATTTCAACTTTCTCTCTAATTTTATTACCTTCATCATCAGTCTTCTATCGTCTATCATTGGATATAGACCTTCCTCAGAATTTGCCAGGCCTCTCTATTGTGGGCATTGCGGAGCCAATATTTTCTGAACCTGTCCAGTTTGTCTCACTTTTTCATACTTTGCCGACTTCAGTCCCACATTTGATCTACAGGGATCTATGTTTTCAGTCATGATTTCCAGTGGTTGTCTGACATTATTGCAACAGGACCAGCCCATTGCCTTTTGAGCTTTTTTTTTCGGTTTCTTTGATGTCTCAGACCCCTGTTTTCTTCCTGGTATACTGTGCTATCTTGTGATCACTCCATGTGAGGTTGAGCATGATACTCTCATGTACACATTGCAGGCTTCTCAGTTTGCAGGTCAGTCTCGTGGCATGGTTCCATATTTCACCTCCATAGGTGACTATCGGGAGGATGCATTGGTTGTATACTCTTCTTTTTAGGACTTATAGGATTTTTTTGTTCTCAAAAGCTGAACTAACTATACTAAAGACTAGCCATCCTAGAGTGATCTTTTGCATGATTTCTTCTTCTTTTGAGGATTTCATGGAGATTCGTTGTCCTAGGTAGATGTGGTCTACTTTCTCCAGCTTTGTGTTTTTGATTCTGATCGTTGTGTGTGCATTTCCAACATGTTTGTTGTACATGACCATTGTTTCGCTGAAGTTTATGTGTTGACCAACTTTCTTACTTCTTTCATTCAGTTTGTCTAGCATTAGTTCAAGGTCCTGAAGGTTCTCTGCAAAACTACCACAAATTACCATAATGTATGAGATGATAACTATATAAGTGCACCTAAATGTTCTGAATAAACTTTATCACCATCAGTACCAAGACTAAGCAAGCACTGATAAGGAGGAGAAAAAAAATGGAAGGGACTTGGGCACTGAAAACCCCCATCTGCGCACAAGCATGTGTAGAGTTAATAACATTGTAGATTATTTTCCTCTTCCTGATCAACCTGCAAAAAAAATCAGAGACTTTACACTTGGTGGCCCACTGTTTCACACTCAGCTATATGTGCTAAATCCAACATTGCCCTCAGATCAGAAATAATCTGTTCGGATATGAGGTGACCCAAGGGAAATGACAAACAGTTAATTCTCTTCGTCTACCCACTCTGCTTCCAAAAACAATTGGCAACAAATCAAACCTCTAACATTTATCAACAATTATGGGCTTTGTGTCAAGAATCTCGTCAACATTAGGTAATTATTTTTGCACTGCGAATATCACACCCTTGCCAATATCCGATGGGTGTGGTATAGAACAATTAAGACATTTTTTTCTAAGCAAGTCTTCATAAACCTCTTAAATGCTTTATTACAGACTTACTCGTCAACACCAAATATTTTATTGGTAAGTCATCAGTCATATTTTATTATTGGTACTATAATACTAACTGTCTCTTGCAATCAAGCTCAACTGGCTAAATTGTAAATGGAAGTTTCTGAATGTTGACTAATATATTTGACTATTTCCATTTGCCATGTTCAATGATCAGATGTAGAATGTGTGTTGTTTTAATGGTCATGCTCCTAACTTACGCATTTGGCAACATTTGAAACAAAGCTACATTTATGGAACATCCTTCAAGATATGAACTTACTTTCAATGCTCTGCAAGATCAGAAAGCTATTCCTAACAACAGAAGTAAGTGCTATGTACTCTCTTAAATATCGTTGTATAAGTATCAGTTATTTGTAGTGAAAGCATACATGGACATATCTGTGAATTTTTTTATTTATCTCATAGAAATTCAAATAAATCATTTATTTTATTTTCTATGAGATGCTTTTTTTTTAGAAAAGAAACTGCATGTTAAATACGTTTTTGGAGTAACCTATGTAAGTATGCTTTGTTTAAAAAAAAGATGATACGTAGTATAAAATAATTTCAATATACAATACACTTAATACCCTATATAAAATGACAAACTACTTGCATGACATAAGCTATATAGTAAAATTATAGCTTGTGGGGAGGTGGTGTTTTGATCAACAGTGCTTGAGTGCCATGTTATATAATAATTTTATAACAGTTTTGTTTTTAAAATCCTCAAAACAGTTACGTGGTGAACAACTGATGATCCCAACAAGAGAAAATGTATACGTTGTACCTTAATAACAAAGAAAATGTAAATCAGGCCAAAAATTACCGAAGAAAATTGCATGAATAGCATTGACAGATGTCGGGAAACATGTGACTGAAGAGACACAAAAAAATTTTCTGAGAAGTTTTTTAATGTCCAGTATTTAAAGCTGTAAAGCTTTCCAGACTATAAACATATTTATATAAATATACATATATATATATATATATATATGTGTGTGTGTGTGTGTGTGCATATATATATATATATATATATATATATATATATATATATATATATATATACTAATACTAATATGTATAAGTGTATACTAGAAGTCATAATGCATTTGGTGAAAATATCTCCCAGAATTTCTGTGGAGTTCAAGTGATTTTTTTCACATTCTCGTACTTTAAAACAATAGTTCACTACTTTAGAACTATTGATAGTGTTAGTGAATAATCAATTTTAATTATAATTGAGGTTTTATTAAAAAGTAACTGAACTCATTCAAGTGGGTGAATTCTTTTTTTCAAATGGTGTGTAGAAGATATTTTTTGATTTAATGCTTTCATACTATGGTCATATTTGAACCAAGTGATGGCCAAATTGCATTGGAAAGATTGTTCTTGGATCACTGCAGTTAAACAACATTGCCTTGTCAGTACCTAGATGGGTTACCATCTAAGAATACCAGGTGCTCTAACCGACTGGGGAGGCGTTCCCCCCAGCCACGCTAATCTCCAAACGTATTGAGCATTTCTTTCCTTTGGAAACCTTCAGCAGAGGTAGAAGTCAGACTTTGACACAACACAAACTCTATAGTAAGTGCCCAGGCAAAGCAGCTCAGAGTCTTGAAGCTACCAAGATCATCAACCAACAAAATTTATATACAATTATTGAACATTGATTTTCTCTGGCATCAAAAAAGCCAGAAGAAAGTCAGAAATGTAAAATACAGAAATTAAAAACTAAAAATGAGAAAAATCATTGAATGATTACAGATCACAAAAATATCCAGCGGAAAAAGAAATTCAAAATCTTGCTGAATGAGAAAAATAAACAATTATACATAACCAATGACAACAAATTAAAATAATTGGATGTCAAATTGCTTTCTTGTTTAAAAAGAAATTCATTAAGTCAGAATTTGTTCTATGAAAATAGTTTCGGATGAAATCTTATATTGATTTTTTTTCCCCTCAGTTTCAGAAAATTGACTCTACTTACTATTTGGTTTTCCTTTCATAAAATTACCATTTAACAGAATGACAGGAAATTGACTCATTTGGTAGAGCACAGTACTAGCAAAGTACTAATCAGACTATGATCAGTTGGTAAAAATAGCGCAGGAAGACATTTAAAGTTTAAATTTTATAGCTGAATTTCAAAACTTAATAATTATGAACATTCAGCATTGCTCAGCTTATTCATTCCACGAATGTATGTATGTGCGCTTTGAATTTCACCGCTGTTTTGAATACATAATGAGGTGACATGGCTATTATACTCACCGTTGATAAAATCCGTATCTTATAACCTTTAAAATGATATATGACTTCCCAGGGTTTCTTGAAAAATGATAAAACTTTAATTTATCCATTATCTTCATGCTCTGTTACCCTTAAAAAAAAGTTTTGAATGAATTAAAGAATATAATAGAATATATTTAAAAAGAATATAAGGATTGTATGAAAAGTTAACCTGGAAAAAAAATTCACAACTTCTTCGTGGTAGCCCCAGCTTTACCTCTTGGTAAAGCCAACAAAGTCTCTTGAGACTAACTTTATGCCATCTGAGGAGGACAGGGCTACCATTTTCTTTTACATCCTAATTTCAGAAAAATTCTCAGGCAGATTGACCATGTGCAGGTGTCCCTTATCAAACCATATTTGTGTTGTAACCTACTGGGATGTCAGCGGAAGGCTGACAGGTACTCCACCTTTCTCAAGAGTCATCTGGAACTTTACACGACAAAGGCAGAACTATTGAGTAAAATCAGCTGAAAAAAGTTATTATATCTGTTGAACCAAGCTTTTAGTACATAGTTGCATCCACAGAGCATATAAGGACAGATAAATTTACTATGATCTGCTTGCAAGACCAGCAATTAACTGCATTGCCCTAAAGTGCTTAAGATGATTGACATAGCGGTCATAGTATTTGATTGGAGGTTTCAAGTAAAACAAGTTTGAAATAAGGAAGAGCCACCAGATTACTTGAATATTTAAAAGCTATCAAAGTTTTAAAAGATTCAAGTTCCGTGTAATGCAAAACATTTCTCAACCACAGATTGTAGATAACTGAATTTTCTATCTGTACTCAGTACTTCTAGGTCACTTCCTACCACTTCATAGGACCCATTCACACCCCAGTACTTCCCTTACCTTTGATACTGAATAAAAAAATTAAATCCCAAACCAGTTTTTAGTTGTTGCTGTTGTTCTGGGGTAATTTGTCAGCGGCAACCAGTTGCAAGGGTGTTCGACAATGTGGGATTACATACGTGTAAAACCAGAAATGAAAATTATGCCTTCATATGTATCTTGTTTTTCGTCACCAGTTCTAATTTCCAGCATGATACTGTCTTTTCTTCTCAATACTTTTGTCTGCATACAAAATGTAGTGATTCTTTCCCAATGTTTGATCAATTTGTGTTTACTCAAACAGGCTTTTTTGGCTTTTTTTCAAAAGATTTCCCAAGTGACTGAAGCATCAGTGTTATAGATTTCTCCAAGGCATTAAGAATTAAGGACTTACTGAGGCAGTACCCATTCAAAAGATGCATGTTCCAGACTTTGTGGTGTGTGAAGCAACCTACCATAATTGTCTTCAGAATAATTTTCTGTCCAATATACAGAACTAAGGCTTCGAAGTATTTCAGTTACTCCTCTTCAGTATTGCTAATTTAGATATCTTGTATCTGAATGAAGTGTGGCTCCAAAACGTGATAAGCACTATTTAAAGAATAAATGTTTGATTATATTAAAAATCAAATTCTTGATTTGAACTTTCCTGTCTTATTAAAACCTTATAAACTGGATGTGTATAGAAAAGGCTGTAATAAAAAAAGAACATTCAAATCAGGATTTTATTTTTAAATTGATTAAACACATTTATTTCTTGAATGGTGCTTATCATGTTTTGGAACCACACTCTTCAAATTTAGATAATTCTCTTGAGTAGAGTCAAGGGGGATAATTCATAGAAACTAGAGGATGATCTTTGATTTTCTACCAATTGTCAAATTCCAGTGCAAGTCGGATGCTGGAGTTGAGTCAGCTTTTCTCCTCTCAAGAACGATCCTTACCTGATTCAGGGGAGTCAACTCTTCTTTATCTGTCCTTCCATATTAAATAAAACTGATATATAAAATAAACATTTCCCTACTGTGATCTAAAATAACTACCAAGTGATCAGTAAGTGGCATTCTCACCAACTGAGCCAAACTGACAAGTCCTACATATCCACGAAAATTTATGTTACAAATCTACACAAGCTTATTTCATTCTAATATATATATATATATATATATATATATATATATATATATATATATATACTAAAAAATTATATATGATTTATTATTCATACAAGAAGTTTCAGAAATCATCTTCATTTAGAATAAAAGTAGGAGTGGAGTTAGTTTTCATTAGATTTCTTGAGAACCACTGATCCAAACAATTTTGTATTCAACACTGCATTACCTTGTGTGCTGAGTAATATATCTGGAAAATGTCATCTTCGTACAATGGCCAGTTATTGAGTGATCACAACACATGAACATAAACACATATACAAATTTTTTCAATCATAGATATGTTGGGTTCTCTACCTCTTTCTGACTTCCTGTTCTGCACTTTTTTCTGAGTAATTTCATTTTGTAAACAAACCACAGAATTAATGTTTTTCTCAAAAAGTTTCCTCGATTATAAGCCCAATATCTTACTGATTTTCCAGTCTGATCTAAAGAGTTGATGATTAATTGCCGATTTTTTTTTAAATTTGAACTCAAAGTTTAGTTTAGGAAATTTTGGCAATCAATCTGTGTTGTGCATTGAAAATGAAGAAAAACTGATCGTCAATATACATATGTATGCGTGTGTCTGTATATGTAACAAGGTCAAATGGAGTTAACAAGAATCGGAAACTGTGTTATACCTTGCTGCCTGTTTTGGAAATTGGCATTCTAAGTCCCGAGCTTTTGTATACATGGGTTAACAGTACGTGGGAGCGTCATTTTAAAACACACACTCACCGTCTGATAAAATATTGTTGTCAGAAATCTTCATTCATAATCTATTGTTTAAGCCAATGTGAAATATGTTATCCATCCAAGTTCAATTCATGTCACTTACATCATTGAATTAAAAGTTGATAGTGATGCCTCCTTCTATTCAACTGAAGAGTCTTTGTCTTGAACACTTCATAACAACCTCTTTCTTTCCTTCTGGGAGTGAATCAACCAATCACCCTCAAGCTTTTTGCTCAGCCCCTCCCAAAATTTCTTTACCCCATCTATTTGTGGTTTATGTCTATCTATAGTGCCTTTATTGAATCATATTAGAAACCAACAAACAAAACTGTTAGCATAAGTTTCTTCAGTTTTTAAACCAGTCTGGTTGGCTGGCTATGTATGTATATATGTATGGTATGTATAAGCCTTATCAATGGAGTTAGAGGGCAGAAAAAAAAAATATATTTACTTGAACATGTCTTGAAAAATTTTTTTTTTGTTTTTTTGAAAATCCTCTCCCTTAAATAGATTTTTTTGTAGAGGGGGACCAATTTGCATTGTAAGTTAATGCCAAATTGACCCTATAGATTGTGTTTCCACACTTTGAAAATTCAGACTTTTTTTGGTAATTATTGCCCAACAAAAGGTGAGAGAAGTAACTTATTCATTTATCACCTCTTTTTCCAATTTTTGATTGATCACCCCCTACATGGGATGCTGCCAAAAGACGTTGGTTATATGACGCTTTCTATTGAGTGACTAACCAGACCTGTTTGATATATTTATCTAATTGTGTGTTCAGTGCAGTTCCTTGACTGCCACCGTTGTCAGGGGAACCCGAGGGCAAAAGAAGCTTAAGTCCTTCCCCATGTAGGTCGGTCTGTGGCCTGCAGCAAAAGTTCTTGCTTGGTCATGTCTGTCCACTCTTTCATGTCGTCAGAACAGCTCCTCTGTCACTGCCCTCGTCTACGCCTTCCCTCGACGGTGCTTTGCATGATGGTCTTGCATAGGTAGCTGTGCCATGTGCTACAACCAAAGCGTATCAGCTTCTGCTGCTTTGTGGTGGTGAGGAGAGGTTCCTGGGTAGCCACAAGACTCTCAATCTTGCTCTCCACATACTCATTGGTCCAATTAGGAGATGCAAAGCAGCTTTCTCAGACATTTTATTTCATCGCCCGGAGTCGTCTTTCTGTCTCTGCCAGTCGTGTCCATGATTCGCTCTCATACAGTAGAATGAGAGAGATTTGAAGAGCATGTTTTTATGAGGAAGACGATATTGCTGTTCTACACCTGCTTGAGTGTGGCTATTGCTGCAGAATTATGTGTACATATCTGATAAGTAAGCAATGCTAACCTTTTCTAGATATTGAGTGCTGAGGATGATGTGAATAAACATGGAAATATTGACAAAATTAGATATATTTTCTGGCTCCCAAATCAAATACTGGTTTTTGAGAGTTTTACTCATTTTTCAGTTACATAAGCCAAGAGTACACTTTTCATTCCATATGGTATCCTCAAGCCAAATTAGGCAAAAGCTTAAATAATACATATATATATATATATATATATTCATATATATTTATATATATTTATATATTTATATATATTTATATATATATTTATATATTTATATATATTTATATATATATATATATATATATATATATTTATATATATATATATATATATATATATATATATTTATATACATATATATATATTTATATACATATATATATATTTATATATATATGTTTATATATATATTCATATATTTATATATATATATATATATATATATATATAGAGAGAGAGAGAGAGAGAGTATAGAAATCTTTACAGCTTTAAACACAAAACATTGAAAAAATTTCAAATTTTTTTGTATCACTTCAGTCAATATCTGTCAATACAATTTATATAACTTTCTTGAGTGTTTTTTTTCCCTGTTTTACATATACTTTGTCATTATGGTATAGTGTGTGAATTTTCTCTTTTTTGGGATCATCAGTTGTTTAGCATATAACTGTTTCAGGGATTTTGAAAACAAAACAGACATCTGTGTGAAGTGAGCACAAGCTGTCCCAGCCAGAGTTTGAAGTTCATTCTTAGTACTGTTAACTGCTTGGCCACCCTGCATATATATATATATATATATATATATATATATATATATATATGTGTGTGTGTGTGTGTGTGTGTGTGTGTATGTGTTTTGATGACAATATTGCACAGATTAAGCTGATCCCATAAGTGACATGTGATGGCAATAGAATGAATGGTAGTTTTGCTATTGTAAAGTAGCTAAATAACAATTCATACTAGTACTCATTCATACAGTTTTAAACAAGTAAGTTACAATATCACGGTATGATCTTGGTTCCTAACCCCTCTCCTAAAGATAGATATGTAATGCTCTATCAGTTTATAAAAGGAAATGATGCTCAAGAGGCATTTTGAAATATGGTGTTCATGGATTGATTCTTCAAATGAAAGGAACTGGCAAAAGTAGAAAGGTGATTTTAGCTTGAAAGATTTACTGCAAAGAGATTGTCCAGTTCAGTTTAACAATCACTTGCTTTTGTTTGAATTTGACAGAAATAGTGCTGTTACAGTTTAAGAATCAGCTCAAAAACTGAATTCTAGCCGTTCAACAATTTACCATCATCTCCAATAACTAGGAAAGGTGTTTAAACTTGAAAAAATGGGTTCTCTATGATTCGATAGAAGCCAACCATAGAGCAAGCGTGGACATCTGCTCTTCTCTGCACCGTCTCAAAGGCATCTTGCCATTTTCGGATAGTTTGGTGACTGGTTACAATATCACAGTATGATCTTGGTTTCTTGCCACACTCTTGAAGATAGATGTGTAATGTTCTATCAGTTTAAAAAAAGTAATGATGCTCAAGACATATGCTTTTCTCTGCACTGTCTCAAAGGCGTCTTGCCATTTTAGGACAGCTTGGAGACTGGTGATGAAAACTGGATATTTTATGAGAATATAAAGTGATGAAGACTTTTTCTTAAAGTGAACAGGCTGGAAAATAACCCCCAAATCCAAGGGAAGTTTTGGTATATGTTTGGTGGGATTGAGTTGGTGTGGTCCACTTTGAGTTCCAAACTGTCAATGTTATGATTACAACAGATACCTGCTATCAGCTGTTAGAGTGTTTAAACACTACCTCAAAGGAAAAGTGGCCCAGTAGGATCAATTGGAAAAGTGTGGTGTTCCATTCTGAGAATGCACAGACCCCATACAGCAAAGATAACATCTGATAAGATTAAAGATCTCAGCTGGAAAAAAAAATCCACATCCTCTTTATTCTCCAGATTTTATTCCCGCTTTACAGAAGTCTTGATTGACTGATTCTTGAAATACATGGGGGGGGGGAACAACTGCTCTTCATTCTTTCCTTGAAACCAAAGGACTTTTACAAAAACTGACTTTATGAGGCTTCTAAATCATTAGAAGGTGATTATTGATGAAGATCAAACCTATATTAATGAATATACTGTAGATGGTGATGAAAATGACAATGGGAAAGTGGAGAGAAAAAAATCTCAAAAATTTTATTATCATGCGGGCATGTTTAGATGCATTTCAATGGTTGCCAGCCATTCTTGTCAAAGAAACCTGCAACGATGTAGAGAAAACTACATGCTGTTTAAAAAAAAGTCTTACCCACTTTCTTTTTCTCTTCACCTTCCAATTGTCATTTTCATCAATACTCAATCGGATCACCTCCTATCCACACATCAAACAAACAAACATATATATATATATATATATAACTGAAGGACAGTGGACACTTGACCATATCTTCCACAGACACACCTGAAAGCAAGATCATTTCCACCTCATTTTACTCCCTCACTTTTCTCCTTTTCTCAACGGCTGAGTTAAAATGTTCTCCTTCAACAAATATCTTTATGTTTCACACCCTGCCTTATGCATACCCCATCCTGCTTCTCTGGCCCTCTTTAATGTTTTTCAATATTCTGAATCAAATGAGGAAAATACCAACAGCAATATCTTGCATCGTGCAGTTTTGATGTAGTACAATTATGGTATTGCTGTACAAACTAATGTAAATAAGTATAAGCTGGAAAGAAAACATCAAATCATTATAAGACCTTAAGACCTGCAGTCTGGAACAGTATGGACAATTTTGGAACAAATCAACTGCCCTAATCAAGGTACACCTCCATTTTATGTTCACATCGGAGGTTTTCTTACAATCGCTGCCGAGGATAATTTTCTTAGTCTCCATTTCATACTCGCCATTTGGTCTGTTGGAACAACCACATTCCCTATGAAAGATTATTTTTCATCATGTCTTCCATAACTCGGTCTGGCCTCCTAGTCATTATTATTCTTTCTCTACTCCATTCTGTGAATACCATTTATCTTTTTTTATCTTCTCCACAGATCAAGCTTTTCCTTCTCTTCATAGAACCTGCTGACATCATGGCTGGTATATAAGGCTTGATCATTATTATTGTTATCATCCTCGCTGTTGTGATATAATTACATAATTAAGATAATTTCAAATGCATGGCGTTATGAAAACAACAGATATGCTATCAACAAAGCCTTCATTGGATGATGACTCTGGGGTCAGGTATAATTTCAGGGCATCATTTTCACTAACCCAGAGCACCCCAGCAGTACCTTGCATTACCATCAGTCTTTGTTGGTCTTTCATCACAATCTTGATTCTGTTTATATAAATTTATTAGACGTCGGGTGAAAAATTGCTTGAATAAAGATTGTTAATGGAGATAATACTGAAAACCTCATGGAGGGATAAAATCTTTTTTTTTTCACCGTTAGGTTGGTAGTGAGTGCATAGGTGCACAAGCCAGCGGGGGTAAACCCAGCCCTCCAAATTTTGGCAAAACAGTGTTAAATTTTAGGCAAATCAATGTAATTCAGGCACAAACATGTTAAATTTAGGGCAAATCAAGGTTTCTGCCACCCTCAATGAAAGAACTTCCATATGTCTATGAGTATGTGTATTCAGAAGTGACACATAGGAGCTACACCCCTGGAACTATAGGGGAGTGCCAAAGCTTTGAGGGCACAATATATCTGAAGAAACTCAGAAATATCTTTTTTAAAAATTCGAAATTTGAATAGCAGGGGCTGTACAGTCAGACCTAGTGGTGCCACTGATATACAGAGGAATTATTCAATATCAGAAGACATGAAGTAACCTGCAATATTCTCACAATTATTTCTAGCTGTCTAATTCAATAAAAGACCAAAAGTAATATTGAGATGTAGAGATGAATCAAAATAAATCTAAGGCTCTGTTACTATTATTGATATCATCATTGTTGTTAAGTATTAGCTTGAATCTTATTCATGTATATGCACACATATGTGTGTGTATCTATTGAATCCATATAACCCCCAAAATGGTCTGACCAACCAAGTGAACAATAGATTCTTCTCTCTTTGAGTGTCTGTGTCTTTTGGTGTTTCTGGGATCTCCTTGTCACATTCTGGTGGCTATAACTATAAAACTTAGCATTACACTACAAGGCAACATATAAAAACTTTATTTTTAAAAATGTTTCTTGAGATCTCTATAGTCATTTTGGACCAACAATACCCAAGTGTTGTGCTGGCGTTTTTTAGATAATTTCAGATAAAATATCTATTTTTAAAGTTAATTTTAGATAATTAGTTCTGGTACACGAGTTGGCTATGGTGATTCATTTATGCTTTTAAATCTATTTAGTTCTTTTTAGGCATTTCATTTTTTGTATATGAATGATGTGTACAGGCTACACCAATGGAGCTAGATGACTGAAAATTTACATATTTACACCTTATTGTGTCTATAGAGTGACTAACCAGACCTGCTGAACACTTGCAGCAAACAAATATGTATGTGTTTGTCTGCTCCAGCACTCCTGGCCATACCATTCTGTTTACAAATTTGAAAAATGGCAAGAGTACTCTACAAGACTCCTTTCAAAAAATCTTTTTTTGATTTTTGGTAAAAAAATTTATTTTGACCTTTTGGGGGCCTTATTTTGACAGGTTCATTGATAATATCTAGGTTCTCTAGTTTCCCAATGATAATCTATTCTGACTATATTTATTCTTCAATGGAATTTTTTTTTCACATGTCTCGATTTTGACACTACCATTGTACAATTATTGACTGAGATGGTAACTTTATATTCTTTCCATATTCTTGGGCAGCTTTCTGAATTTTACAATAGAGATGTTACAATCTTGCAGGTTTCTCACAATTGCCCACTTTTTCTTTGTTTCATGCAAGCTCAACTCTCCTCCATCCAATTTCTATATCTTCAACTCGAAGCAATTACTAACGGCTCAATCTCTCGATTATTCTGCATCTATTTCCTGGAATGATCCAATAATTGAACATCAACAGAATCCGTCTAATCTCCTGCCATTATTCCGAATATGTCTTTTCCTTTCATCTAGATCATTACATGGATCGAAGCTGATAAGTGTGGGTAACTGCGAGTGACACTTACATCATCCTCTCTCTTTCTCTCTTCTCTGTCTCTCTCAGTCTCTGTCTCTCCGTCCAGATTTATTGACGCATGATGTACGTATGTACCGTATCTCTCTGTTGATATTTACTGAGCTCGGCCAAATAGGAAAAGAGAGGACAGAAAGATTATGTTATGCCAAACTTTCAAGTGAGGAGGGCCTGCCAACCTTGTAAATTAACCAGCCTTATGGCTGAGGTGTGTATTTCCCACTGATGCCAGCAGTTGGGTTCCAAGTTCAGGTAAAAGCCAGTATTTCAATATCTATTTATCAACATATCTATCTATCTATCATCATCCTCAGACATTTCTAGTCCACAGATGGACAAAGTCTATTCCCAACTCCTCTCATGATGATTGTATAGTCATGTTGGCTCTGTTCTTTCTTTATTAATTCTCATTTTTTAGTAGAGAATCAAAGGAAGGAAAAGAATAAAACACAAACAAAATTTATGGTTCCACACTCTGAAACAAAAACACTGATAAAATCTTTTTTTTCCTTTGATGAAACACAGAATTCAAAGAAATTTGTTATATCTTTATGAACCTGAGATCTGATCCAATTTATTTGAATGATTTCAATTCAACAGGGATTTCAACATAAAAAGGCAGAGCTTTGTGCTATTTATTATTCTTAGTCTCATTTTATTTGTTTTAAACATCAATTACTTTCTATTACAGTCAAATGACATTCAAATAAAGATAATATAATTTTCATACACATGTTGCTGCGAAAGAAACAACAGCTGTGCCATCAGAAGACCCTTCATCATCATATGATGATTGTGGGGTCAGGCATGCTTTCAAGGCTGAAGCTCCTATAGTACCTCACAATACCACCAGACATTGTTGGTTCTCCATCACAATGTGGGAATGCCAGATGAAAACAGCATCAACACACATTTCTTCTTTTCAGTCAATATATATTCATGTATACAGATGCACATCTCTCTCTCTCTCTTCTCTCTCTCTCTCTCTCTCTCTCTCTCTCTCTCTCTCTCTCTCTCTCTATATATATATATATATATATATATATATATATATATATATATATATATATATATATATATCCATGGAGTAGAGGGAGGATACTAGCCTCCATGTCTGAAGCTAAGGTTTCAATCCTGCCTCATGGTACTGGATGGGATAATGGATAGTCTATAGCCACACTGAGGAGTTGTAATATAACAAAACAGCTGTCTGTGGATAACACAATAATATATATATATATATATATATATATATGTATATGTATATGTATATATATGTATATATATATATATAGTATAAGTGGGCAGCAAGCCTCCATTTATCTAAGTTTGGTGAAGGACAAAGAATGTTATTTCAACATTTCAATAGTTCTTCTTGTTTTCTCAAAAAAGAACTAATTTCTGGGTGAAACTGAAACAGAAAAATGGACAAGATCTCCCAACTGAATAAAACCTGCAAATAAAAAAATCCTTACCATTTTCACTTTCTTTATCCGCAATTAGTGGATCATAAATTCTAGGGAACTGGATTCGGAACCATCAACCAAAACATTCCCTGAAACTTTTGTCAGCCCTCCGACTATATACAGACCGCAGAAATTAGGGGACGGAAAATTTAAACATTTATTCCTAACTTTAAAGATCTTCATAATGACAGCAGAATTGGTGAGAAGTGCTCAATCAGAAATAACATTCTGTCAATTCTTACATCAGTGTAACCCTGAAATTTGTTCCCTTGTGAGAAAATAAGAAAAACCTCCTGAGAAATTTAAAACAAGATCCCTTGTCCATTGCGTTCAAACAAAACTTGCATGTATACATACATATATATATATATATATATATATATATATATATATTATTAAGAAATGGATACGTAATCAGATAGAATAATTTTGAATGCGTTATATCATTTGGAACTATTTGGAATGGCCTCTCATTATTACACGGTGAGTGTGTCACTTTGTCCTAGACAGCATAAATAGAATGAACAATTGGAGAAATGGGCTGCTGCAGGAATTAAACCTGCAACTGATAGGTAGCAGCCTCAATGTAGCATTGCTCTTACCCTTGAGCTAAACAGCCTGCTGGTCGAAAGTCCAAATAACTGCTGACGCCATGTTTAAACAGCTATCTATCAGTCTCAGCTTTGACTCCTGCAGTAGTCCATTTCTTTAATTGTTTGTTCTATTTATGGTGTCTTGGCCAAGTCCTATATTCATTATTCATGTAATAACAGATGGTCATTTCAAATAGACTTTCAAATACTATAAGAGAGATATATATATATATATATATATATATATATATATATATATATATATATATTCTAATAATGATATGAAGTTGTGTTTATAATAAAAGTGCTCAATATTTCCAGCGAAATAAAGCTAGTATATCATGTGTTTAATAGCCTTGACATTAAATGTTCATGTAAATAAACAAGTGTTGCTTTATGTACATTCAATAATATTGACTCCTTGTGAATAAAATGATGTTGTGACCATTTAGATGCCTTTAATCATATTAATTGACACATGATTGAAAGAAAACTTACTTCCTTTATATTCAACAATGTGTGTACAGGTGTGAGTTTCGATGTTACATTAATACGCCTAAATACATATGCATATGAGTGTATGTGTGTATATATATATATAGGTATGTGTGTGTGTGTGTGTATGTGCATACCAAATGTGTCTCATTTTCTGTTCACCCATAATTGTTCCTTTTTCTCTATTCATTCATTTCTCCATTCTGTTTTTTTCTCATCCTAATTTCCTTCATTCATTACTGCTTTCATTCATAAATTTGATACAACTAGTTCCCTAAGTTTTTTTAGCTTCCATTGAAATATACAAAGTCTCGGGAGATACGGGAAAAAAAAAGAAGAAATTTGTGTTGTCCTCAGCTGAGAGTTTCTTTTTATGTTCCTCTGTTCTTTGTGTTTTCATCAAAACATTTTTCTTTTGCTATGGTCTATTTTCATCTGTCCTTGATATTGTTCTTGTGCCTTTGTCAATGTCAACACTTATAATCAGGGCCGTATCTTCAGCGATTTTTCAGAACAACTTCATATTTCCATCCTCCCGGAACTTTTCCTTCATTTTTCTCAGCAAACAAATGTTTCAGACGCTTTTTTCAAGCTTCGCAGAAATTTGAATTAGAAACCGTCACCAAAGATTTCTTGGCTTTTTAAGCTGGTCCAGCTCCGTTTCAAGTATACAGGCCATCCCAATGGAGCTAGAGGGCTGAAAATTCAAATACTTACTCCTTACTATGTATAAAAAAAAACCTTCTTTTATTGTTACAAAATTCTCCCCAAAATAGGTTTTTAGTGGAGGGTTCAATTTGTAATGCTAGTTTATGCTAAATTGGTTCCTCAGCAAGTGTCCAGTAGTGTTCAAGAATTTTTTTTTTGAGATTCTGACTTTTTTAGTAATCACTGCCAAACAAAAGGTGAGAGAAGTAACTTGTTCATTTATCACACCTTTTTCAAATTTTCTCATTGATCACCCACAACACGGCATGCTGCCAAAAGACGTTGGTCACTTGACATTTTTTATTGAGTGACTATCCAATAAATGGTAATTGGAAGATACAATGTCTAATGAATACCGAAGCCAAGCCGTAGCAATCTTTCCTTGGTTACCAAAGAAACATGCAGTCTGGTGTCATCCTGATAGATTATTACCCTTCTCTCTTAACTAATTTCATGCATCATATAACTTAATTATTCTCAAGCAATTTCTTCACTTGATCACAATCAATCTTAACCAATCTACCCAACCGAAGAGCACTGTTCAGCAAGAAATTTTCAGCACAAAACTTTGCAAACCACATTTGACATGTTCAATAATAGTATCTTCTCCATAAATCATTTCTTTGTTCAGATTGTATTTTTACCTTTCTTCACATAATAAAGCATAATATGCCAAAAATGTTCCCTGTTTTTTTCCATCTTCAATGTTAGAATCAATAAACAAAAATATGCCAGTTTTGAAAATTTAGAAAAAAGAGTTTCATGTTTATATGACAGCAGCTACAATATAATCAAAAGCTATCTTTTTGGATGAAATAGTTTAAAATTGGATGCTCCTAATGCCATCTAAAGACAAAAATAGAACAAACTTTATAGGTTACTCAATGTGTAAGAGCAACCTCAGTTTAAAATCATCATGTTATGGTGTGTTCTAAACAAATTCTTAGCATGAGATATGTCCTGAAGAAACCAGAGAAAAACTTCTGAAGTGGGAAATTTTTTTTGTCTTTTCATGATTTGTTTTATAAAAGGATGATTTATTAGGACACAACCTTCAATGCCTGAGGGTGGCTCACTTAACATGCAACCACTCTTGAAACTGAGTAATTGAAACTTAGTAGCAAGCATGAATCCAAACCAAACTCTTGAACTCATTTCTTATTCCAATTTCTTCACTGCCATGTTTGTTATCAATTGGTAGTTCAACTTTGGTCATCAAATTTTATTCTATTAGATAAAGTATTGTAAATCATTGTTATTAATTTTTAGCTACAATTTACTTTTATCTAAATTGTTGCCTTTTCCATACTATTTAATAACTCATTGCTTATTAGAAATTATTAACTGTTATCACTTTTTTCTGTCTCAGCCAAGTTTAGTTTTTTGGGCTCTTACCGTACATAATGTTGAATACATTTTGAAATTGTCTAGAAAATAAATTTTGTAGGTACTTCAATGAAATTTTTAAACCGAATAAACTCTAGAAATTTCCATGCTATAAATCAGCGAACTATATATTCACTAAGCTTAAACAAAGAAGATCTTTTTGCAATTCGTGTTTTTCAAAGAAAGAAATCATTGGCATCAAATTATTCATGAGTTGTCTTAATAAAAATTTATTTTCCTTTTATTACACAAAATGTATGGACTGTTCTTGTTAGGATGTTGAATAATTCGTGAATCCCTCTTATTTTCTCAGAATCGTTTTGCACTTTTATATTTCAGATATTTTTTTTTAAATTCCTTGGTTCTTGAAAGGACGGCATTAAGGCTGCAAAAGCTGCGTGAGTTTAGCAAACGTAAAAGCAGACTGAATCATGTGGTTGTTATGGTGCTACTTCCAATTAAAGCGATAATTTTTTTAGAATTATCATTTAACTAGGAAAAAATAATAAGTTTATCAGTTGACCACTCCTCAATAGTTCAATGAGTGCAACTTTTCATGGAGAATGAAGGACAGGGTTTTGTTTGTTAGGAACTGCCAACGAAATCTGTCAAACTGTCAACGCTGGTTTCTTCAGTTTTTAAGACTGGCTGGCTATGTATCTATCATGCATACAGGCTTCGCGAATAGAGCTAGAGGGGCAGAAATTTCTATGTTTATTCTAATTCATGCCTACAAAAAGATTTTTTTTCACTTTTTGGAAAATTTTCCTCTGAATAATTCTTTTTAGGGGTGTTCAATTAACAAGATAAGTTTATGCAAAAATTGTTCATTCCTGCCAGTGTTCACGCTTGTTTATTTTTTAAATTTGGACTTTTTATGATCACTGCCCAACGAAAGGCAAGAGAAGTGATTTATGCATTGATTACCTATTTTTCCATGTTTTGATTGATCACCCCCAACATGGCCTGCTGCCAGAAGACATTGGTCAGAGAAATGATTTATACATTGATCATCTATTTTTCCATGTTTTAATTGATCACCCCCAACATGGCCTGCTGCCAGAAGACATTGGTCATGTGACAGTTTCTTTTGAGTGACTGACCAGACCTCTTTTTCTTTCTTTTTTTAATTTTTGAAATTTGCCTCTGAAGAAAATCTTAACTCATTGGATAACCTTACCTTGATCCGTTGTACTCGATCAATTATGAAATCACAATGAAAATAACAGGGTATGACACGAGTCTAATTGTTTAAATACAGCAAAAATAATTCTAGAGAAGAGAAGTAAGTACATCAGAAGGGAGTCATCTGAATTCACAATTTCTAAACCAGCAAATTTCAATTAGCCCATTGTACTTGATGACACCTGAAGAGGTTTGCGCTCAAAATGTTTCAATATTGGAGATACTTTATGAAGTAAAAGCAATCCTTTAACTCTTATTAATTGACTTGAATATCCACCCCCAGGACACGATCATTATATGAAGGAAATCAAATTTGATACAACCATCTTCCAATTATGATAGATTATTTGAATCGTTTAATCTGCACCTTAAAACACTTCTTTGGTACAATGTATTTAGAAGCTCTAATCATCATGAAAGGAATCTTTAAAACTTGACTGAGTTGTCATTAAATAATATTAGTCATGAAATAATATTCTATTTTATGTTTTGTACATAAAATGCTGCCTCTTGTATTGATTTCACACTATTTCTTTCTTCATTTTTCCTCCCTTGTTCACAAGAACATTCACGCTATAATAACCTTGCAGTTTCCCGAGGACATTTCTTGCACCACAGGTTTGTTGATCAAGGCTCTACATCTAGATAAAGACATTCTTTAGTTAGTTATTTTTTTAGTTTTACACAATTTTTTTTCCAGTTGAACCTGTGTAGAGAATTTTCAGTTGATTTGGTCATCTTTGTTACAGTCACAGCTTGAACACTGATTTGGCAATAATGTTTACTGGAGCGGAGACAGTCCAGGCAGTTAACCCTGCTTTGACCAGAGCCATTAATTTGCCTATTCAGTTCAACCACATTGTAAGAAACCATCAACAAAAACTGTCAACATAGGTTTCTTCAGTTTTTAAGTTGGTCGGGCTGGCTATGTTTGTATTGTGTATACAGGCTTTACCGATAGATCTAAAATTTCTACATTTATTCCTTATGTATAGAAATTTTTTTTGTTTTTTTAAAATCTGCCCCTGAATAGGTTTTTTGGACAGGGTTCAATTTGCAATGTAATTTCATGCTGAATAAGTCCCTTACTTTGTGCCTGGCTGCTTTTATGCTTGTTTTTTTGAAAATTTGGACTTTTTAGTATAAAAACTCAACAAAAGGGGAGATAAATAATTTATTCATTGATCATCTCTTTTACCAATTTTTTAGTTGATCACCCCCATGCTGCCAAAAAGCATTGGTCACGTGACGGTTTTTATTAAGTGACCATACAGACCTTCTTTTTCTTTTCTTTTTTTGGCTGCTCTTTTTCTGGTCTCTTTTATTGCTGATTTCTGCATTAACAACTGTTATTACGAATAGGAAATAGGAAGAAGTGAAAGAGTGCATTCCTCTGCCAACACCAATATCATTAAAAACTGAATAAAAATCAGTTCAGATGCAGGGGAGATGATAGTGAAAAGATTCATAGATCCACTTCAAAATTTAATCAAATTTCCATAAGCCCATGGCCCAACCTTCAACAAAACGTCATCAAAATTCATTGAGAACTTCTGGAGATACTGCGTGGACAAACACAAGTGGATACATAAATGTTTTGAAAGAAAAATCCATCTCAAATGAGAAAAGAATTTTAACAAAACATCATTGAAATTCATTGAGAACTTCTGGAGATACTGCGTGGACAAACACAAGTGAATACATAAATGTTTTGAAAGAAAAATCCATCTCAAATGAGAGAAGAATTTTAACAAAACATCATTGAAATTCATTGGAAACTTCTGGAGATACTGCGTGGACAAACACAAGTGAATACATAAATGTTTTGAAAGAAAAGTCTTTCTCAAATGAGAGAAGAATTTTAACAAAACATCATTGAAATTCATTGGGAACTTCTGGAGATTCTGTGGGGACTAACACGAGAAAAGAATTCGAAGAACTGTCCCCAAGTTTAATCTAGCCTTCCTCGAACCGAGGCCTATCCTCTCAGAAATTTCATTGAAATGCATTGAGAACTTTTTCAGAATACTGTATGGACCTATAGCTATGATGCAGGGGGGTAACTGTAAAAAAATTCTTAGATCTGAGTCAAAAGTCATTGGGTGAACTGAAAAATCTTTTTTGCCTTTTGTACCCTAATTTTCTTTCTAAATACCATAGTCAAACAATACAGAAAGATTGAACTGTTGAAAAACAAGAAACCTAACTTACCTTCAATACCTGAATAATGATCCTAATTAAAAACTAAAAAGCATCTACTTATATAATGAACAGTGTGATTTTTTTCCTGTTTCTATACCAGTGATAATATCCTCATTATCATCAACCTAAAAATGTTTTTTTCTCAACATAATAAGGAGTAAATATTGAAATTTTCTACAATGGAGCAGCATTGGTGTGGCTTACACACATAATACATACATATCCAGCCAGAGCAACTTGAAACCTGAAGAAACCTATATTTACATTTTTAGTGATGGTTTTGTTTGACAGGTTCCAATATCTCATTTATTATCCTAAAATCTTTTCTTTCTAAATGACCCAGTGATTTTTGTACTTTTGCTATATAAAAATTGAATTCTATTTATTCAACAAATATATTTAGCAGTGACCAAACAAAAGTTCTTCAGTCTGACATTGTTCCTATTTCTATGATTCACTGTGCAAGAAATTTCTTTTTTTTCTAAAAGCAGTCATTTTCGTAAGAGTTGAAGTGTGTCATCTGCTCTACCTAACTTTGTCAAAAAAATGAAAATGTCATTTAAATACTCGTTGTTCTGCTTACAACACAAAATCCAATCTTCACTGATTTTCATTTTCTCCTTTCTATGTTTATATAAACTTTTTTTTATAATTCACTCTTTAATTTTTCTTTTTTCTTTTCTTTGCAGGTAAGTGTGAACTTTGACCTCTCATTTCTCTCCGGAAATTGGTAAGATCAATCAATCCTTTACATGAAACAATAATCGACGACTCATTAAGTTTTGTAGCTCATTTAGCCCACACAGATTGTTTTCAACTGCAACTATATATATATATATATAGTACTGCTTTTGCTTTTTATGTATTTTATTACCATTGTTTTTACTTCTTCTGTATATCGTTTTGGTAGGCGTGTCTCCTTTCTTTACTGACAGTTTTTCATTACATCATAATGTAGGCATTCATTTAGACATTACTAAACCAGTATCACTTGTTCCCAACAAAACAATCTTCAAACTCTTATGCTTTAAGTCTCAACTTACTTTGGGTAGAAACTGTCTTTTCGTTTATTTGTCCCAGATGATGTCATGAGCAACTTTAGCGTGACTTCACATCTGATCTAAGTAGCACACTTCTTGACTGGCAACCAAGAAAAATGCTACAATATGGCTGGGAAGTTTTCACTCATCTGCCATATTCAGCAGATACTGCACCTTTGAATTACCTTTGATTCTGGTCTTTGCCATTCTATAGCATTTTTTCCTGGTTACCAAAGAAGCCAGCAGTCTAGTGTAATCCCAATAGAGTATCATGTACTTACTCTCAATTAATTACTGTTTTCAATTGCTCTTATTGAAATATTTGTTTGATTCTCTAAGAGAAACTTGTAGAGTAATAAAGTCCAATCTCTCCATATACACAGCATAAACTTCTTTGGTTGAAGACCAGCTTTTGGGAAGATTAATGGTGATTCATTTCACTTCCTCCATAACATCTTGCATTCTACATTATTGTAAGGTATCGCCTGTCTCAGTTTGTTTAAAAAACAGAACATTTTCATTATGCTCAAGTATCAAATGGCTTGTGGAAGTACAGTCCAGTTGTTTTTTTCCTCTAAATGAATGTGGAAGACGTACAGCACAGCAACTAAGATGACCAGGCAGGTTCAAATGAATTTCATCTCTTTATTCAGACATGTTGCTTTTGTTGGTTATCAACCATGTTGTATGTCATTGATTATTCTCAAATAAGGTCTTATCATGATCACCATCAACCTCAACTGGACTCTCCAATTATCAAACATTATACAGCAAGAAATCTCCAGCATGTAACTTAATAGAACACTTTTGATACATCCAATCATTCATAGTATCTCCTACATAAACTGCACAAGTCTTTTTTTGTACTTGAGTCATATTTTTACCTCGCTTGAAATAAAAAAAAGCATATGCTGAAAATGTTATTTTCTCCATCTTCAATTTTAGAATCAATAAACAAAAATATGCCAATTCTGACCAATCTATACAAATGATATGACAGTTGCCACAATATAATCAAAAGTGATTTTTTTGAATTAGGTCAAATTAAACTAAATGATCCAAACATCATTTAAAGACAAAAATAAACTTTTCCAGACGACCCGATAGGAAACCTTGATATCATAATTCAAAGAACAAAAATATTTTTGAATCAGGGGAATACATGTTCGATTGGCTTAGATGAAAACTAGGCTAAAAGATTTTTGGTATCATAGATTTTACTTGTAAAAAAACTGTAAACCTAGAGGGGAAAACATATGGAGGTACCAAAGAAATATCTATGGCTTGCTTATGTATCGGATACTGGTGGAGCTGGGTTCATGCCTTCCACAAAATTATTTGTGTGAATATGACATCAGAATCAATGATTCGAATTCAAACTTTGTTCTCTATATGCATATTAGTTATAATCAATTGTATCAATTTTTGCGTTGAGTTTATATTATACATATTATGTTTGATGTTGAGAATATAGATTATTGTGACGAGGTTGTTTTTAATGTGAGCTCTTGGAAAAATATCTGAGACACTTTGTTAGTTGTTATAACCATCAGAAAATGCTCTAACATTTTCCTTCAAGTGTAATATAAGCGATATATCCCCAATGCTGAGGCAATTTATTTTGAGACACTTGTCTTTGAGTTGAACTCTATACTAACTGACATTATCACTATGTTCTCTGCTTTAATTAAATAGTATATTGGGGAAACAAAAAATACAGAGAAAAAAAATGTTTAATTTTCTTGTTATAAATTCTTTGAAGGGTTTGCTTTGGACTCTTGAAGGAAGGAAAGTTAAATTTGATTTTAGTCAAAAAGAGAGAAAGAAAAGAATTGACACTTGTATGCCAAGGTTTTATTGTAGAACTCAAATTTCGAGCACTTTGGTCGCATTGGAGAGATTTCTGTAATGTGTCAAGGTGGCGCTGGAGGTTTGAAGAGCCTGAAGACTTCCAATATCCTAAAAGATTTCTTTCCTAAGTGACTGATCATCAAATATTTGACTCTATGAACATTTAGCAAGACTGGTTCTCATATCATGTATAAAGATTCGATTGAGCTGAAGAAAAAGAACTTTTTGCATATATAGAATTGAAAAAAATTCCAATAAGTGAAAAGAATGTAGAAATGGGTGAGAGGGGTGATATGAAGCAGAGAAAGAGAGACTTTTTAGCAAATAAGAAAAGTAACGTCAGATGGAGAGCAGGAAGAGAAGATTTTACAGAAGGAAAGTGGAAGTCGGAGAAATAAGGTCTGAAAGACTGTTATTAACCTATTTTGTTTATAGCAAATAGATGAACATGATTTTTTGGCTCAGGCATAGACAGGTCTGGTTAGTCACTTAACATGCTGTGTTGGAGGTGGATTTTTCCAATTGATCAGCCCCATCATGGCATGCTGTTTGAGAACATTGGTCAAATGACAGTTTCTATTGACTTACTAACAAGAACTGTTTTGTTTTGGTACAGGGTGGATTAATCATGAATTCATGGTCAAAACCACCCTGTTTTATGTTGATCACGGTAACTTCATTTAACCCCATCTCAATCAACCTAAATGTTTTATGAATAGAATTCAATCTGACCATATTTATTCTTTGATGGAATTTTTTTTACATTATTCCAAATTTTGATGCTATGGTTGTTCAATTATTGACTGTAATGATGAGTCTTGTTTATTTTTATTCATAAATTCCTCCATCTCTCATCTGTCAACTAGTTGAAACCTTCTTTCATTACTGAAAAAAACAGAGTACTCTCATCTCTATACACGGGGCCAGCCCAAGGGTACCCTGAACCCAGGCGGGCTGAAATCCAATGCCCTTTGAAGTAGTGTATCATTTACAAGTGTTTTATAGTGAGAAGAATAAATGAATAAGAATAAAAATATATCTATTCTTTTTTTCCACTTGTATTTGAGAATTTCTAAGTTCTCAAACACATGGAAAAAGCCCCGAACACTAGGCGACTGTTGTTACCATCATCATCAACCTTTTAGCATCTGTCGTTGGACATAGACCTTCCCAAAGATTCACCAGACCTCTCTATCATGGGCCAGTACTTACTGAACTTATCTAGATAGTCACGCTATCTTATATTTTGTCAGCCCCTGTCTAGGAATCCACGTTGTGAGTTGTGATGTCCAGCAGTTATCTGCTATTCTTGCAACATGACCAGCCCATTGCTATTTAAGTTTTCTTTTGGATTCTATAACATCTTGGACTCATGCTTTTCCTTTAAAATACTGAGCTGTCTTGTGAACTCTCCATGTGAGGTTGAGCATGATTCCATCTTGTGCACATTGCATGGTTCTCAGTTTGAGGGTCAGTCTTCTGGTTAGGGTCCATGTTTCAGCTCCATAGGTGACTATCGGGAGGATGTATGGTTGTGGACCCTTCTTTTTAAAACTAATGGGATTCTTTTGTTCTTGATGGTTGAACTTGCTCAAATGAAAGCTTGCCAATGTAGTGTGATTCTTTGCTCAATTTTCTTCCTCTTTTGAGGATTTCATGGAGATTCATTGTCCTAGGTAGAAGAAGTAGTCTATTTTCTCCAGTTCTGTGTCTTCCATTTTGATTGTTGTGTCATTGTCTCCAACATATTCTTGTACATGACTTTTGTTTTACCTAAGTTCATGTTGAGGCCAATTTTCTTGCTTTCTTCATTCAGTTCATCTATAATTATCTGGAAGTTGTGAAGATTCTCAGCAAAAAGGATGATGTCGTCTGGAAATCTGAGCTTGCAATGGCTTTTGTTTATTATATCACCAAACTCAATTTGGTCTATTCTATAGCTGCAAAGTAATAGGGTCTATTTATTTTAATATCATTTATATTGAGTTTATGACCTGCTGTCAAACTGCCTCACTATGATTAATTGGACTGATATCTATCTGTTTTATGGGCAAATTATGCAAGAATTATCTGTTTGGGGTTTATCTCTAATGTTAGGTAATGTTGAACCTTGCTACTTGTTGGATAAGAGATGATGTAAAAATCTACTGTATATACAGTAAGTGCCAAAGGTATCTGATATATTTCAAAAAGTTAATTTTAACATCATTACTCAGAGAATTTGGACCAAAGATTAAAAGATGCACAAAAATAAAGACTGAAACAAGATTAAGTATTGAAAAGGTACATACATATTCATATGCTGTCAATTTTGAAGCTGTATGAGTATGTTAAAATTATCTTTTTTTAGACATAGAGGAGGATTCTTTCATATACCAAGTATTTAGAAATGTGGTTTTGACATCAGGGTCATTGGAGGTCACCATATGCCATTTCTGGTTATTTCTAGTAAAATTTCCAAGTTGTTGGCCACAGTATTGCAACTAGCATGCAGACATTTTGTATAGGAGTTACATTTTTGTAAGGCAAAAGTTATCAGCAATGTAAAGATGATGTTGGTGGTCACTTCTAGAAATTGAAACAAAGCACAAAGATAATCTCTCAAGATTGCTGGCCTTTATCTGACTTATCTATGCTTTTCCCATGAACAGCTTAATATTGTTCATTCTAGGGTTGGATCTTGGCCCTCAATGAGAGAAACATTTATGTTGTGTATCTGGAAGTTCTGTCAAACAAAACGACAACATCATTTGTTCTTTTTTGTGGATCAAAATTTTCCCATCTTGCTATGCTATGTAAGAAGAAATATATCAAATAACATATTTTTCCTGTTTGGTTATAATACAAGTTTTTTTGGTTTTTTTCCCCCAGGCAATGCCGGATATCCCTGTTAGTACTAGTTTAAATGAATATCCAGACATACTGAAAAAAAAATGAATCTTTGTACATATTTCTACATGTACTGGCATAGATAGATAGGATACCACCCTCATGTTTACTACTTTTGACTGTTCTTTAGCTTGAAGGCTTCATTTGGCTTTCTCCAAACATTACAGGAGGAATTGAGACTAAATAATTTGACTTTCGTATCATCTGAGCAAAGTGCATTGCTGAAATATTTGTCGTCTTTAGCTAAATATTATTCACCCAAGCCATGATATGATTTTCTTTTGACTATGGAACCTTGCCAGATCTGCAGAACCTTGATGCATATTGTTCAAGTATGCTGCTAACTCTCTGGTGAGTGACAACCACTCCTGCCTCCTCTATATCTACAACCAATTCCTTCTAAGTATTGTTAGGCTATTTTCCAACCTTTCTAATGATCCTCAGATCATATAGGCATCCAACACTCTGAAATTGATTAAAATGAAAAAGAGGGCATTTTGACTCTTTACCAGATGATGTCATATTGTATGTCAACAGTCTTACAAACATGAAAAAAATATGATTTGTTTCATTCATTTTGAATACTAATTTATCTTCAATATTAGATGAAGTATTGTAATGCAATATTTTTATAATATAAACTAATTTTTACCTTCATCTCAAATTTTTAGTTGCTTTTTATCACAACTTTGACTCAAACCATAATTCAGTGGAAACCATCATTCATTTCCTATCATGCTGTTTGCACATTACCGTAAAAATTAAAATGAAGCTAAAAACTAATTATAAAAATACAATTTGGTTTTACAAACGATGAAATAAAATGCAAGGTTGGTATATATTTGGACAAACAGACAATTGTTTAAACACTTGAATTGGATCCATTGATACCTCAAGTTACCAAATACTTTTCTTTGGTTTCAAAAGGGTTTTTTAACAAGCAAATTATCTACATATAGATTGGTATAACTGGGTAGGAGAGAAGTAATTCATAAAAATGAAATAATTACTCTTTTCCAATTAAATCTGTCTTGTTTCTGGGTGAAATTTTTGTTTTAAAGAAACCTTCCCATGAAATTGTCTCAATAAAATGCATAACAAAATAAAATCACCCCCAAGATGTCAGATTTTTTTATCGTAGGAAAAAAAGGCTTTGGAAAAAGTCAATCATTAAATTTTTCTGAATGATTACTGTGTAAAACCAAATCATATTTTTATGATTAATTTTTTACCTTTTAGTTTTTACCTTCATCTCAATTTTTACAGCAATAAGTTAACTGCACAATTGGAAATAAATTCTGGTTGCCTTAGCTTTACACGCCGAGTCAAAGTTGGGATAAAAAGGAACTAAAAATTAAGTCAAAATTAATGATAGAAATATTGTGTTACAATACTTCACTTAGTATTGAAAATAAATTGATAATTAAAATGTATTAATCAAATCATATTTGTGATTGTTGATTTCATCCAGTGAAACGTCGAAATGCGTTCTTTAAAATTTGATTAATTTTGGGTCGCTGGATGCCTAAATGGTTCCGATGATCAAGGCAGCATGCTGAGAGATTCTGCGAGGAGCCTCCATTCTCTGCATATTCACCATATTTCCATGTTGGTTCCACTTGAGATTCATTGAGCCAATTGTGGCTACATGAATATTGAATTGTTTTGTGAGTACTTTATAACCTTTTCCTGCCAAATATTCTTGAACAATCTTCTCTCTTAAGTCAACTTTTGGCATGATGGCAATATTGTTCCGACGATGCCTACAGGGGAAACGTGCTACGTTTTCTTATTCTGTGTGCATGTAGATTACTTCGGTCATTCTAGTTACCTTTTAGAATATATAGGAATAGACTGGCAATGTAAAGTAGACCACAGGATTTTTACAAACATGAAACCATAGCCATCAAAGATGGCCAAGAGTTCTGTCCCTTTTCATAAGTGGGTGTATTTGCATATTTATGTGTGTGTATGTTTGTGTGTTCCAGCGCTACTGGCCATACCATTTTGTCTATAGACTTGAAAATTGACATCAGTACTCCTCTAGAGCTCTTCTGAAAACAATCTATTGATTTTTGGAAAAAGGTTTTTTTCACCTCTTGGGGACCTTATTCTGACAGGTTTATGAATAATATCTAGATTCTCCAAAACCTAGATATTTCTACTCCATTTTAGATGTTTTCCAGTGGAAAATGACAGTGATGTCATAAATAGAATTTATTCTGATCATATTTATTCTTCAATGAAATTTTTTACATGATTTTGAATTTTGATACTACGGTTGTTTAGTTATTAACTGGGATGCTGAGTTAATATCATAGTTGAAGAAGTTGAATACTTTTTTTCTGCTCAGTTAACTATATAATTAAATATATTCATATAAGTCAAAATGGTTCTATTCTTGCCTCTCATATTTTCAGTAAATTTGGAAGCTAATTATATGGTACATTTTTAGAATAAATAGGGAAGGTTAGTCACTCAACAGAAACCGTCACTTGTCTAACATCTTTTGATCACATGCCATATTGGGGATGATCAAATAAAAAATTGGAAAAAAGTGTGATCACTGAATGTGTCACTTCTCTTGTCTTTTGTTTGACAGTGATCAGTAAACAAGTTTGAATTTTCAAAATACAGGCGTAAACACTGTCGGACATAAACTAACAATTTAACATAAAAGTATACTGCAAATTGAACCCCAAAGTAAAAACATGTTTAGATGGAGAATTTTAGAGAAAAAATATCTTTTCTAGACATAGTAAATGTTGGAATTTTCAGCCCTCTAGCTCCATTGGTGCAGCCTGTACATGCGATACATACAAAATCTGCCAGCCATATCAATATGAAAACTAAAGAAAACTATGGTAATGTTGACACTTTTTGATGACATTTCTGATATGTCAAGTGAAATTGATTTCCTGAAATCCTTAGTTCCACAATCAATGTGGTTATGGCTAACAAGCTTGTAATGCTGACCATTACTACTGCTATGAGTTTGATTCTCACTGAATGTCCCACCATGGTGGCCTTGTGTCAAACTAAGCTGTATATATACTGTAAATATCAAAGCTGAATATACTTGATATTTCCCAAGTTTAGCTCATTTTGACGCAAGGCCACAGCAGTAGGGAACTCAGTGAGGATTAAAGTCATTACAGTAGCAATGTTCAACATCATAAGCTTGTTAACCATTACTACGTTGATTGTGAAACTAGGGATTTAACGAAATTACTGAAATATTCAGGGATTTCATAGAATCACTAGTTCCACAATTTATTATAACATGTATAAAAAATATAATTTATAACATGACAAGATAGTCCAATTTGTCTGCAAATAAAAAAGATTAGTACGTAAAGAATTAGACTAGATAGATCTTAGCGGATATTTTCCTACAGCCAAAATACAAAATTCCTTCCCTCTCCCCACCTGGAAGACATTGTTCCTCAGTCGGCAATCTAATGTTTGGCCTATCAGCGCAGAGCTGTTTTCTAGTATATTGGATCTGTCATCCGATGTGGACGATCTTTTGCTGTATATTTATTTTCTCAGATGATAATAAAAGATTGGGTCTCTGTTGGCACCAAATGTCGTATTGATTCTGGGTTCTGTCTCCTTGGTGATTTCTATGACAAGAGAATAAAAGAAACATCTGGGAATCTTTTCAGATCCAGATTCCTGAATGGGTCTTTGAATGGCACCAGCACTGTGTGACGAAGTAATGGAAAAGTTGAGTTACTCTAACTAGAGACATTAGGGAATACTCTAAGAGATTCAATCTGAGCTTCAGTATGCATTACAGTTTCCTAATCAACGCTATCTACTAGACTGGTTAAATCACTGTTGCTGGGTTTACTTAATCTCTGCAACCCACAACAGACTGGTTGAATCACTGTTGATGGGTTTAGATGATTCATTTTCTGACATTTATATGAATCTGTCTGGATTTTGCCCAGCCCTAACTACTCATAGGATAAACTTGAAATTTTGCACACACACTCCTATCAATGAGTAAGGGAAAAGTTGTTTTTTTTTTTAATTCTCCCCGCAAATAAGTCTTTATCACCCTTTTGGTCAATTAAAACGAAAATTTATGCTAAATTTTTCCCTTGGTTTGTGTCTAACAGAATTCATGCTTGTTTTTTGAAAACTTATGCTTTTCAGTGATCACAACTCATAAAAGCAAGAAAAGTAACTTACTTATTGATCCCTCTTTTACTAAATTTTAATTAATTATTCAATCAAGCAACTAACCAGACCTGTTTCTTTTTAGGTAACTCAATTTTACTAAAATCACTGCTTAATTTATGAAGTTAAAAAGCAGTATAAATGGGTGTGAGAATGAAAGACAACTGATGGATGTCACGACTCACAACATGGATCCCCAGAGGCCGTATGCAAAACCGAGGCCGACAAAATACAAGATGGAGAGATGAACTAGACAAATTCAGAGGATGCTGGCTCCGCGACGCCCATGATAGAGAAGTGTGGTGGATGCTGGGGAAGGTCTATGTCCAACGACGGACAATAGAAAACTGATGATGATGATGTTGTTGATGATGATGATGATATATGGGTGGCAGTGATTCATAATTTCCGTGGGGATTTGTTTTGTGGCTTTTTTTTTTCTTGATATATTTTATATATATATATATATATATATATATACATTTTTAAACCTCTTCATGAAGTCATAAATCATATTTGGACTGTTATGACTTCCTATGATGAACTTGTTTACTGTACGATTTGTGGTATAGTTGTTTCAAAATACATTTGGGAATGATCAGGCTTCCACTCCTACGAGTAATAGCAATAACATTTCTAAGGGGTGTTTGATAATAAAGTCATAAGCCAAATTATGAATCCTTTGTTTATGAAATTGCTCGCCAAGTATTTAGAAAGCAAAAAATTATAAATAAAATATTGAGAGTCTCTTTGAAATGCTGCCAACTGTTGAGATTACAGAATGTTTTCTTGAATAATATTTTATGTACAGATCTTATGTGTGTGAGAGGGAGAGAGGGTTGTGTGCGTGTCAGTATGCATATGTGAATGTGTATGAGTTTCTCCGTGTATGTATGAGAGATTATGTGGATATGTATGAGTTGGTACGTGTGTGTGTATAATGTTTTCTCAAATAATACTTCAAATATAGGCCAACTATCTTGTTTATGTAAAGATACATTATTATACATATATACAGATATATATGTATGCATACATATATATATATATATATATACATATATATATATACATACATGTATGCATGATATTGACAAATAAGCATTTGGGGTTTAAGTTTGTCACATCTAAGGTGGCAGGATATCTCATAAAGAAAAGTCACCTCCCTGAAAAGAAGAAAAAATAACAAACAATCCGAGGGAAATTATGAATTACCACCACCTATATATGCTGTGTTGGGAGAGATCAATTAAAAAATTGGAAAAAGGAGAGCTCAATGGATAAGTTAAACTTACACTTCATATTTAGTCCCTTAATAAAAGCTTATTTTGGAGAATTTTCAAAAAACAAAAAAAGTTATTTTTTCTACCCATTGAAAGGAGTGTGTGTGCAAAATTTCAAGTTTCTAGTATAAACAGTGAGGGCTTGGAAAAGTCCAGATAGGTACACATATACTAATGTCAGAACATGAATTCATGAATAACTCAAAAACCACACTTCATCTTGTGTTCTGGCGGCTTTGGTTTTGCCTGTGATCTGTTGAAATCCATGTTGTGAGTCTTGATGTCCATCAGTTATCTGTCATTCTTGCAACATGGCCTGCCCATTACCATTTAGCAGTGATAAACAGTAAATAATGTGTGCTTGCATACAGACATGTTAACCCTTTTATTCATCCTGAGTTAATAATTAAAGATAAACTTAGGAAGCATTTGTCTTTTTAAAGACAAAGATGAATCTTCACTACAGATCTACAAAATTCATGAAATTTTAAATGAATTTTCACAACACTATTCCTGATTATTCACATTAAAAACCAAAGGATAGGACTGTTTTAGATCCAAATGACCTTCGTCAAGATATGTATCGAGGTATTCTTTGACGATTCTCAAAAAAAAAAAAGAAAAGAGGAACACTTATCCGATTCCCCTCTGGATCCCATCTATCAAGTCAAACGGGCTGTTATCCATTTATGGATCTCTGTAATAAAAACAAATCCAAAGCAAATGGTAATATGATTCTCTTTCTGATCCATAACCCATCAAACCTGGCATTATCCACCCCGAGAAAAAGAAATGTTAAAAATCACGTTTCCATTTCAGATTAAGGACATCTCACCAAATTTGTGATTCTGCACGGAATTTCAGCAACTGCCCCTTTCTTCCATGAAAGAAAACGGATTATTCAAGATGTTCTCAGATTTTCACATTTTTAGGTACATATTCAATGGCCTCTGCCAAGATTATATTAACGTTAAGTTGTTGCTGTAGGATTATAGTCCGATTAAAAGTTGTGATAAAAAAGTAATTGAAAATTCAGATGAAGGTGAAAAAAAACTAATCAAAATCAATAATGATGTTGCAATATTTTATCTAGTAATAAAATTAGAAAAATTAACAATACCGTTAAGGTGTGAAATCAGCTTCTACTTCACTATAAAGTTCCATGGCTGCATTGTTAAAAGTGGCCAAGCATGTACTGGACCCCTTCCAGCCAGAGGGTGCGAGTTCGATTCTCTCTGCAGACTTGCTCTTTGTCTTCTGATTATACTGTTTAATTGTTGCCTTTGGATAATTGTCCAATCAAAGCTGTGATAGAAAAGCAACTGAAAATTTGGATGAAGGTAATGTATTTATGGTACTTTTAAATATCACGTTTTATAAGATGATTTGAGACTTCTGTGTCCCAGGCGGTTCTTGTAAGTCAAATCTTCTATTTTTCAATGAATTATTCTTTATGATTATTAGTTATTCATATATGATCTTCAAACATAGATAAGAAAATTTAATTACAAAAAATTGAATATTCTAAAAAATAAGGGTCAAGTGAAGGACAAAATTGTGACTTCTTTTGAGAAAGAATGAACATCAATTGAGATTTTACAAAAGAATTTTATTTTGCCTAGTAAATTTGTGCCTATGTTCCTCTCATTTTAGATTCTTTCCTTAAAAAATTATAAAATCCTGATTGCCGGAACTGGTATCTATCAATAATATATCAACTGATTGATAGTTAGAAAATATCACCCAAAACTTGGTTTTTTCAGTTTTCAAGTTGGTCAGGCTGACTGAATATATATGCACCACATGAACATACTAAATTGGTATCTATCAACAACATATTAACTGATTGATACTGTTAAAAAACATCAGTCAAAATTGTAAGCCAAACAAGGTTTCTTCAGTTTTTCAAGTTGGTCTGGCTAGCTACATCATGTGTACATACCATACAAGTGGCGCTAGAGGCCTGAAAATTTGAACCTTTACTCCTTGTGTCTAGAAAAAAACGTTTTGTTTTTTTTTAGATTTTTGACCCCCTCTCTCAACAGGGTTTTAGATAGAGAGGGAGGTTCAATTTGCTATGTAAGTTTATGCTAAACTGATTCCTCAGTTTGGCACTGACACTTTTTTAATGATTACTGCCTACGAAAGGTGAGAGAAGTAACTTATTCATTGATCACCCCTTTTTCCAATTTTTCAATTGATTACATCCAACATGGTTTGCTGCCAAAAGTAACATTTCTTAACTTAGGGACTAACCAGACCTGGTATGTTATTATTTCTATAAAAGTAAATCTTAAAATATTTTAACTTTCATCACTCAGTTGGCGACTTCTTCCACTAAACAAAAACTTTGTCGTGCCACTGCAGGTGACTCTGATTGCTGAGAGATAGAGTGTTTGAATTTTGCAGTTGTGCTGTCATGTCAGTTTCAGTCATATACGAACAGACACAAAAGTTACAGGCTTTTGAAGTTACCGAATGCACTAAATCTTGGCACCCTTGAAAAAAATGCAGTGCAATAAAGTTTGAAGCATTTTAGTGGCAAAGTTTTGTAAGAGTACACCAGCGAATGATCCAATGAGTAAATAGTCAATTATTCGTTCCTTGTCCGTCAATCATGAAGGACATTAACAGTTATTTTGGCTAGACTTACTGAATGCTAAATATATCTATCAAATACTTGATGAAAAGTGCTTGTGTTTTCAATTAACTGTATGGAATCACCTTCGTTTATTTTGGGTTCTTGTCGAATGCGAAATGATTTATTTAGGAAAACTGATAAGTAAACAACCAACAACGTAGAAAGAAAAACATCAGTAAATACAGCTGTGGAGGTTGTGGGGACAGGCTGGGGAGCAGAACACCTGCCTCTCTAAAAAAAAAAAAATGAAAGGATCTATCTTAAATACTGATCAGAAGAATATGTGCCTCTATGGGGATCAATATTTGAATGCAGAAAATCTTTTATATATTGTTAGACAAAATATTGCAAAAGATATCACGATTGAAATTGAGTGTGCAACGAATTAATCTCTGAGGAGAGTGAATATGCATTAATATCTGTGTGCAGGGTGGGGCTACTCTGCTACAACTAAACTCCATAAAAAAAAACAGGTCTGGTTAGTCGCTCAATAGAAACCCTCAAGGGACCAACGTCTTTAGGCAATATGAAAAACTTGGAAAAAAGGTGATCAACGGATAAGTTACTTCTCTTGGCTTTTTCTGGTTGTGGCTCGCTAAAAAGTTAAAATTTTCAAAAAACAAGTATATTTGCAACTGGACACAAACTAAGTGACCAATTTATGATAAACTCACATTGTAAATCGAATGTCCCTAAAAAGGCTTTTGAGAGCAATTTTCAAAAAATGAATAAACCGTTTTTTTCTAGATGTAGTAAGGAGTAAATGGTGAAATCTTCAGCCGTCTAGCTCAATTGGTGTGGCCTGTGTACAACAGATAGATAGTCAGTCAGCCATAGAGGACCACTCAAAGACTGAAGGAAGTTTGGGATGATGAATTATACATAAATATATATACATATATAGATATGTATATAATATATATATATATATATATATATATATATATATATATATATATATATATATATACTGACTGAGAAGGAATTGGAGTAGACATAGAAGGAGGATACTTAAACCACTTGAGATTTGCTGATGACGTTTCCATTACATCAGAAGCATCGCAAGAATTATGAAATACGTTGCATGATCTAAATAAGAACAGTAAAAAAAAGAGGGTTAAAAATGAACAGAACAAACACAAAAGTAATGTTCAACAATAAAGTCCCCAAAAGACCATAAAAATAGTGGGTTAGGCTGAAGATGATTAGGCAATGATGATGATGTATATATATATATATATATATATATATATATATATATATATATATACTAAAGAGATTAATTGTTTAATGTATATCTGGCCATAGTAAAATGCTTTCCTATACATGTGTTCTACATGTTTGCATGTGTATGTATATGTATGTCTCTGTTCTCATACTTTTCAGTAGGGGAAGGAGACTACTTCATTTGATGTTATGTTAACAGTTCCACTCAATTCAATACAGATCAACTTTCAGCTGATTCTAGGATCACAAAAAAATCTGAGTGACATTTTTTTATATGAATTTTGTTATAAAATTTCAAGAAAATTGATTTCCTGTTTTTAAGCTTCTCGTGTTACAGACACGCCCGCAGAAAATGTTTATTTGATGAAGCAAACTATTATTCACAAATGCAATACTTTTTCTACACTTCAATTTGAAGAGCTCTACTTCACCTTTTCAATTCAGCAAATTGAATAATTTGATTGTTTTGTTTCATATGAAAGAAAAGAAATAGTTATAGAATGAAAAACTTTATTCATTACTGAAATATTTAATAGTTATGCAAGGATTCACTTTAATTGCTGATAATTGAGTCAATAAAACTCTTACTGCCCACTCCCAGTCATCTCAATCTCACTCTAGTTCAAATGATTAAAATAACAATCACTGCATCAGTAAAATTGTATGTTCCTAACCTGACCATTCATTAAGTTGGTACTTGACCGAAATTCATACTTTACTACCAGAGGGTCTAATCATTATCTGGGATTTGAGAAATTGATTATAAACTATTACAAAGTCCTTTTCTACTACACCAACAAGGAGATAAATATACAGGTCTTCTCCAGAAATGTACAACTACTTTTCTTCTTAATAATTATGTTTATTTTTTTAGATTTTGATTATTGTCGTAACAGGTCTGGGTAGTCTCTCAGTAACTGTCATGTGACCAATGTCTTTTGGCAGCATGCCAAGTTGGGGATAATCAATTGAGAAATTGGAAAGAGGGAGTGATCAATGAATGTTATTTTTTTTCGCCTTTTGCTGGGCGGTGATCACCAAAAAAGTCCAGATTTCCGATAAACAAGTATGAATGCTGCTGGGCACAAACCAATTTAGCATTACCTTACATTGTAAATTGGACCCCCTCTGAAAAACTTTTTTAGGGAAGGAATTTGGAAAAAAACAATGAAAGCACTCATTGTTTACATAATTAGTAAGTATTGACATTTTCATCCCTGAAGCTCAATTGGCATGGCCTGTGAGCATGATACATACATACATACATACAGACATATATACATAGCCAGCCAGCCAGCTAGTCTAACCTGAAAACTGAAAAAACTTTTGTTGACAGTTTTCGTTGATAGTTTCTGATTTTCTATAAGAGTAAATCTTATAATAAACGTAAAAGCATCACATGTTAATTAATTGATCCATTATTTCAAGTGTTGAAAGTATCAATTGAAAGAAGAATACATCTTTCTTTCTTTTTTTTGTGGATGCACGCACAGACAAATATGAGGCACCTCAAAAATATATATACATTTTTTCATGCTTTTTAACACTTGAAATAATGCATTAATCAAGAATTAAACATGTGATGCTTTTCTTTCTAATCTTTATTGTAGCATTTACTCTTGATCAAACAAGAAATAAAGGTTCAATGAGGAGTCAATTCTAAGTGAGAAGTATCTTATCAAGGAGCACCTTTTCATCAAGTTTTAAGTAAATCGGACTTGAAACAGGTGAGAAAAATTGATTTTAAAAGAGTTTAAACACTTTTATTGTCAGATCGTGTGACCCTGAGTGGAAGATTTTTCTAGATAAGAAGCATCTTATCAAGGGAGACCTTTAACTAAAATTCAAGTAAATCTGACTCAAAACTGCGAAGAAACAATATGAGGATAGACCAACCGACAGAGCTTCTTAGAGAGAGAGGCAAGGCCACCTCTAAAAACTAAGATATAAAGATTGCCTATAACTTTGTGAAGGGTCATCAATATTCTTACTTTTATTCAGGCAATCAAACTGCTTCTTCCCATCTTTCACATCATGAACACAATGTTTTGGCTGATTCATTCTTCAGCCCTCATTTGGTGGAAAATTGAAAGAAAAAAGGCAAACTTTTTTCTCTTCGTAAAGAAAAATTGTGGTAATTAATAAACCAACCAGAGCAATTCATTTTCAGCCGCCTGAGGTACATAGGTATAATTTGGAATCAAATGAGTGTTTGTTTTGTTGTATGATTATGTCTATGTACCAAACGCTGCCAAAAATGGGTTGTTCCAGTTTGTAAAATAATGACCCATTTTATTTGCCGGGAGAAAAAGGTTGGTCTCTTTTATTGAATAATATTCCTGATAAGGCCTGAAGAATAGATTTGTGAAAATATACTGTTGACAACATCAAAGATGTAAAGAGATTTGATTGTTAGAACAAAAGTTTGAAAAGAAGCTCAGTAGTTAATTATGTATATGGATATTTGATACATTGACTTCTCACTGATGGTCACATAGCAGCACAAGAGATTTTCAGTGTAGGTAGATTCCTATAATTCTAGTATTTTAGAGTCATCTCAATTTTATAAAATGAGTCAAAGAGTAACCTTGGAGAAAAAAACCCTCACACATTTACTGATAACACGGAAAATTCAAGCTAGTTCCCATAATTTAAATCGTGAACTACAACTCAGAATCCATTTTTTAAGATGAGACTGTTAATCAATGTTCCCTCTTATTTTTTACATCCAGTGTAGGATGGAAGAGACTGAGCAACTGAAGAAGAGGGGGTGTACGGAAATATATTGACTTTAAAGGCGATAATTGATTTTTCTGTCCAAAAATTTATGAAACAAAGGCCACTCACCTATATTAAAAGGCATATGATGAAAAAAGTTATTTATTCACATAGGTGCGTTTTCATTTTCAAGGCCATTTTGAAAACACAATGAGGTCACATGACTATGATGATGATGATCATCATCATCATCAGTCTTTTAACGTCCATTGTTGGACATAGACCTTCCCCAGGATTTGCCACATTTCTCTATCATGGGCGTCAGAGCCAGTATTTCCTGAATCTGTCTAGTTCATTTCTCCATCTTGTGTTCTGTCAGCCTCGATTCCTTATGTGATCTCTGGGGATCCATGTTGTGAGACGTGATGTCCATCGGTTGTCTGTTCTTGCATCATGGCCTGCCCATCGCCATTTGAGTTTTTTAATAGTTTCTATGATGTTACGGACACCTGTTTTCTTCCTTATATACTGTGCAGTCTTGTGATCTCTCCATATTAGGTTGAGCATGATTCTATTATATTTGTATAATTTTGTCCTAATTAAAATCTGTACCTTATAACCCTGAAAATGATATATGACTTCCCAGGGTTTCTCAGGCAATGACAAAATTGAAATCCATCTATTATGCCCTTGACCTTACTTTGTAATCCTTAAAAAATCCAGGCCTGAATGATTTAATTCAATATTGCACCGATTCATACGGATTATAATCTTCTTCTAAACCTGCAATCAAATGATGCTACATTTTTCTCTTCATCTGATGCTTTCAAAAATTGTGCGCGACATTAGAATATCACAGGATGGCATAATTTTTTCTTGTGTGTGAAGCTTAGAAGGAAGGCTGGCGGTAGTATATGCCTAAGGTCAAAGGTCAAAAACAAGTTTATAGTAGATTTTCATTTCGCTTGATTACGTGTGTGAAAAAGTTATTACGGACGTACAGCCAGGAGGAAGCCACTTTTAACCGTGACTAATATTGAGGAAAGGAGTTAGTAAGCAATTGAGATGAGCACTAAGCTCTTGGCTTTTTGTCACAGCATAATTTTTTCTGACAAATCAAGATATGCTCGATTTTCATCAACCATTTCTCTTTTTAGCACAATGCTGACTGGGGGTGGGGGGATAAAGATAGAAAGATTGTGTTGTGCCAATCTTTCAAGTACATGGCTTAGATGAATGGCTTCCACTCTGTCTCCACAGACAATGGTACATCTTCTCCAGAATGAATCCCATTGAATACATGTGGGCTCTATAAGATGAAAACTTGCATATGAAATCTAAAAAGCCAGCAACACATTCAGATTTGCTGAATCTCTTATGCCACGCATGGTTTGAAATACTTCAAATTGCAATTTTCAGAAACTTTTTGATAAGACAAGATGCTACTCTTAAAATGGCTAAAAGCAAGTCAACTAAGTATTAAATAAGATGATTTGATCATCGTTAAAGCTGATATATTTGCTAAAAATTTCATTTTTTACAGTAAGTGCTTGGCAAGTTTTGAAATCGAAACAGTTTGTGTCTATTTACTTCTAGTATGTCTCTGTATATATCAGTGTTTTTTTTTCTCAAATGTTCAGGGTTTTTATACCCGCAATGCTCAAAGGATCCCGGTACATTTTGCCCAAAGGTGACCATGAACTGTGCCAAGATATAAAAGGTCAATCCATGTATCAGTTTTGATTTTTAAATCTTTTTGAATTTATGAACATTTTTGTCATTGTCGTCCCTGATGAATCTATTGCCCAGAGTACAAGACGTTGAGTGTCACTTCAACAGCTTTGATTTTACCAAAGTCAGATATAAACTCAAACATAAGACTTTTCTTCAAGGAGTCCTGTAAACTACATTCATTGTTGTGGACTTGAAAAGTGTAGAGAATTCAGCACAAACCATCAAAAGTGTCTTTACCTCCATCCAAAAAAACTCTTTATATGGAATATTTTTTTCTTGGTTTTAGTAAGGAAGACTGCTCTTCCTCATTCTTGGTTAAATGGTGAAGGATTATTTGAAGAGCATGGTTCCAAAACATGATAAGCACCATTTGAAAAATAAATGTGTTTAATTGAATTGAAAATCAAATTCTTCATTCAAACTTTTCATCTTATCAAAAAATTATAGACCACACATATATGAAAAGGTTGTGATTAGATAAAGGTATTCAAATCCAGAATTTGATTTTTTATTTGATTAAACAGATTTATTCTTCAAATGGCACTTATTTTGGAATCACCCTTTTCCTTTTAAGATATCTTTTATTTCAAAGGCTTGTTTTTGTAGTTTCCATATGACAACAACATGACATACATTGCGGAAAGAGACAATAAAGGAAGAGAACCAGACTGAGTGAGACGGAGGTGGTCCTGATTAAGGGGTCTAAAGAAAGTGAATAAATCCTTCTCCTGAAAAAATATGACAAGTAGAATAGAATAAGAAACAGAGAGCACCTGCAACCGCTAATGCTGTATACCATCTAAAAACTGAATGAAAATAGTTTCAAAGTCAGCATAATGTAGGTATGGAATAGTCTACCAAATGAGATAGTGAGGTTCCAAAAATGTGAATTCTTCCAAGAACAGACTTGATAAATATTGGGTTAAGAAGGAGATTCTATACTACTAAAAATCTACAATTGGAAGTCATGTGAAAATCTAAAATGATTACAGGAGGGTTCATCAAGAAGCCTGTTCCAGAAAATACCACAAAGCTAAGTTAAGTTTGTAAACGGTTATGACGGAGAGGAGGTAACTGTAAGTTTCAATTTTCAATATTGCGTACTATTGCCTCAATGGGAAAATCATTCCCAGATCTACCCAAAAATTTAATTGATCTTTCCTTAGCTTATAGCTTCCCTTTCCATAAAATGTCTTTGAAATTCACTGAGAACTTTTAGGGATATTGTGTGGATGGACAGTCAGACAAACATGTTAGTATTTACACCTCTTCCAACTTCATTGGCAGTGCTTAATAATGACAACTTTGATGACACCGATGATGATGGTGGTGGTGATAAGGACGACGATGATGATGATGATGATGATGATGATGATGATGATGATGATGAAGAAAGTCCTGTGAGTGATAGTGAATAGAAAACAAATAGCAAGCCTGGCAGCTGCAAGGTTAAGCTCCACTCCTTCGATTCAGACTGAAGACGATTACTGAAACTTTTGTATTGTAAATATGATGAAGAATTATAGAAATATATATTTTTTAGTAATAATGTATTCATTTATCAGAATGAAATGAGCCCTTACATATTTGTAAGATAAATTTTCATTGATATCTCACACTTGTCAATTTAGCTCAGTCAGTAAGAGACCAGCCTACCAATCAGCTGGTCATGATTTCAAATCACAGGTGGGTAATGTTGATTTTTACTCCCCTAAATTTGGTGAGGATTGTTCTTGTTATCCAAGTTACAGTTGAAAAACAAAGTCAACTCCAGACTTGGGCTAGTGTTTGACAACAACAATCGTGTAAAGTGTGAGAAGTCATTACATTTAGAGTGAAGTGATCGATCGACAAAAGTACATAGCCAACAGGTCTTTCAATCAGGTTCACTTAATCAACAAATTTTATTACATCTTGGACAATTACATGTTCTTTAAACACTGTTTTAATCACGTGAACACCAAGCATAGTCCTCTCTGTTCCTTGTTACATTACACCAACATTTTGTTAGTACTGACCGTCAACATCAGCCTAACCAATTCTATAATAACTGCATAATAACCATGCAATGACTTTTAAGAACCATTACCCACTGGATATTTCACAGTGGATCATTCATAGACACTGTTTCTGATCCAAGATGATTCCCATGCACTTGATGTAACTTGGCAATCAACCAGAGGGAAGCTTATAAATCATGTGCAAATATATACTCTCCTGAGGGGTTATGCAGTTCGCGGTTACCAAAGGTAGACTAATTTTTATTAATATTAAATGGCTGGATACTTTCTGGACAGATGTAAACCAATCAGAGGGCACCTGACTGCTCATGCATGAACAGTAAGTTACTTAGTTGGGCACAAACCCGGGAACAAATAAGCATATTGAACCACCTTCTAAAAATCAATTTTGGGTGGGAATTTTGAAAGAAAAAGTGTGTATTCGAGACATAATAAAAAACAAATGATTAAATTTTCAGCCATCTAGCTCCACTGGTGTGGCTTGTACACATGATACATACATATATAGCCAGCCAGATCTACCAGTTAGCAGCACCAAAAATCGAATTGGTTCAAAACCCTGCTGAAACAGTTTGCATTCAATTCACACTAATGCCCTTGGGGAAGGAATGAATCCCTCTCTTCACTTCTTTGCCATTGGTAAATAGCCGGGCAGACTGGGATCTTCAGGCTTGGTTGGCAACCAGTTTTAGAGATGAACAACTCTGTATTCAAATTGAAAAAGCCAACTTCGTCTAGCACTGTGAGAGGCTGGAAACAGAGTCGGGAAGGCATTCCGGGGATATGCGCTTAACGGAGCTTTGGTGAAGCTTCAATAGGTCTAGCCAGCTGGAAAGGGATTACAATAAAATTACTTCTATAAAATAAAAGAGAATAAGTAATTAAAATGAAAGAGAATAAAAACGGACTGTATCTTACCTTGAGTATATGGAAGATTTAATAAAGAGAAAGAATCTTTTGTCTAAAATTAAATGCTCTAATACCCATTGATTGCATTTTTTGTCTATTTCTGTCCACTCCCATCTTTCTATTTGGTAGTCAGATATTCCATCATTCTGAATGGAAAGGTATAGAAATAAAGCATAAAAGAACAACAGGTCAGGTTAGTCACTCAATAGAAGCCATCATATGACCAACATCTTTTGGCTGCATGCCATGCTAGGGGTGATTAATTGAAAAATTGGAAAAAGGGGTGATCAATGAATAAGTCAATTCTCTCACCTTTTTGGGGGCAGTGATCACTAAAAAGTGTGAATTTGAAAAAAAAAAAAACCCTGAATGCTGCCTAATACTAACAGGGGACCAATTTAGCATGAACTTGCAGTGCAAACTGAATAGGGGAGATTTTCAAAAAACCAAAAAAACGTTTTTTGCGAACATAATAAGGAGTCAATGTTCAAATTTTCAGCCCTCTAGCTACATTGGTACATCCTATATGCATGATACATATATTTATAGCCATCCAGCCGGACCAACTTAAAAACTGATGAAATGTATGTTGACAGTTTTGGAGGCAGATTCGGTTTCTGAAATAAATGAAAGTAGTCCCTCCTCCTTCTCCTCCTCCTTTGCACTTTTATCGATAGTCTTTACCTTAGCTCACTCCAACTCTATCTGTCCGACTTATCTCAAATGGAACTTACTAGGTTAATTTCTTTCACATTACAATATTGGAATAGACTCACAAGATCTTATTTAATCAATCACTGGGTTGTAATTTCACATTTTATTGATTTATGGCCATAGCATTTTGGAAATTACAATTCACAGCTTCAATCAAGAAGACTTTTGAATGGCAGTTGAAGAAAAACTTTTTTATCTTCACTTCTACTTATCTTGTAACCCAGTGTAGGGTCATTGGGGCACGAAAGATGATTTCATAATAGGTATGTCAAAGGTGAAATAGCCTGATGGAGTGCATCTCTCTTCAGGCCGGTTCGCAATCAGAGTTTTCTATCTAATAGACTGGTTGTCTACAATGGTGGAAGGGTCATCTACCTTACTATTTACCTATATCTGGAGGAAGAAGAGATGGATCCATTCCTTTCCCATGGGCATTAGTGTTAAGTCAACGTAAACTATCTTAGCTTGATTTTGAACTTGGATGCTATACTCATTTGATATTATCAAAAAAAAAATGACTTACCTTAGGCAATGGCTCCTTAGTCCTCTTCAAAGTATACCCTTTTGGACCTCACACACTTCTCCAAGCATCCCTTCCACTTTTCGAAACAGTCTACAAAGTTTCTGGAAAATCTATCTACTCTATTTCAGATATTTTCCAGTGGAAAAAGTTTGTTTTGGCTTGAGAAGAATGACATACGTACAATTTATATATCTATGTATATATGTGTGTATATATATATATATATATAAATATATATATATATATATATATATATATATATATATATCACCATCATCATCATCAGTCTTTTGACGCCTGTCGTTGGATATAGTAGACCTTCCCCAGGATCTGCCACATTTCTCTATCATGGGTGTCACGGAGCCAGTATTTTCCAAATTTGTCAAGTTCATCTCCCCATTTTGTATTTTGTCAGCCTTGGTTTCGCGTGTGGTCTCTGTGGATCCATGTTGTGAGTCATGATGTCCGTCATTTGTTTTTCATTCTTGCAATATGACCAGCCCATCGCCATTTGAGTTTACCAATGGATTCTATGATGTCTTGGACCCTCGTTTTCTTTCTGATATATTGTGCTGTCTTTTGATCTCTCCATGTGAGTTTGAGCATGATTTTCTCATGCAACACACACACACAATATGTGCAGATACGTTGTAAACTGATCAGTAATTTCTTCTGACCGAGAATACCAATGCTTCTCGAAGACCAATCACTGTTTTTCAAAAATTTAGACTCTTTAGTCTTCCTATGAAAAGGAAGAGAAGTAACATTCATTGATCACCTCTTGTTCTAATTTTCTAATTGATCACCCTCAACATTGCATGCTGCTAAAAAGACATTAGTAATGTGACGGTTTCCATGACAAACCAGACCTGTTACTATTTCTCTTCGAGTTTAGTTGTCACGTAGATCAGTGGATGTTTTTTGTAGTAATGTTGAAAAAATCAATCCTTGAAGAAAAAATGAGATCAGAAGCAATGGAAACTTGTGCAGAATTATCCTCACTCTCCTCTATTGTGACTAAGATGACTGACAGTGGGACTGAGTGAAGAGGTATTAGCAGGGATGTTTTTTCTTGGAAAAAATAATGAGTCTCCATCATACCAATTTCTTACATGAAAGAAAATAGAAACTACAGACGTCAGCTTTGTATAATTATTTCCATATCGAGACATGTTAGTTAATTGTAACAATTGAGATAAATTTTTGAAGCCATATCAGTGCAAAGATTATTGCCTTAGAAAATCTGAGAGACTCTATTTCAAAGAGTTTTTTCAAACAATTGAACTCCTTATTTCAGCCGATCCATTCTACGGCTTTCTTCAGGTGTGCTATATTTTTCCTCTCTAATGGTAGCAATGCTTATAATGTAGGATTTGGGTGCTTTCCTTCCTTTCCTTGTTAGGCGTGGATTTTGGAGAATGGATTCGTCAACAACACAAGAAAGAGTTAAATCAAGGGAAAAATCATTGAAAGTTAATGACCCTTTTGCAACACTACAGCCTCTATTTATTTTGATTTCTTAGTTGATGAAAGATTTGGGGGGCAATTCCTTATATTGTTTATAGTGACATCTGGATGTGCGAGTGGCTCAACGGTTGACAGCACGGACGATGGGATCGGTGAGCCATATTTAAATCTTACATTCACTCTGGGAAAGGCATAAATCAATCTCTTCTTGCACCAGCTATGGATAAAATAACAGGGCAGAGTGCTATCTAGCCTGGGCAGGCAATCAGTCTAGGAGATGGACAATGCTGAATTTAAAAGCAGGAGCTAGAATCCCTAAGGCAGTCTGACATTGTCTCCAGCCTCATTCTGGCCACTCCTGCAACAACACTGTTGCTAAGCTGTATTGGCCTTTGCCCTCTCTTTGGACAATGTCAGAGTGGGGAGCTAGGAGACATTGCATGGACAATGTCCTACTTCCTATAGGACCTCAACCAGGCCTGCTCCCTGAAAAGACCGAAAGCACGACTTTCTGGGTGCTGATCTATGGTCTTGCTAGATTGATGGATATCACCACCAGTGACATCAATGCAAGTTATCTTGATACATGGCAAGGTTTCACGAATGTGATATATTTGTTTCTACGTGTCAAAAAAGAATGACTTTGAATGCTGGTTTTATATACGTTCCAGTAAAATATAAGGTTGTTTTGAAAATAATGGCTGATTCTAGATATCAACTTTCGATCGTGTCCTACAGCATTATCATAGTGTATTGTACCAAATATATAGCTCGTCTTGATGATTGAAATGTGCTCTTTTCACAAATATTCACTGTTTATTTTAGAGTTATCCAGTGACGATGTAGACACTTAAACCTGAAGATGAAAAATGAAGAGTTCTGTATAATCTTCTTTCATGTGTATAAACTTGGTGAAGACGTGTCTCAAATAGCTTCCAATTATATCCTAGCATTGGATGAATGAACCATCTCTGATCACACAGTATTTCAAAATATTTACGGAGATTTGAGTCTCAAAGATCAAGGGAGCAGAGGATGTCCATCTGCATTTGAAAATGGACAACTGAATATGTTGATCGAACAAATCCCACACCAAACTGTCAGGGAAATGTCACAGATACAGGCTGCTGACATTGTAATAATATTGAACCATATAAGGCAAATTAGTGAATTGAAAAAGCTCAATAATTGGGTTCCACATGAACTCAAAGAAAACCATCATCGACATCGAATGGTTATTATTTCCAAAACAACCTAATGATTGTACAATTCATTTTGAATTCCAGGGGTTTGACTTTTCTGGCTTTGAAAGTTAGTTCTCCTGACTAGTGATTCTGAGTAAAAGATATACATGGACAAAATACTAAGCCACTCTCCCTTTAGCAACCATCATCATAATGGGCAAAATAAAGGTTTTAAAAAAATGAAATAAAAGATAGTGTATGAATTCTCTCTAAACCACAATGATGAGTGTATTAATCTGAAAGAGAGAACCTTGCAACTAATCTCTCCTTCGAAAAAAGAAAGTGGATTATGGAGAAAAATTAATGAAAAAAAATTATTCTTAAGTGGTTTCTCTGTGGCAAGTCTCTTAGGTATTGGGGGATTATTTGTTTCCAGGAGAATTAAATTGATCACTTTTGTATTGAAAATCAAAGGATGACAGTTTTAAAAGCATTACGGCAAACAAAGGTTCTACCCGGGTGGGAAAGGGTGGGATAAAACCCTCTTGACTTTGGTTAACACAACCTCCGACTCCTTCCTGCTGATTTCTTTCCGTCTTTCATTCCTTTCTTCAATCAAACCTATTTTTCTCTTTCATCAAGTGCATCTTCTTTGTAAAAAAACCATCAACAAAAACTATCAACATAGGTTTCTTCAGTTTTCAAGTAGGTCTGGCTGGCTGGCTGTGTAAGGCATATGTAGGCCACAATGATAGAGCTAGAGTGTTTAAAATTTAAACATTCACTTCTTATTATGTCAGAAAAAAAAAAAATTTCTTATGCTAAATTGGTCCCTAGTTTATTTTCGGCAGTTTCTATGATTGTTTTTTTTTTAACTCGAACTATCTTAATGATCACAACTCAACAAAAAGTGAGAAGTAATTTATTCATTGATCACCACTCAAACCAATGTTATAATTTATCACCCCCAACATGACATTCTGCCAAAAGAAGTTGGTCACTGGAAAGTTTCTTCTGAGTGACTAACCAGACCTGTCTTTTTTCCATTTTACAATTTGCCTTTAATCATGTTAGCTGCTGGCTAGTGCCCTAATGCTGGCTATGGCTTCAGCTGTACCTACCCAGACTTTCCATAGCACAAGTTTCTCTTGTTTTGGGTCGGGATGTGTGAAATAGACTTAGAGGTAGCAATCATTTCACTGTTCTTGCTTATAGCACCAGGTATTCTCAGGCGGTCACCCATCTAGGTACTGACCAGGCTTAGTGTTGTTTAACTTTGGTGATCACTCACGAAACAGGGTAACCGACATGATTTGGCCTTAATGGCTTCTACTTGTTCTTCCTTTGTTTGTCTTTATTCTTTCTTTCTCTTCCTTTTTTCACATTCTTTCTCACTCTTTCTATTATACTCTGTTCTTTTTCTCCTCTCATTCATGGCGTCTGCTAGGGGGTGGAGTGAATGGGGCATTTGACTCCCCTTAGATCAGGCCTTCTCAGTGACGGCAAAAGGGTTTGAAAGTTGGAACCTTGCAATCAATGAAGGATAATGGTGCAGTACAATTGTTTTATGTAAGCCCAACTTAATGATAACATGTAAAAAGATTGTGTATTATTATTATTCATTGGTAACAGGGTTGCCACTGAGATATTTCAAATATAGCTCTCTATATATTTAGTTCACCAACACTATATCTTTTTGTCCCTTCACTCTGCAAATATAGCAATTTGTGCTCCCTCCCACGTAGAAAAGTGGCAATGAATGCCCATACTCTTATCTATCCAATTCTTTCCTTGTGTACTTCATTCATTTTATCTTTCTTTATTCCTTTGTTCCTTCATCATACATATCTTTTCTTATTTCTTCTTCCTCTCGTTTTTCATGTGGCCATCTCTTCTTTTTTTTCTTTCCTTATTTTTTCACTATTATCTTTTCTTTCTTTCTTTCTCTTTTTTTCCCAAATCTTTGTATCTACTCTTTCTATTTCCCTTCCCTGGCCCAGAATCAGTCCTGCCCCCACTTCTCCCCGCCATAATGTCCAGTTCTGGAGATTCCAACCCTGGGGCAGTACCTCACCATTGCACTATTAGGTGGAGGGTCAGGTGTACTCCTAACGACTTTTTGACACTGGTCGTAAGGACCAGAGAAATTTTGCCCTTACCAACATGTATGCGTGGGCACCCCCACTCTAAGCCAACCTTGCAGGTAGTTGAATAAACAACTATTCTTTCTACCCCCGCTCTCACAAGGCTTACTTTCTCCTTCTCCTCTTCTTTCTTCACTTCTCCCCACTCACTCTATCTTCTTCTTCAGGCGATAAACTTTCATTATTTGATCGTTGTTTATGATATGATCAGACTATATTCCTTGTCTATATGTTCATTTGTTCACAACACTTCAGCCGTGTACCCTACAGCCTATTTCTTGTGTTCCTGATTCCAAAATGTGGAATCACTATCTAAAACGCATATTCCCATACATCAGTTTTGTGACCGATGCATAGGAATATATTTATGTTAAAAACGGACATGACATGTCTAATCCAATATGAGCTTGCATAGTAGGAAGTGATTCTACATTGTAGAAACCAGAAACCAGAAACACCTGATGAAGGCCGGAAGGTACATTGCTGAAACGTTGTAAATGAATGAATGAATGAACATACAGACAAGAAAAATAGTCCAACCATATCATACGCAATAATAGATACACCCTGTCTAACAAAATTCTGACAAGGATCTTTTTTTTTGATTCTTGAAACCTTTTTTTCCTCTATTCTTTCTCCATCTTAAATTCTCTGCAGACCTGTTACCAGGGTACAGCAAGTGGGGAGGAGCATTAAGTCTGGGATGGGGTGGGGGAAGAGCTCAGTGTTGCTAAAAATAGCGCCAATTTTTTTTTTTCAAATGGCCAAAAAACACCAATAATGGCCAAAAGCCATCAAAAAGGAACTTAAAATCAAAAGTCAAAAACACGTCGAAAAATGGCCGATCTGAGAAGAGCTTATTATAGTGCCACCATATACACAGCATTACCTTCTCTGGATGGAGATGGGCCTTTGGTACAGTTAGTGGTGGTTCTCCTGCACTGTGATCTCATGTGTTCCACTTTGTTGTACAGTATCCACTTTTTATTGCCCGTTACAAATTCATTTCAAAAATAGAACATTTAAAGATGGTTCAGTACATTTTTTCATTTATGCAGAAGTCACTCATGAAATCAACTGCCAAGCCAGTGCAAATGATTTTTAACGCTTGAGTTAGATATTTTGAGTTTGTTGGTTATCTCCATTGTTGTAGAAAGATCATTCTTAAATCCAAGGGCGGGGTGAGCGGTCAGGCAATTGGGCAGTGCCCAGCCCAAGTAGTATTGCCTCCTTTGGTAGGGAGAAAATACAAAATTTAGCAGTATTTTTAACCTATTTTAATGACTGTTTTTCAGCTACATTAAGGCCAGTTTTAGCTATTGAAATGGCCATAAAACGGCTAACAGGCAATTGGGCAGTGCCCAGCCCAAGTAGTATTGCCTCCTTTGGCAGGGGGAAAATACAAAATTTAGCAGTATTTTTAACCTATTTTAATGACTGTTTTTCAGCTATATTAAAGCCAGTTGTAGCTATCGAAATAGCCATAAAATGGCTAACAATATTTTCAGTATATTTTCTCATTTTTCACGTGTTTTTGAAGTCGATTCAGCCCCCCCCCAATTTCTAACTGGCATCACTGGGCCTAAGTAGCAAAACAAACGTCAGATCAAGATTGTACAAATCTGCATCAAATGGATGGTAGGATCGAACGGGTCACTGGGCCAGTAACCCTTTTTGCCCAGGGGCCCAGATCACTGTCAGTCTACTACTGCTCACATAATATCTTCATTTGATCGTTATTGATCACAACTGGTCTAACCAACCGTGGAGAATCATTCAACAAGAAATCTCCGGCACAAAACTTCACAAATCCTTTTTGACACGTTGGATCATTCACAGTACTTTTGCCGTAAACTGACGGATCTTTTTTGAATTTCAGTTTCAGTTATCGTTCTTGGAATGAATGAAATACGCCCAAATGTTGCTTTCATATTAGAATCAATAAACAAAATGTATCAATTTTGACAATATTTTTTTCAAATTCGTGCAGATATAACAACTATCACATTAGAATCCTTCCTATTTGCCAAGTGTCCAACCTATCATTGTTGTCACCTAATTACTTGTATGACATCCTTAGAAAAAAAAAAACATGAGAATAGATGGTGAAGACTAAGAAAAGGTTACGAAATACATTTGTCTAGATCAGGCGATAGAGTTAGAGAAAGCCCAAGGAAACGAAATAAAATAATGCATAACAATTGGTTGGAAAGCATTTGGTATAAATAGGGATGAACTGAAAAGCAAATTATCAATATGTTTAAAATGAAAAGCGTACAATTAATACCTAATACCAGCTATGATGTGCAGACGTGAAACCTGGAAACTAATGGGAAGATCAGAATCACGCAAAGGAAAGAGCCATGTTTGGATTACCCAATATTGCGCTTTCTATAATATTAAGAATAACTCCAAGAAATAGAAAAAGATCAGCATGGATCCGAGAGCAGACCAAAGTGAGATATACAGAAGTGATTAGGCAACAAAAATGGAGATGGGCAGGACACAGAGCAAGAAAGAAGAGTAACTGATGGTCCAAAATGTTAATCAATAAGTGACCAAAGGTTAGAAAATGCAGTAAGAAAAGAGAAAAGTGGACCAGTAAGAAATGGCTGAGGTTATCAAAATCACAGTCGATATAGAGGTTGCTCAAAGAGGCCTTTGTCCAGCAGTGGACCTGTAATGGATCACGATAATGATGATGCAGAGTTTCTCCATTTTTTCATTTTCTAGGACAGCCCCTGATTTATGCAGATATCATTTGTTTGAATTAACATTTGTACAATTCCCTGTGTTCCGCTGTTCCTACCCTGTCATGTCTGTTTTTGCATTCTTTTTAATGAGTTTGCTATTGTTATCACTAGTGAAATTCCCATTGCTTTGAAAACGGTATATTTCGGTGAGTTTTGACCATTTCTAGCATTTTTAGCTATTTTTATTTAGTGCTTTTTGGCAGTCAAACTTGCATCAAAAAAATTTTTCAGTTGGCAACTTAGCAACTGTGACCGAGTGTCCAACCATTATAGATTTGCGACGCCTAGGAGATCATCGTGAATTAGCCTACTTTTTGAAAAAAATTTATTTAGAAAACTAACAAATGCTAAATTTTTTTTACAAATGGCTTCAAAAGTGTTTCTTTTTTGAAAGTCAGTGCTTGCTTTGATATGATGGAATGAAATATCAATTAACTCTAATGTTTACTGTTCAGTGCCAATGTTAGTAATAGTGTTTGTGAATGAATGTGAACTCACTGTTGCCGTGAATAGACATTAACGAACTGCTGGAAAAAATTGTAACCAGGACTTAATATCATTTCTATGTATAGCTATTATTCAATTATTTCCCAAGAAAGGTTTGGAAAGCTGAAAATGAGCAAAATTTTAATGAGTCCTGTGCGGAACGTGAGGTTCTTGTTGATAACAACAATTCATCAACCAGTACTAACTATTTAACGACGAGGTAAATCGATAGTTCTAAGAACGGGGGGAAATTTCATGTCAAGATCAGATTTGAATTGGTTAACAGCATTTGTAAAGAATTTAGTGACCCAAAGAAAGAGTGATTAAAGAGACATAGTGTTCGTTACAAAGAAAGAAAGCTGTTATCTCAATAAGAGGTAATGGTGAGGAAGAGACAGAGAAAGAAAGAAAATTTTTTTTTCATGTCTCATTATGTTATATTCTAAATGAATTTCAAAAATCTATTCTCATGATGAAAAATAGAATTAGAAGGAAAGAAAAAGAAAAAGACTAAACAGTGTTTATAACTAATGTATACACTTCATAAATATGTACTCATAACTTTTCCTTTCGTCAGTGAATTACATTGCATTTCAGATGATTTTTTTTTCCTTTTATTTTTGATGCAATGATTATATATTTTTGTTTTGGATGTTTTAATGGGGATTTACTTGGAAAATCAATTGGAAGTAAATGTTTTTTTAATATCAATTTTTTATATCAATTAATATTTGTTGTTAAAGAAATAAATGTGGCCAAATGCTGTCAAGAACTGTGCGTACAACATTGCAGGTTTTAAACTGAAAAGAATCTGATCTTGTTCTCGTTTCTCCACCAACACCAAAAAAATGAAATACTACGACAATTATGACGTGATGAAGGTTTGACCAAACCAGAAATTGAAAACAATGATTCTTCTATCAAATAATTTCGTGAGATGATTCTTTATAAATATCTTGCAGTTTGCCCTAAAATAATCCAACTTTTAACCAGGAATACATGAATCAATTTAGTACAAGTCATTCGGAGAGGATTGCCAATATTTTGCTACTCAGCAAGACATTATTGTGTGGGTATCAAACATGGTAAATGGACGCTTCAGGACAGTCCTTCTGGAGGTGGATGTCTCAGTTGCAGGGGTTTTGACCATGGACAATTTGGCTTCATTTTGTTTTTAGAGGAGAAATTGACTGACTACATGGAATTCAAAATTAAATAGAATTATAATGTTCGTTGTTCAAAACAGTTTTTGCAAGTAATTCTTTGTGCATTCAATCCATTAGACTCTGGACTCAAAGAATTTGTCAGTTTGAAAAAAAAGTCTTTTGACGCTTTTAACAATGATGAGTAAGTGGGCACTCACTTTCTTTCTACCATTTTTACGAAAGTATGGCTTACATGAATAATCTCCCTCTTGGTTTGAAAAATGGTCAAAAAATATGAAGAAATTGAATAATTCAGAATTGAAAAATTTTTTCACATGATATAAGGAAGGTGGTCCCGATTGAAAATTGTCAAGTTTCACACCCTCACTCACTTGACACATTTAAAACAACCATTAATTACTTCCATATTCCACCATTAGTAAGTTCTTGGGCAAAGGAGTACTTTGAAAGTACAAACTAATGACATTTGATTAGACTTATTTCATCCATTCATAACTTTTTTTTTATGCATCATCCCGTGATCGTTTAACAATTAACAAGAATGGAATTCTAATGATCTGTCCCCAAAGCATTGAAAGAGAAACCGGGGATCAACGTGGGGGAAGAGGTACTGAAAGGGGATCTGCAGATAAGGGGGCAGGGCCGGCTTTAAGCCAATGAGACCAATTGCTCTCAACAGGGCCACATGCCTGGGTAAATTTTAGTCTTGTCAAATACACGCAATACATCACAACATATACCCAACACAGAGATCAACAATTCCTATTTTCTTCTGGATTTACAGATAGTTGGCCGTGTTTGTTTACACTGTTCATATTTTGAATATTTTAAATGGTACTTTCAATTTTTTTTTAATTGTACTTGAATTAAATAACTTTAATCAATCACAGAAAAGCGTAAAAATTTATATCTATGAAATTTTCAAGTGCACATTTTGATTGCTTTTCATTGTACCATTGAAGTGTAAAGTTTATTTATATTTTGTAAGATTCTGCAGATCTCAGCTGTTGACCAAGGGCCCCACAGTTTCTATGGCTGGTTCTGTTGAGGAAACCGCAGATAAGGGAGACGACTGAAATAGAAACCGCGGATAAGGGGGTGGGGATTGAAAGAGACTGGATAAGGTCAGCTGTTGGAAGGGAATACGAATTATATCTTAAAAAAACAATTTCAATCTATTATCCCTTGCTGGTGAATGCTGATGACGTAATTTTATACCTATGATGAGAATTGATTTGAAAAAAGAAGTAATGATCCTTCTTCCGTAACTAACAATAGAACGTACTGAAAGCAAAAACATTGACATTTTTTCTTCAATCAAGAGAATTGATTTAATAAAAAAAATGACTGAATGACGTCAGTTAACAATGGACAGACGAAGTGACTCATTGAGAAGTTGGACACATCCGACAACGAGTATTTCATTCATCTTTCTTTAAACGTAAAAGTGTCTCTAGTACCGATTGCCGTCACTGACAGACTGACATACCAAAAAACTCCCTCAACCTCTCGACTCCCCCTCCCCACTCAACTCCTTCAATTCTGAAAGTGTTAGGGAGAGAACTCTCGCGTATATGGTCTAACTTTCGAGTTTACAATTACTCTCTTCTTAAATCTTACCCGTCTTGTTTGTTATGGGTCTTAACTTCTTACACCGGACACTGTTGTTATCTCTGAGGATCAGGTGACAGCAAGACTCATGATTGACAACAACTCTCCAACGAGTTTCAATTAGATTTGCTTGTACAACACATGCTGGACACGTTGGCGTGTAACACACGAACAGTGTGTGCTTTCATTGATTCATGACGAAAACACACTTTTCGACTTTATCACCAGGGACACACATAGACATGTGTAGTAAGTACCAGTTGTACTTAATAATCACAGTCACACGTCTTTTTTTCGGCTGCTTTGTACTTATACAGTAAAACAGCATACATATTATTATTTTCTATATATGTTTACACGACGCGACATAAGCTGAATGGATGCCTCTGTGTGTGTGAACTGAACAATGAACAACAAGTTTGAGTACGAATGCATCTTTTACAGAGCGCAAAAATTACTAAGTTACTATTACTACTTGAACGTGATTAGTTGACACAGGTGTTTGTACACGCGTGTAGTAAAGGATTACTACATCTTTTCAGCTTCGAGCTTACAAATAGTGGTTAGTATTTGATCGGACTTCTGGGAAAAATGCTCGTACTTTTTTCCCCGCAATTTTAAGCTTGTAAGATCGATTTTCAACGACATCAATAAATCTTACCTTAGTTTTCATGGCAAAAAAGGCCCGTCCTGGAGACGGTGACCACAAAAAGGTTAAGAAAAAACCCAGGGTCATGTGTATTTTGTACGAATACACGTTTATGCGCGATAAGAAAACAAAAGCATTAATAGAACCGTCATTATTTAGGTGCCTGGGTTAGAAAAAAGTCATTATGAACGTTCATTTTAGATAATATTTTAATTCATTTAATTTTAGTTATAATTCAGTAAAATGTGCCATATTTTTATTTATTTATTTTATAGTAATGAAATAAATATAATAAATGATTTTTATTCTTTTTTGACCGTCAACAATTACTTTAAAATATTTTCATTACTAAATTAGTATTACTTATTTCATTCTTTAAATTCTCACGACTTTTTTCTTACCCGAACTCCAAACTTATGACTGTTTATCCAAACGCACATTAGTGTACAACCCTGGAGACAGGTCCAATGTTCTTGATTCGGAAAAGCCGGCAGAACTTTTTCTCAGATTTGTTTTTATATTTTCATGCTTGAAAAATAGTGGTAAAAGAAAGAGTTCAAGCTTAAACAAAACAGTAAGTTGGTTGTAAATTCAAAATTCTGATTATTACGTCATTTTCGGGGGAAAGAAAGTTCCCGGGTGTCACTTTAACTGAAGTCTGGGCGAGCGCACGTGTAAAGAGATTGAAACTTTCTGACATGTTTGTTGTTACTTTTGAAATTACGCATAAGAATTAAATAGTTGAGTGTGTGTGTGCCTCAAGTTGAGTGCCGACTGAATAAAAGGAAGATATTTGTGAGCGAAAATAATTCAGTGCGCGCGTTAGATAGAGAAAATGCACAAACGCTTGAGTGTCTCAGTCTAGTGCGTATAATATATATATATATATATATATATATATATATATATATATATATATATATATATATATATATATGCATATATGTATGTATGTATTCATTTCTGTAGAAGAGGTTTTTACGTATATATGAGCGCATCTGTAAAAAAACGAAAGAAAGTAAGGAGAGAGAAAGCATACAGGAAGTTCTTTGTGTCGGCGGCGGCGACGGCCTCCTCTCCGCCCCGGGTTCCTTACTAACTTTTTTCCTCTCTCCCCGTCAGTCATCCTATCGCCACCAACCAAACAAGACACTGGTGGTGAGAGTTCTTCGTATAGTCATCGTACTAATAATACTAATAATAATAGGAGTTGAATGACTATACCATCATGGGATTATTATTAGTGTTTGCGCGCAGCAGTGGTAGTGACACAATTAATCTGACTACCAGTTACAGCCACCCTTACCACCATCGGTAGCACCTGGGGGTGAGTGCATCAAAGTTACTACATACTAACTTTGAAAAAAAAAAAAAAAAAATTAATAAAAAAATTCCCCACCAAACAAAAACTTGGCGATGTATTTCAAAACTTTCGTTGGAGCCGGTGAAAAAGTTTGATTTTTGTCTGAGAGTGTAGTAACAATTGGAATTTTTGGAATCGTCCTGTCTCGGCGCGAAGAAGAAGGAAAAACGTTTTTTCACTCTTTGAACACCAGCATTATTTTGGATTTTAAAAGTACCAATTCAAAATTTGGAAAAAAAAAAAAAAATTCGAATGGATGTATGAACGTGAAAAAGAAAATATATGCAATTTTGATAATACAGAAAAAGTAGAAAACCAGGCGGGAACCTGGAATTCATGTGCAAATTACCAAAAATATTAAGGCTGAAGCGTACTTCACGGATCTAATTCTTCTTTTCCCATAAATCGAAGAGAATACACGAAAAATATTTTCTACGAGGAAAAAAGTCATAAATTTAAGAGCTTTGAAATTAACACAACATTATTTGTTGTCCTTAATTTATTTTTGTATTTTGGTTGGAAAAAGTTGAGAAACTTGAAAAAAAAAAAAATCTCTCTCAAAACAACTGCTTGCTATTTACTGGCATGTGTGTGTGTGCGCACGCGCGCGCGTTTGAATAGCACATGGCTGGGCCGCCAGGCCTTCCGATTTCTAAGAAAGGCCAACCCGTAAGTTATTGACCCAACCTTCTTCCCCTCCTCCCTGTGTAACCTGAACTCTTGAAGTAACTCACTTTTATCATTTGTAGACTACCCACCAACCCCATATGCATAACCATAAAAACTAGTTCAAACATTTTCTCACGGAGGGGAACACTCACAAAAAAAAAAAAAAAAAAATAAGAAACGAAAGCACTCTCAACTTTATTTCGGAATTTCCAAAGAAGAAAAAAGAAAAAGTACCCGACAGTTTTTGCCTCATCTATTATAAGTTCTTGTAATTTTTTTTTTTTTTTCAAACTAAAGAATCTTTTCAAAAAATAATATTCCTGGAAGAACTAACCGCGGATAAAGAGAACCATTCCACCTGGCATTGTTAGCCATTATTTAACATTACAAATGCCCTTCTTATGGTACTGATAGTGCCACTATCGTAGCTAATAATAATATTTGCAGGTAAATTTTCAAGTGGTTTTATTGCTACTACACTTTCTCATCTGCATTTATATCCGTTCGTTATACCATATATTTTAATTGTGCATTTTCTACGAATAATATATCCAGGTTAACAATTGTTACTGCGATTGGAACAATCAGGTCCTTTAATCGCAGATAAACCTTTCACTTTCTTCTTCCTCAATGTTATCATATTGTAATCTCTGTTGACCTGGTACGGTTGAGGCTGATTTCGCTGCTTATTCAACTCAAACATCGTACACAAGATATTCTCAAAGAGGGAGAGAGAGAGAGAAAGATTTTGAATCAGCACGTACAGAGCAGGTGCCCTGGTCTGTCAGTTATGTAAGAAGAAGAAAAAAAAAAGGAAAGAAAAAACTTGCAACACTATCAGGACCAAAAAAAAAAAAAAGAAGCGACGAATGTTTCTTTTTCTTTCTTTCTCGCTCTTTTAATATTCATAATATTCGGAGGTGAAAAAAAAAGAGATAGAGAGAGAGAGTGAAATGCACGTTTTACATCATCTTACATCACCATCTTTCACGTGCAAGATTATTGTCAGCTGTTGTGCCCCGTCTTGGAGGGAGAAAAATAAGCCTCTCTTTTCTTTCTTCTCTCAAAACCACATTTACCACAGTGTGAGGACAACACATTATCATAACGCTTACTAACACCAACCAACCTTTATCAACCAACAGAGATGTCACACACAAAAGCAACCTGCAGTGAGCTTCTTCGTTGATGTTCCTTCGTTTGTGTCTGTAAGAAGAAGAAGAAATAACCTGTTATTGTTCTGAAAGGTGTACGAAGTAGGCGGCTCATCAGGTAAAAACAGTGAAGCCGTCGTTATCTTTAGCCGGCTACTCGTTTTGGGGAACTAGCGAGGACAAATGTACCCCATACCCCTTTACTAACTGTCTTGAACGTGAAAAAATCATGAACCAGTGAAGTATACTGGAAGGGGCATATTGCAGTTTTTGTACGTATGGTAAATCTATTTTGAAAAAGAAAGAAAAAAAAAACAATCCTTGAATAATATCAAGAGTATTTCCATTTTTTTTCATTTAGTTTTGAAAGAAAAAAATTGAGAAAACTTGGGTTTTTTTCAGCCACCCCGTCCTTCCCAAGCAAAGGTAGACAATATTTCGCGTTGATTATTTATGAATGTCCAATATATATACCCTGAAATGGACGTTAAAAAAGAGCGTTTTGAATAGAGAGTGGCTAAACGAGAAGGAACAGGTTGCTGTCGTCATCCTAAATACCCCTTTTCCTCTCTCTATGCACGTACCCGCCTATTAGCATTTTTTTTTTCTTTCAAAAATCTGTTCTTGGGATGCCAATATTAATGCATTCTTGTGGGATGTATAACTTCAAAAGACTGCCAAAGTTTAGGAAATTGTATTTTCAAAGATGAAGGGAAAACGAAATACCTAAGTTTAAATGGTTGTGAAATGGGTTATGAAAAAATGTCACGAAATGGGTTCATGAAACCAGAAATTACTTGAACTATTTTTTTTTTTTAATTTTGTTTACAAAAAAAAAAAAAATTTCCAAGTTTGGATTTTTATTTTTAGTAAGATGTGACTTGAATTACTTTTCTGGTCTTCCCAGTTCATTAACCAATTTGTTTTATCTATGTCGGTAAAAAATTCCAATGTTTGTTTTTGAAGTTGAAACTCTTCCTAAATTTCTCGCTTTGGAAGAAGATATCATGGAACACTCCAAAGTTCCCTAGCATTGACTCTTCTGTATTCTCAGTTCAATACTTGTTTTAAAAAGTTCTTATTTTTCCCTAATTTCTTCTGAAAAAGTTTACTAATCTCTATTTTCTATCAAAAAAAAAAAGAGGAATATTTGCAAGTTTTATGCTTATTTAATTTTGTCTACCAAGAACACCTATACCTGTCAAAATGGGTAATAAATCGTCTTTGCTTCTTGACCGACATGAGGGTCTTTCTGGAGAGAGGCGTGATCGTAGTTGGTCTTTTACGGGAAATATGGGCTCACCAACCTTATCTGGATTGAAGGGATCCAGGCATCGGACCATGTCACTCTCCCAGCACCCAGGCCAGTCACGTGGTCAGGAACACCATGGTTCAATCAGTAAATTTCGAATCCCGGGTGTCCTTAATAAATCCAGCCCCCAGGAAATTCGATCAAGGGAAATAAGTCACCCCCATATGATCAGTAGTTCAATGACAAATGTAAGTCAAATTGGTCAGCCTCATTCCTGGGCGGTTGGTTCCAAAGAATATAACTATGGACCTGAACCCTGGAGAATTCCACATATCCAAGTCCAGGAAACGGCAGATACAAGCCTGAGTCGACAGCACGTGGTCAATTGGTCAGGCCGATACTCGGTCACCAAAAAGATGGAGCTCCAGAAGGAAAAAAGGGTCAGCGTCAACAAACGCTCAAACGTAACTGGGGAGAAGAACAGGTCCGTATATTTACCGAGGGAATTTCCAGAACACTTGAAAGACGACATGGATCTTGAATCCAATGACGATTTCTTCGATGAAGGATTCCGGCCACGTACCAATTCAACATCGATTATTGAAATGGGTCGTAAGGGCCGTAGCCGGGTTGTGATGGGAGCTGCCAGTGCCAACCTCAGAAGGAAACAACAATTTACCCCAGTTACAAGTGAGAAATACAATCAAGATGTGTGTATGGTTATGCAGTCTATGGGCACTTACGCTGGGGACTATGTACAATTGGACCCCCATCACCAGGGTATGTCCCATGAGCAGCAAAATTTAAGTAATGAACAACTTTATCTCCAAGGTGGAATGATGGGCAGAGGACTGAAAGGAAAGGTTGCTGCAGATGAAGTGATTCTTCCCCCCTATAAAGACAGCCCAAGTAAAATGACTCCGACTAAAACGTGGAAAGGAAAGAAGTTACTGCTTCCAGATATTCACGAGGAAAAGATTCTTAGTTCTAGTGTTCCCAACTGTAGTGCAGAGTTCTTGTCGCAAAATAAAGTCGAGCGACAACTCCTGCCGTCGTTCTTGCAGAGTCCAAACATGGATAGGTTTGAAGCAGATTTCTTGAGAAAACGGAGTCATAGCATTTCCAATGCATCTGGTTATATGAGCCATCAGCAGATGTCTTGGAATTTACCCCAAGGAATTGGTGGGGCTGATAACCGGGAAATCCTCATTCATTACAGCCCCTTTTGTGTTCGCAAATTTGCCAAGAAGTCCTCAGAGTCTACAATGGTGGCTCTGAAGCCCAAAGCTCCACCTCAACCAAAAGAACGAGCATGGAATTATAATATGTCTCTTGGAGATTCTTGTAGTAATCTCTTGGATGTATCTTCAGATGGTAAAGGATCTGGCATTTACCAAAGCCAGAATAAAAATGGTAAGGTGATAGTTTTCTGCCTCTCTAAAAAAAAAAAATCATGTTGGATGTATCGGATTTGTTTGTTTGATCACTTTGTATATTATGCAAAATCTTTTAATCGATTTTTCTGGTGGATAGAAAAGTGATCTTTGTATGCATCAATCCTATTATAACCATTTTCTCTTGCAGACCAAAATCATTTATGTCAACAATCTGTATTGCATATTTTGTTGGTTCGATCAGAAAGCAATATCTACAGTTCTGTAGTATTTCACCATAAAGCATTTAACCTTTAGTACTGTGTATTTATTTTTTATTTTTTTTTTTTTTGTGCTAGGGTGCCAAGATTTTGTGCACTTACCATCTTTGTAAGCCCATAACTTGTGTGTTTGTTTATGTATGAACTGAAATTGACATGACAACACGACCGCGAAATTCAAATGCACTATCGATCGGTGATCAGTCGCCTGCACAATACCAGGACAAACTTTTTGCTTGGCAAATGAAGTTACCTGAAGAGTGCCAAAGATTAAAGTACATTTAGATTTATGATGTGAGTGAATTTCAATTTTCTCAGTTTTAATATAAAAACAATTTAACGTTTTAGTGTTGTCACTTTTAGTTTCACACTTCGTTGAAGGCGACCGCTCCCTGCCCAAAATATTTAGCACTTGAGGATACTTCTGATCTATTTAGAGGTTGATAGAAAACATTACCCCAAGGTTGAAAATGTTATTTTGTTTGTTGATGTTTTTTGTATATGTAAATAAGGTTTATTATTAACAGTTACAACAAAGCTAGCAATATTGTTCTTGTTATCCATCATCATCATCAATTGTTGGATATAGACCTTTCCCAAGATATGCCAGACCTCTCTATCGTGGGCATCACAGGGCCAGTATTTTCTGAACTTGTCTATTTTGTCAGCCCTGGTTTCACATGTGATCTCTGGGGATCCATGTTGTGAGTTGTGATGTCCAGCGACTGTCTCGCAATATGACCAGCCCACTGCCATTCAAGTATTTTTTATCGATTCTATGATATCTCGGACTTCTCTCTTTTCTCCAATATACTGTGCTGTCTTGTGATCTCTCCATGTACAGTTGAGTATGATTCTCTGTTGTGGATGTTGCATGGTTCTCAGTTTAAGGATCAGTCTTTTGGTTAAGTTTCATGTTTTTGCTCCATTACAACAAGAGTCCTTTTTTTTGGTGGGGGGGTCTCATCAGCAGTGGGCATGGGTGTCAGATTGAAGGTGTGTGTGTAGGGGGGTAAAATGGGGCATTGTCCCCCTTCCCTCCCTGGATCGGGCCCTTGCCATGGTTTTAGGAGTTGGAACCTTATAGTCAAAGGATAATGCAGTGCTATTGTTTTATGTAACCCTTGCTTGGTGTTCCCAGATAAAAAGACCGTTATTATTAACATATGTCACTTCAGGGTTAGGTCATGCATCTCTGTCAATGGTTATGTGTCTCGTCTGACAGCTAGATAATACAGTGAGTTATACTTGCTTACACTACAATATGTATTCTGAATACACCCTTTTGCCCCTCACCCCGGGAAATATGCTTTTTCATCCCCTCCGCAGCCCTCGAAACATGCAGAAAATGCCCACGGCAGTAGGTGGGGCAAAAAATATGGGTGCATTCTCGAGACGTATAGCAAGATTACTTTTCAAATAAGGCTTGTATTTATTATGTTATCCAGAAAGTAATGGCGTTTTTAGAAAAATAAAAGTTTATAACGATCAAAAAAACTGATGGAAAAGTAGGTTCAGTCTGACTTGATGCACATTTGTCAACTTGTTACAATGTCATTTATGTCTGAATTGTAAACATTACATTGTTTTTCGAGTAAATACATTTGTGGAAAGCTTATTGTGTTATCTTTAAGGGATCACTTCCTTCGTGGGCATCCATTATCCTGCGAAGACTAATCTCATCACCAAAGTGTCTGGTACCAACTTTGAGCCATGAAAACAAAAACAGATCCTTGGTCACATGTTTGGTTGATTTTTTAGTGCAGTTTCAGTGACTTTTTGACTAAGTTTGAACTCTCAAAGAAAAATCGTGCTCGCTGCATGGTTCTCAGTTTAAGGGTCAGTCTTTTGGTTAGGTTCCATGTTTCACCTCTATTACTACAATAGCTTTTTTTTGTTTGTTTTTTTGTTTTTAAGGTTGGTGTCTCATCAGCAGTAGGCATAGGTGTCAGTTGGGAGGCAGGGGGGTAAAATGGGGCATATGTCACCCCTCCCCTGGATCAGTTTCGGAAGTAGGACCCCTCATAGTCAATAAAGAATAATGCAGTACAATAGGTCTCGGTAACTTTTCAACCAAGTTTTAACTCTCAAAGAAAAATCGTACAAAAGTTGTCTTCATCTATTTTGTTTATGGATTGATAACTCCAGCTTGTAAAACGATAATTACTCTATAAAATAAGAAACGATTAACTTGTAGTAAATGGTGTATATTAAGAGGTGGAAAAGTATGGTTAGGCAGTAATGCTGCTTCAAGAGACATCTGCACATCATCATCCTCAGTCTTATAACATCCGTCGTTGGACTTTTTAGGATTAAATTTGAGGGAAATAGTAAAATCCCCATGGGGAATTCATATATCATATTTATATTCTCGTGAGACTCATTTCCGGGGCAATAGTTCCTATCGCTAATCAGTCAAATGGGTTTAGTCCAGCAGAATGTGCATTTGAACTGTGTTACCAATTTAGTGCTTCTAGTACTAGATTTCTTTAGTTATAAATTCCAAATCTTACATCCAGCATTATTCTTTATTGACTATGAGGTTACGACATATGCCCCATTTTACCCCTCCCAACTGCCTACTGATGCCCATGCCTACTGGTGATGAGACCCCTCCCTGAAAAAAAATGTTGTAGTAACAGAGCTGAAACATGTAACCTAAGGGAGACACAAATGATCAAAACAATGAGTGTAGAGATCAGAATCTTAATGGTTGAGTCCATGAGAACACTCACAGAAGACAGCAAAGTTATACGAAGGATGAAACCTCTAAACTTTTTTTATGGATAAACATTGAATTCAAAAAGTCTCATTTAGTTCTTTATTGATTGATCGAATCGAAAATTCAATTAAAAACAATGTGCAAAATTTGTGCTGCAAGCATTGGAGAAGCACATTTGGTCAGAAGTCTGTTATGAGACACGAATCACTTTATCACACTCTCTAGTATGTACATGTATGAAACGCCATTATTTTCTGGACAACCTAGTATTTTTACATTTATCTCCAAATCAATACCATTTCAGACTTTAACCTGGTAGATTTATCAGTAACTGAATATAAAGTAGTTTTGTAAGTGTCGTATCAAGCTGCTTTATTGATATCTGTTGACACGTGGCAAAATAAGTGTATTTCCGTTTCGCAAAGTGCATGCGATCAAAATTACCAATGACCTATGGTTTCATAGAAATATTTCAAGCCCCTCCCTGCAATTTGTTTGAAAATCAATATAATTTTCTTTTTCCACTTCGAAAAGATGCTTAAATTATATCCTCACAATTATGGAACAGCGTTATGATATTCATTGATTATTTTAAAAAAAAAAAGAAAAAATTTCCTCTATGTCTTGGTGTTACTGTCTGTTTGTTCGCTGCGGTAATGCCATTCAGGAATCTTTTGTGATTATCAAAAGAAAATACACTATCTTGAACACTTCTCCAAACAGAGGCCGAGGAAGTCAAGGTAGCTGAGGGACAAGAATGTTGTTACATCTGTTTCTTTAATGATTTAATACCTTGGATTCTTTAGGTGCATAAGTATACAGGTCAGTATGAAATTAAAAAAAAACTTCTGCAAGATTTAGATCTTTTATCAAAACAATTGATTGAAATGCTGCTCTCTGTCTTCATACAAAAACATACCTTCATATCAGATTTGTGCTGAGGTACAATTCAAAGGTATGGCAGCTCAAGGTCTTTCGTACAAGTGGTGGTGTGAAAAGTGGGAGATGATACCTGTATTTGAATGTTCCGAAAGGGATATAAGCCAGTTAAGATCATGCTTAATTTGAATCATTACCCTGGACAGAATGGTTTCTATAACTCTCAACTAAATGATGGCTTCTTGGAGCTGATTCAGTTATACTTCACCCGATGTGCGAAGGGGAAGCTCTTTAGTTAAGCGGGTGGCAAAAGGCTTGAATTGCCTGAAAACTTAGACTGTTTTGCTACAATTTAGGGTGTGCATTTGCCCCCCACTTCCGTCCCGTCCATACTTCATCCACTGTACCTGAAAAGTCTACAAACAGTGAAAGCAATTATGCCTTTTCGACACCTAAAGTCTTATCTAGAATAATCTTCAAGCAAGAACCAGAGATTCCTTGAAGAGGATTTATCTAAGTTCTCATTAATTTGTCTATAATTGCTATGTCCTGCAGAAAAATGGGTTAATTAGGGTTGTTGTGGTTCTAGTATTACCCCCTCCCATGACAAAGTTCAGGTTTCAATATTTCACAAATGATTTATTTACCTCAAACTTATGAATGAAGACAATATCTGAAAGAAGGGAGGTAAGGTGAATTTTAGTTGTGAGAGTAGTGTTACTGTAAATGATTGTAAAAGATGAAGTATTTTATTTGACTAAAATCCGCTCATTAGATCAAAAGTTATGAAAGTTTGAAGAAGTAACTTTCGCCCCCCAAAAATTTTAAATTGATGTTATGGAATCTAGCCTTTGCACTCGGCCCGAAAGAGAAAAATGACCCAAAAAGAAAATCCTTTTACAGCAAAAATTTACCGACTTTCTAGGATTAAATTTGAGGGAAATAGTTAAATCCCCATGAGGAATTCATATTTATATTCTTGTAAAACTCATTTCCGAGGCAATAGTTCCTATCGCTAATCAGTCAAATGGGTTTAGTTCAGCGGAATGTGCATTTGAACTGTGTTACCAATTTAGTGCTTCTGGAACTAGATTTCTTGTTCAGTCATAAATTCCGAGTTTTACATCTAGCTTCAAATTTTACATCAATCAATATTTACATTAATTTCACAATCAAAATATTGACCCTGGTCAAATGTAATAGCAGTAGTAATATCATAACATCATAACTGAACGGGCTAAATTTTGATCCCAAAACAGCTAAATTGGCTTTGCTGGAATGGGTTAGAAACTCTCTGATTCAAAATATCTCAAATAAGTTTAGGGAGATGCTTGAAACATCAAATTTCAATGTAATTGGTTACACAATTCTGTGAGTTTTATCTATCAATTATTTCACTCATGAAATATCAATTCCACTGCGTAATTTAGTACAATACCCAGGAGACAGAAGCAGAACCTAAGGTAATTAAGAACAAAGCATGGAGAATTCAGATCAAAAGATATTCTTATTATTTTAACAAGGGGGACCCTGAATGAGAGCTAAACAGTCCAAAGTGTCTTAGTGAACCATTTGCATGCAGTGCAATGGGGTGTTTTTTGCTCGCAAAAACTTACATCAAAACAATGTACTTTGGTATTAAAAATCATATCAAACGATGGAATATTGATCAAAGAAAAAGTTATGATCATTTAATTCTAGAAAAAGTTTCGCGGAAAGAAAATGTGGTTATTTTTCAATCATATTTGTCACATGACTGACCTCCTCATGAAAGCACATTTGTATACTATACAGTGCATTCAGCCCATAATTCATCCTATGGCCTCAGAAAAGTCCAGTCCAGTCCTAGAGAATCCTTTTCTGAAGGTCAGCACTTCTCCATCGCACTAAAAGAGTCTCAAGCTATTCTGACACCTTTGTGACACTGGTTGTGCGGACTGGGTAATTTTTTTTTCCTTTCCCACATGTTCATGTGTTGGCTACTACGTTATACTCAACCTTCTGACACATTTTGTCCTCCTTATGGGAAGGGGTGGTGAATAGATATCTTGTGTGCATCTGCTATTCATAGAATTCCCTTATTCCAACTTAAATAATGAATGTTTTCTTTAGAGTGACCTGGCAAAACATGAGGAAATCCAGTATGATACAGTGTTTTTTTGGGTTTTTTTTTTTCTCGATACAATAGATCAGTTTGTTCTTCAAAACACATCTTGAATATTATAACTCTGACTTAGACCCACCTATTCCCCAACTCATCTTTTTGGGGCATCCTTTCCCACGTGAAAGTCTGATTTTTAAAAAAAAAAAAAAAGAAAAAAAAAAGGTGAAAAGAAAGTGAGGAGTTTTTTTTTTTTTTTTGTTCCCTTCACAAAATTACTTCTTTTCTAAGAAATAGGTATGAGCCAGAGTTGGGCTTTACCCAATCGGATTAATGGCTCCCCATTGGGCCCCACGCCTAAGGGGGCCCCTCACTTAGGAATAACCTAGTCTTGTCAAATATACACAACACCACATTGCCGATGATCAAGATGATTTTCAGAGAACAGCAACAAAACAATTTTCTCCTAATTTCTTTAAGATTCAACAGTTTGTTTACTCTGTTCATAATGTATGATAATAATGAAAAAAGTTCAAAATATAAAGTGTAAACAAACCCAACTGACTTTTTGAGAATTCTGAAGAAAATTGGAATTGTTGTTTCCTCTGTTTCGTGTACATCGGATTGTATTATTGTATGTATTTGACAAGACTAGATTACACCCGGGTGCGGGACCCAGTTGGGAACAATTGGTCCTGATTAGAGTTGGGACACTATACTTTTTAGTTCAATACCTTAATTAGACATTAATTAAAGGATAACTATTTGGCACATTTCAAATTTTAATAGATTTCTTAGAATAGCAGAATTCAAAAAGTTTGATCATTTTTTTTTTTCAAAACCCTTTGACGTGATTAAAGCATTAATAATAAAGTCAGTCGTAGTTAAGATGAAATCATAGTTAAACCAGTGGGATAAGGTTCTTGTCTCACAACGTGCAAGCCTTTCACCATTCTCAAAACATTACTCATCTTGATGCTGGTAAAATCCATAATAGTCATATATATCAATATTCATAATAACTGCGATACAACTTGAGACTAATAATTTAGGTCAAGAATATCGCTAAAAAAAGCTAACATTGTTAAGATAAGTACCTTCTTCAAAAACTGGGTCGAGTGAAGATCAGTGCCACTTCTTCTCTTGCTGGTACTCGTCTTTGCTTTGTCTGTTTTGGTAGTATAATCTTTATTCATCTAGTGTATTACAATATTCAAAGAGATCTTGAGTACATTCCTGGGTAGACCTGCACAGCCCCCTGTTTAAAATGGTGCTTGGCCCCGGCCCCGGCCCCATGATGTTTAAAGAATTTGATAATCTATGGTAAAACCTCTAATTCTTCCCCTGATGGTGCCATTCTTAAATCAATCTGATTCGGTGGTACCAATATTTACTTGTTTATATTCAGTGGGACTGATCATTACTTCATCCCTCAAATTATTAAATGACTCTAAAACCATTTGTGGGGATTTTTTTTCTCTTGAACTTTATTATAAATATGATTTTGCAGACAGTGACCGTGTCTTTGGAATCACACAATCAATTCTGTAGCGTTCGTGTTGCCTGGATTACGTGTGGTTTTACTCGGAGTACGGACATGAAATCATAAGAAAACTGTTTCTATAACATTCTGACTTCTGTTTCTGCCTGACTTGAGGCATTGGAAGTGGCTGTGATTGGCCAATTGAGTTTCCATAACAACCACCTCCTTCCAATACTATTGGCCAATTGAGCTCCCATGACAACCGCCTCCTTCCAAAATCCCCTTAAGTTTCCTTAATCAACACCTACCGTTCTTCTTTGAATTGATATAATAATTTGAAATTCATTGTGAAAAAACATATCTTTGGAAGAGGAAGGACTTTTATGACTTATAGTGGAAGAGCAAGAGAATGTCTGATTAGAAGAGAGAAGTACGAAGATAAGTCAATAAGTGATTGTGAAAGAGTGAGGTACTTTAACCTGGTAACAGAGAAAGTTTCATGCCTCAGGAGGAGAGGAGAGAAAAAAATCTTCCATTTTGGAAAGTAAGAAAGTGGTTCTGTAACTATGACTGAATTAACATGAGGAAGAAGTTATGAAATAAATAAAAAATATCATTTACATTGACAGAAAATACTGGACTAGACAGACTCGATTAAGTCCTCATCTTTGGGAGTTAAAATAAGAAAGAGGCTAATTATTTAACTATCTTAATACTGTAATTAGGATAATTAAATTCAAGCATCCAGTTTAACTGATTTGGACCCTATGTGAATAATTATCATTTCAGATAAAAAGAGTCAAGACAATATAATTCCCTTTATAATTTTTTCCACAGTGACCTTTTGGATACAAATGGCCCTGTAGGCAATTGTTTCATAATTTAATAATAAAATGTGACATGATTATGAAGTACCAGCCATCTTGAAATAAACAAGGGAGAATTTAACCATGTGTGTGCTACTGTCAAACGTTTCTCATCTCGTTTTTTCACGAAGCAGCAATAAATACATACACCAAAAAATGACCCTTACCCAACTTACACAGAAATGCCATACAGTGATTCCATACATTGGCAGTAGATTTGCACTCCAACTCCTGACATTTACTGGTTGAATAATTTGCTCCAAGTATCACACCAAGGCATATAACATTACAGTTAGACGGCTAATCAAGGTAAAGAGGTGATATTAACCATTCTGACAACTATACTCTTATTGTTTAGGATGTTTCTTTCTCAGCCAGTCCAGTCAGGATTAGGGGAAAGGGAACCTTTTGGCTTGGGATATTGAGTATGGTGTAGATTAATGGGATCGCCACGTGAAACTTTCTACATGGTCCCTTGCTGTTTACGGCACCTGGTATTCAGACACTTCTTTTTTCTGACCAGGCTCAACATTGCTTGTGAATTGGCTATAATATTGGTAATGGGGTGACAGGATATGAATGTCTGTTGGAATTTTGTAGGTACCTTGCAAATTGCCTCTTGGTTTTAGACTAAGAACTGGTAACAGTGAAAGAGTGATAACTTTTTTTCTTCTGGTTCGTTTTGGAAGTTAACATCTCAACTATGACGACAAGATACAAGAATAAGCTTGACTGTGCAAGAGTCAAACTCCTTTGCTTCATTAAAATCTAAAAGGTTAACAGAACAGAATTCATTTCTTCATGCAATATTATTCCAAAACTATGTGTCCTATTTCATCTCTTTTATTAGCAGTTTTTGTAAATGGGATTTACAAACCCTAGAAAAACGATTCGATCTCAGTTAGGAGAGTTGCGTACTTGACATCACTGGTTTTTGGTGAGGTCATTGTCATAGGTGTGACATTAAAGTCAAAACTCAAATGGTGGGAGTTTCAAAATTCTCAGTTTGAATCGATAGACTTGCTTTATTCTTACATAAAGGTAACCAAAATTGGTTCAAGATGATGCTTTTCATAGTTTCAATATATTCAAGAATGAGAAAGTGAAAACTATCTCTTGCCTGAATTTTAATCTAACTATATAACAGAGAAGTGACTAGGGTTCTCTGATATAGCACTATAAATACACATGATTTATTCTATGGATCAAGACACAGCGGAAATTGAACATAAAGATAAAGAAATCTGGTTAGTCACTCAAAAGGAGCTGTCATTTGACCAATATCTTTTGGCTCTATGCAGTTTGGGGCGATCAATTAAGAAAATTGCAAGAAAGGGATGATCAATCGATTAGTTACTTCTGCCTATTGTTGGGCAGTGATCTCTAAAAAAGATTCTGAATTATCATAGAGCAAGTGTGAATGCTGCCAGATGCAAACTAAGGGATCAATTTAGCATTAACTTACATCGCAAATTGACCCTCCCTCTCCTCACTTGAATCCTCTAATAGGATGATTTAAAAGAAAAAAAAAATGTTTTCCCCACTCACCAAGTCAAGTAGTCAAGTTAGAGTGCAAAATTTCAAATTTCATCTCTGAACAGTTAAGGCTAGCTAAAGTCCAGATACATAGATAAATATCGGAACACATGAATAACCCCAACCCAGCAACAGTGTTTAAACCTGTGTGTTGTTGGTAGCAGTGATTATTATTTTTGAAAAGATCTCCTCTCTATACAAGCACTGTTGCTTCAGTAAAGACGATTGAGGACTTATCCTAAAATAAAGTGACAGAAAGGCTTCATCTGTGGTGAAGAAACATGGTATAATACGACTCTCAGAGCCACATCTAAAACTATTCCTCTTAAATCAACACTTGATACAGAAGCATCTGTTAGTCCTTGTTTTTTGGGGGCGGGGAAAAAGGTGTGAAACTTGGGTCTTGTTACTTTGAGATTTCATTCTATAATTTGTTTCTCCCTCCGCCCCTAAGAAGAGAAACATACTCTACTGTCGTATGTCAACTTGAGCCCAACTGACTAGCATCTGATCACAGGGGTTTCCATAAGGGAATAGAATAAGAAAAGATTGGGGAAAAAAAATCACTCCGTACTTAATAACATCTTTTTTTTTTATAGTCTTGATAACATATGAAACCCCAGCATCCAGCGTGAAATCACATTTTGCGTGGTCTTTTGTTTGTGTGTATCTGGTTGAGTAAGATTTGACAATACACAGTGTATTATGCCCCTAAACCAAGCCTTTGGGCAGAAGGGAAGGCATGTCATCACAGTGCAGTATAATGCTGTAAAGCATACATTTTGTTAACCATGATATTTAGACATAAGAATATTCAATATAAAAGTTTAGGTAATTATGTATGTTTCATGGGATCTACATTGTGCAGTACATATCGGTCTATAAGGGCTGACTTACACCTAGGCTGAGTTGCAGGATGTAATCTGGACGCAAATCGAAACGTGGCTGTATATCAAAAGCTGCTTTTCCTTGCCTGCAATAACGTATAAATAGGTTATTGATTTTACTCAAGCACTTGATTTTAAATAACTTTACCATTAGAGCTTGAAACTCGAGAACATTTTTGTACCCCCTTAAAATATAACTTCATTCTGATTGGATTGCATTAGATCATCTTGTGAACATTACCAGCTCATCACCAGTTCCTGTTACAGCCTATGCCCTCTTATCAGGTATTATTTGCAAGTATGTGCAATTCTTAAAGAGGTTAGAGCAGCTTTAGTTCTTTTACCTTGTACAATGTTGGTGCATCTCCAATGACTTGTCACCATGTAAGCTGTTAATCATGAGTATCATCTTTGATCCATTGCACTTCAGGTCTTTCTGCGAAATCAGGGTAACTATAATTAGCGGTATATAACATTAAAACAGATCCTTTGACCAATTGGGTGATTATAGCATGTTTGACCCATCAAATGCAGCTAGAGCAACTATGTTGCCATATTCTAAATGTGATAACTTTGATTATTCAGGGTGGTGCAAAAAGAGATGAATAGCTCATTTCTCTGTAAACAATTGACCCTTCCACTCAAAGGTAAGGACAGAGAAACATAGAAAGAAGCAGAAGTTGTCTTTACCTTTTTAACTCGTTCAGGCTCGGGATTTTTCAAGGTTGTCAAAGCAAAGACATATTGGTTGAAGTCATGTTCTCTAATCTAAGAAATTATATATCATTTTAAAAGTTATAAGATATGGATTTCATTTTTGAAATCATGCAAATATAATGGTCATGTGACCTCCATTATGCATTCGAAATGACCGCCATATTAGAAATGGCTTGAAAATTGAAAGCGCATTTGCATGCACTCCCGGCCGGAATGAGTTAAGTGGCAGAGTCAATTGTGTGACTGACAGGAATTTCTATCATTCGCTGTTGAGCCATAAAAACTGCCAAGACTGGAATTTCTGTCATTTGCAGTCAATGGGTTAATGACTGGCAAATACTATTGATTGTTTAACATTGGTTGTCTGACCTGATGGTGCCATCTCTTCTCGCCATTTTTTTCTGACATGACCTGTTCTAGAGTAGTGGAAATTGAAACTGGGGTTCAAGGACCCCTGAGGGTCCGTCAAATAGTGCTTGTGGGTCCACTGCAGTGTTTCCTCTAAACCTGACATTGCAAATTTTGTGCAAGTTTGGGGATGATGTTCAGCTATCAAAAAAAACAATAATTGTACACAGACCTGTGCCATATATTAGAATCTGAATAAATTGCATCCATTTTAAATGAATATGATTTTTAAAAGTCGAAAATATGTATTTATTGTATTTCACTAGTCTCAAATCTAAATGCTGAAAATCGGGGTCCTTCAGAATATTTCCTTTTATAGAAGAAGTTCTTGGATTTTCAAAGTTTTGAAATCATTGTTCTAGCATATGACATATTGTTGCTGCTTTTTGCATGCTATTTCAAGCTAAAGTTCTTTACTGATTCAGTATTAAAAATTGGTTTTCTCTTTAGCTGGTTATGGTTAATGAGCTGATGATCCAGCGGTGGGTTTCGAATCATAAACCTCACAGCTCTGTTTGGCTTTCAGCTCATACTTTATGAGAATGTATGCATTTCATTTTGTTAAATGATTTACAGTTACTGAGTCTCACCAACACAGCGCTTGTGAAATGAACCACAAGCCCTGTTATCTGCAGTGCAATATACTCAACAACTCGACTATTAATCTGGGATTCAGCCAGGCAGAAAAACTCCATTGATTTCTTCCAAGTTTAAAACTTTTCAAAATGACAATTAAAATATGAGCCAACGATCTTCTTCTTCCTTTTTTCTCTCTTTTTTTTTTCATTTTCCTCCTTTCTCTTTCTTTTTCTCACTCCTCATTTTCTTTTCCTTTGCCTTCCTACTTTTTTCTCCTTCTTCCTCTCTGCCCTTCCCTTTCTACTTCTCTCTCCCTTTTCTCCTTTTCCTTCCCTCTACCTCTTTCCTTTCTCTTCTCTCCTTCGTCTTTTCTCCTCCCCTCTCTCATCTCCCCTCTCCTCTTTTGCTCCCTTCCTTCTCTTCTCCTTTTTTTCCTAGCTTGTCCACCTCTTCGTCCTTCTCCCATCCTTCTACTCATACTCTTCTTCTTTTTCTCATTCTTCTTCCCCCCCCCAATCTGACCCGAAAGACCAATTTAATCATTCTGCCCTGGAAATTTCATAATCTCTGATTAAAATAAACTTCTTTTGTCAGAGAGATTTTCAAAAGAGAAAGACTCTACATTAATGAGTGCTGCAACAGCTGTTACTATTTTGAACTTTGCTTAATCTCTTCTGCATCTGATCTGAATTCAACTCAATCTCAACTGCCTCATAAAATTTCACATTCAACTCTTCTTCTTCTTCCTCGACGGCTTTAAATAGAAAGAACAAAGATGTTTTATCAGTTCTATCTGGATTCATAATTGCTCTCATTTTGTTCTGTGAGAACTTTCTGATTTAGGGTAATGTGTCCTCCGAACAAGAGACCTGAAAAAAAAAAAAATAATAATGATGATGAAGAATTATAAAAATAACAATCCTGGTTAATCACGCAATAGAAACTGTCACGTGACCATCATTTGGCAGCATTGCGGGGCGGTGTGATCAATTAAAAGATTTCAGAAAAAGAGCGATCAATGACTTATTTACTATAGCATTCAAAAAGGCCGTAGAATTGATCAGCCAAAATATATCAGCAAAACAAGCTATAAAGAGTGATTCAATCTCCCGAAAAAATTAATTACTTATCTCGCCTTCTATTGGGCTGTGTTCGCTTAAAAAGTTTGAATTTTCAGAATAAAAGCATGAACTCTGCTGGACACAAACTAAGGGACCAATTTAGTATTAGCCTGCATTATAAATTGACCTTCAACTAAAAACTTATCATTGGGGATAAACTTTCAAAAAATTAAAAAAAACAAACTTTTTTCTGGACCAAAATGAGAAGTAAATGTTTTAGTTTTCAGCCCTGGGCATGTGACATGTACATCGATAGAAAGTCAGTTAACCAGCCAGATCCACTTAGAAATTGGAGAAATCTATGTTAACAGTTTTGATGATGTTTCTAACTTGTGGAATAAAATCCACTTTTTAATCCGGGATGGGTGTTTGCATTCAAAGATTATATATATATATATATATATATATATATCGAGAGAGGAAGAGATAGATGAATGAATGAATCGCGTTATATTATTTAGAAACTCTCTTTCCTGCAGCATCTCCAGCTCCATTTTCTTTATTTGTTTTTTTTTTTTCTTAGGCACATTGGTACATTCACAGTATAATAACAGGTGATCATTCCAAATAAGTTTCTATATAATATAACGCGCGCTCTTTCTCTCATATATATATATATATATATATATATATATATATATATATATATATATAAAATAACCTTATAGAATGAACAGTGTTGCTTTTTTTCTTCTGTTTTGCTGATTGCAACAATGGATTCTTCCACTCAAATGTAACAAAAATCTCCTGTCCATCATTCTAAACAATGATCTCTTCCACTACTAGTCAAGCAGTTTTTCTAAAAAAAAAAAAATCATCTGATAGAAATTCAATATGTGAATTTTTCCCCAAGGTTTCACCATAGATGCTTTTATACTTGGGCTGAGTGATAAGATTCTGTTTACTGTTTGGGTATGTAGACTTTACGGCTGCACATACATACTTTTCTATAATCACGTGTGTCAATGAGGATGTAATGAATTTGAAGCATGCTGTTTTCTATCTATTTATTTATTTTTTTTCTAGGCCTTCTCTAAGTAAGTGAGAGACATACGGGGGCCTTGGCCTGCCATGCTTGCCTATAATATGTTGGCAATGTGGGGGAGAGGTTGATTCACGCTTTTCCCAAGGGCATATTGTGAAGTGTACGCAAACTGTCCCAGACCCCATTCTCCATGCTGCTAACTGTTTGTCCGCCGTGCACTTCTCGTAAAGTGCAGATTAATTAATTAATCTGCCTTTTAGATGTTTTCTTGTATTTTATGTGGACTTTGTCGGTCGACTATGCTAGTTAAATGGATTTACTTGATTGTATTAGTAACATATTTTACTTATATTGCATATCCGAAGAGAGATATGATTTTGTGCACTTAAAAGAGAGATAAATGTTAAGCAATGTCAGCCCTAAAGGGATGTGCAGTCTCTTCTACAGTGCTAATAATATTGGTTTATTTTTGCATACTCCAATGACTGTGGTCCCAAATTTCCTATCCCTGCCTCTAACCTTATACCTAACCCTATGCAGTACAACAGAAATGTTGGTAATGTTCTGATGCTATATTGTCGCACATTTCCCAATGGCATGTTAAGCATTGAATTGTATTAAAATGAATTAATAATTACTGCCTGGAATTAATTTGGGAATTAATTTTAATTGTAACATTGTTTTAAAATGGATTTATAATTACTGCTCGTTATTCAGCACCATAGTCGTTGAAGTATCGGATGCGAGGGAATACTGCAAGTTCTCTATAGGGGAATGCACTTGATGGACCTTACTATGTAACATGTATCCGAAAGATTCTCTAATTACAATTATAGAATTGATGGTTCGTTGTCTCTAATCTTAACTTTGGTGTTATGACTAGCACACCACAGTGGTAAACAGGAAAGAGATAAGAGGGTAATGCTGTGCAAGTCCCCATTACTATAAAATAAAGATTGATATCATATGACACCACCCAGTTGATGTAACCAATTGCTCCAATGGCTGGAGCAAATTTTATGATAAATAAAAACCATCATTCGTGTTCATGTGAATCTTCTGCAGAACCATATCCCATCAAATGACCTCTGCTCAGTTCAGAGATATAATACCCTGACTCTTCAGATTTCTTATCTCTGACAAACAGTGGAGGCTGGGGTTGTTTTAGAAAAGGAGGTTATTTCCTCTTTTCCTTTGTACTTATCTACCACTTATCACATCCTTCTCTCTCTTTATCTTCCAGCACCCCCTGCCCCCCTTTCTTTCTTTCTCACCGTTTGTTCCTTCTTTCTTTCTTTCTCACCGTTTGTTCCTTCTTTCTTTCTTTCTCACCGTTTGTTCCTTCTTTCTTTCTCTCTCACCCTTTGTTCCTTCTTTCTTTCTCTCTCACCCTTCTTTCTTTCTCTCTCACCCTTCTTTCTTTCTCTCACCCTTCTTTCTTTCTCTCTCACCCTTCTTTCTTTCTCTCTCACCCTTCTTTCTTTCTCTCTCACCCTTTGTTCCTTCTTTCTTTCTCTCTCACCCTTCTTTCTTTCTCTCTCACCCTTCTTTCTTTCTCTCTCACCCTTCTTTCTTTCTCTCTCACCCTTCTTTCTTTCTCTCTCACCCTTCTTTCTTTCTCTCTCACCCTTCTTTCTTTCTCTCTCACCCTTCTTTCTTTCTCTCTCACCCTTCTTTCTTTCTCTCTCACCTTTCTTTCTCTCTCACCCTTCTCTCTGTATCAATGCAATCTCTCTCTCTCTCTGTATCAATGCAATCTCTCTCTCTCTCTGTATCAATGCAATCTCTCTCTCTCTCTGTATCAATGCAATCTCTCTCTCTCTCTGTATCAATGCAATCTCTCTCTCTCTCTGTATCAATGCAATCTCTCTCTCTGTATCAATGCAATATCTCTCTCTGTATCAATGCAATATCTCTCTCTCTCCAATCTCTCCTCCCCTCTCTCTCTCCAATCTCTCCTCCCCTCTCTCTCTCCAATCTCTCCCCCCCTCTCTCTCTCCAATCTCTCCCCCCTCTCTCTCCAATCTCTCCCCCCTCTCTCTCTCCAATCTCTCCCCCCTCTCTCTCTCCAATCTCTCCCCTCTCTCTCCAATCTCTCCCCCTCTCTCTCCAATCTCCCCCCCTCTCTCTCCAATCTCTCCCCCTCTCTCTCCATCTCCCCCCCTCTCTCTCCAATCTCTCCCCCTCTCTCCTCCTCCTCCTCTCTCCAATCTCTCTTCCCCTCTCTCTCTCCAATCTCTCCCCCTCTCTCTCCAATCTCTCCCCCTCTCTCTCCATCTCCCCCCTCTCTCTCCAATCTCTCCCCCTCTCTCCTCCTCCTCCTCTCTCCAATCTCTCTTCCCCTCTCTCTCTCCAATCTCTCTTCCCCTCTCTCTCCAATCTCTCTTCCCCCTCTCTCTCTCCAATCTCCCCCCTCTCTCTCTCTCCAATCTCTCTTTCCCCCTCTCTCTCTCCAATCTCTCTTTCCCCCTCTCTCTCTCCAATCTCTCTTTCCCCTTCTCTCTCTCCAATCTCTCTTTCCCCCTCTCTCTCTCCAATCTCTCTTTCCCCTTCTCTCTCTCCCCTTCTCTCTCTCCAATCTCTCTTTCCCCCTCTCTCTCTCCAATCTCTCTTTCCCCTTCTCTCTTTCCCCTTCTCTCTTTCCCCTTCTCTCTCTCCCCTTCTCTCTCTCCAATCTCTCTTTCCCCTTCTCTCTCTCCCCCTCTCTCTCTCCAATCTCTCTTTCCCCTTCTCTCTCTCCCCTTCTCTCTCTCCAATCTCTCTTTCCCCTTCTCTCTCTCCCCTTCTCTCTCTCCAATCTCTCTTTCCCCCTCTCTCTCTCCAATCTCTCTTTCCCCCTCTCTCTCTCCAATCTCTCTTCCCCCTCTCTCTCTCCAATCTCTCTTTCCCCTTCTCTCTCTCCAATCTCTCTTTCCCCCTCTCTCTCTCCAATCTCTCTTTCCCCTTCTCTCTCTCCCCTTCTCTCTCTCCAATCTCTCTTTCCCCTTCTCTCTCTCCAATCTTTCTTTCCCCTTCTCTCTCTCCCCTTCTCTCTCTCCAATCTCTCTTTCCCCTTCTCTCTCTCCAATCTCTCTTTCCCCTTCTCTCTCTCCAATCTCTCTTTCCCCTTCTCTCTCTCCAATCTCTCTTTCCCCTTCTCTCTCTCCAATCTCTCTTTCCCCCTCTCTCTCTCCAATCTCTCTTCCCCCTCTCTCTTCCCCCTCTCTCTCTTCCCCTTATCTTTCTCTCTTATTCCCCCCCCCTTCTCTCTGTCTACCTTGATTCTATAATATTGTTGAAAAAAAATAATGCATTCTCGTATCTATTTGCTTGGTAATCATTTAACAATCATTCGACTTCATTCCTTTTGGCTAAGTAGGGGTGCCACAGGCTCTAATGACTCCTTCCTGAGCAGCAGACACTTTTCCTACTCTACTTAATACTCTTTTTATTTTTATTTTATTTTCTTATCTAGCCTTTCTCTTTGATAAAACCTACTAACCTAGTGGGGCAGAGCTGAAAGTGACTCCTCATTGAATAGGGCAGGGTGGGTTTCTCTGCTGCTTAAACATAGATGGGTGGATGTTGACGACTTGTTTGAAGCAACATGTTTTGCATACATCATTCCTCTGCCTAAACCATTGTGTCTTTCAGCAAACTCTGTAGCCTCTGGGTTGATCTAAACAACAGTTTTCTAGGACTCGAGGCTGGCTTGTCAGGTATGCGTTCGGTGGCTGACACCTGCTAAAAACATTGATTCTTTGGAGGAAAATAGTGAGACTGTATAATGTGTCAGACTCGGATTCCTCAACGACAAGCTCATGTGATGAAATGAGGTTTTTAGTTGTAATGGTTGTCACTAAAGAATCTTGAATGTACCGAACAAGCTGGATCTTTACCCTGCACGTCTACTTGATAAACTTTACCATTTAGTGAGGAACCATTCTTTTGATAGTCAGTAATTTGTAACTAGTACACCCATGTCATTATGAAGGCTGTTTTATTAATTATAGAGGATTATTCAATAAAAATGTAGGATATACAAGTTATTCCTTATCAGTAAAAAATTGCCTATTTACAAAATCAATTTATTTTTTGTAAAAAAAAAGTTTAAACTAAGCGTTTACTTACATACTTGCACATAAACTTTTGATTGTAAAAAAAAAAATAGTTTTATGTTCTTATTTTGATAAAATAAACTTTTATTATATAATCTCCCAAGTTATAACAACCAAATAGGTAATTTTACAAATTTGGTGTGACATGCCTACTTATCAAAGTTGATTTTGACTGCTACAAAAGTGACATGATTGATAACACTATTATTTTTTCATTCATTATATTCAACTTTATTGCCGTGCAGTTAAAAAGGGTCGATGGGTGGGTTTTTAAAACATAATCCAGGTATATCTATGCCTTTCCCATTGCTCTGCTGGTGGAGAGGGATAGTGTGCAGCAGGTGGTTTGTGAGTCATTCACTTTTTCTTTCCTTTGTTTTCTAGCTTCCCCTTTGACTGTGATAGACCAACCATCATACTGTGTATTATATAGTTTCAATTCTATTTTAAGGATGGTAGTGAAGGGGTTTTCCACACAGGAGATGTTGATCTCAATTTCATCATCGTCATGATGGGCACTTTGGAGCCTACTTGACATTATGTTTGGGAGACTTCAGAATGAGTAGTGGAGTAGCATTGTCAAAATGGGTTGTGTCCGCCTTGGAAAAAAACTTGAGTGTTCTCGAGGATTTTGAATTTTGGAAAATTCTTAGCATCATAAATGCTTCATAGAACTTAATTGGTCATCATAGGCTGTTTGTAACATTTGCATCTCCCAAAACCATAGAAACGTGACAATGTCCTATGATATTGCCACAATGCTCAGCAAAGTTTCATCTATCATTTGATAAATGATATGGTTTGATCAGGCAATATTACTACAATGTGCCACAAAACAGGCCTACAATTGGTTACTAATAGGCCATGACCTTGCTAAGAATTGCTACAAGGTGACTCAATGACATATTATTAGACACTGAGCGCTACCAAGTTACCACAATGCACTACAAAGTAGCCCCATACTGCTTCTTATATATGCTCAGTGCATCCTATGTAGAATATCATGATGATTCTTACCTATTGATGCAGGTTAGTAGCGCTTGGTAAGTCTCTGTGGGTATATAGTAGGTAGTCGGAGATTGGTTTTGATCACTAAAATTTGGAAAGATAAACCATCATAGCATTTCATAGGTGGCTCGTGATGACTTAGGGTGTCGCTCGTGATGACTTAGGGTGTCGCTCGTGATGACTTAGGGTGTCGCTCGTGATGACTTAGGGTGTCGCTCGTGATGACTTAGGGTGTCGCTCGTGATGACTTAGGGTGTCGCTCGTGATGACTTAGGGTGTCGCTCGTGATGACTTTGGGTGTCGCTCGTGATGACTTTGGGTGTCGCTCGCGATGACTTTGGGTGTCGCTCGCGATGACTTTGGGGATCGCTCGCAACAACTTCATAAGACACGGAAATCTTGGCCATTTTACCAAGATATGACAATTTTAAGTTTGGGATGGTTCATCATATTAATTGTCAATGTAGTAAACTCACATAATGAAAGGAAGAATGGGTGGCTCTGTAATCAGTTACTATCAAAGGCTTAAAAGTAACTGATTCAAAGAGCGTGAATTGAAATTTTCTGTTCTTGTTATCATTAACTATGATTATGCAACTCTTTCTTAGTTCTGCTTACTTTGATATCAGTTAATCTTTCCTTGTTGTTTACTTAACCTATTTCCATCTCTTATACCTCTCCCCCAAGTCAAGTACCCCCACAGGATATAACAGCATATCTTATTCATAAGATAAACCCTGAAAGCATTATAAAGAACTCATGTCTTATGAACCTCTCTCCCCACCTCTCGGTTTTTATTTGCTTAAATTAAGCCCAATGTGACACAAGGCCCTATTTATGGAAGTCTCAAAACTCAAACTAAACAGACTCTAAGATTCTTCAATCTTTTATTTGTTTTTGCCAATATCTTCAAAGTGTACTTGAAAACCTGGGTTAAGGCTCCATTTTTTTTTCTGGGGGAGAATGTTTTTATGGCCTTCAGCCAAACTAGACTATGCCTTTCTGAATTGCGCATTGTGAGTAGCTTGCAAAACATGGCATATCTTCTTGAGACATCATGGCTTGTTGGCTATTGAATAAATCGTCATAAACCATGTTTTATTTCAATAACAGATCAAAACTACCACAGAAAGAGGCAATGAATTTTTCTCTATCATTTTAATGATTTTTTTCCCCCATGATTTTTCCTAAAAAACGATTGAATTATTAACTAAGGGAACAATTTAAGATAAACTTAGATTGTAAATTGACCTCCTCCCAAAAAAAACTATTTTTGGGAGGAATTTAAAAAAAAACACAAAAAGAACAAAAACAAAACTGTTTCTCCTAAACATAAAGAGTAAATGTTTCAATTTTTAGCCCTCTACCTTGGTTGGTGCAGCCTGTATGATTGATACATATATATATAACCAGACGAGTAAAAAGAGAGATGGTGAATCATGAAAGAAGATAAAATTTATAGATATTGAAATTGGGCATAAACATGGAGGAATAAGTGATTCTATATTTACAAAATCTAAAAACTGAATCTGATTGAATTCAATTATATTTGTTTGGAACTGTTAATATAAACAAAATTGATTGACCACATAGACATATATTTTAAATTTCGTCCCAATCCAAGTCATCTTTTTTCTGTTTGGAACAGTAATCCCTCGTTTATTTCTTGGTTATACATAAATACTGTATCATAGAATTTCTAGGTGCAATCTGTTACAGTATTGCAGCTATCAAAAATACTGTGACCAATCTGAACTCAATGAACGGTATCAAGTTCAATCCATATTCTGAGAGGCCTGTGGGAAGGATCAATTAACATTTCATGGGTCACTCTCCTATTTCTTTGCTTGGGGGTCTGAAACCCAAGGCGGCAGCTGGTGGAAAAGGTGCTCTAATTCCCACAGCAATCAAACCACTAAATAAGAGTGGATCTCAAGAGTCAGAAATTAATCTTGAGACTAAACGCTGGCTGGCCTACCTCATGCGTAAAGAAAGCTGGTGTTGGAGATGAATCTCAGCCCATATTGTATGGGATGATCTCCTTTAGATAGCCTTATGCCATGTAAGTATTCTATTGTCTATTTAGCAGAAATATGCAATCGACAAAGTGCACTCCCCCCACCCACCAAAAATATGCAGATAAATTGATGACAAGTTTTGGCACTTTTTAAGTACCACATACGTTTCTTTGAAAAGTAGTAATTAAGTGTTGGGTACCAAATGATGACTAATCATTTGTTTTTCTAGTCTTTTTTGCTATTTTTGTTACCAAACTTCCAGTTAAGAAAGGATATGGAAAAAGAAAAGAATTGGTCGCGGGGAGGGCTGGATTTGAGATGGTCAAAAAGAAAGATATCATGTTACACATTCGGACCTTCAAAGTGTGTCGCTGAATGTGTGAGACACACCCATTTTGATACATTCTCATGCTCACACGTAAGAAAGGAAAAATTCTCCTGCGTTTTTCAAAAAGTGTCAGATTTATTAAAAGTTATTGAATTGGTTTAGATTTCTGGAAAAAAAAATCTCATCTTAAATGAAACGTGTTTCAAATAGACTCCCTAACAATGCTTAATTTCAGTAGCTGATAATGCACTGAAATGCAATTTAAACAATTTTGAATACTTAAATTTCTTTGGTGAGCATGCCCCCAGACTTAGCCGAGGGCCCCTCCACCCCCATGCGATTTTCCAAGCGCGGAGAGGAAATTCTCTCATTCTTTACACTGAAACTTTATAGGTCGGCATATGCCTAGAAATCTTTGTATATTGCATAACATTCAAGCTAAATGGGAATTTAACTGAGCAAAAAAAATATTAGCAAGTATTTTCAAAAACTCAAACTTTTTTTATTGTCAATGTTCGAAATGATTGTTTTGAGTCATCTAAAAATGTGAAGAACTGATCTGGTTAGTCACTTGATATTTGGCAGCTTCGTGTATTGGGGGTAATCAATAAACAACTAGAAAAAGAGTTGATCAATGTCACTTCTCTTGACTTTTGTTGGAAAGTGATTGCTAAAAGAAGTCTGAATTTTCAAAAAAACTAGTGTGAACATTGCTGGGCACAAATCGAGGGACCGATTTAGGATGAACTTGCATTGTGAATTGAACCCCTGTACTAAGATCTTATTTAAAGGGGAATTTTCAAAACACTAAAAATCTTTCTTCCAGCCATAATAAGGAGGAAATGTTGAAATTTTCAGTCCTCTTGCTTCATTGGTGTGGACTGTGTGCAAGATATATAGCTAGCCAGACTAACTTAAGAACTGAAGAAACCACAGTTTCTAATAATCATGAATTGTTATGCACTCTGTTAAAACCATTTTTTTTCTTTTTTTTTTTTTTAATCCAAATCTCTTCTGGATGGGTAAGGATGAATCATAAATTCAAACAAAAATAGTAATTCATGAAAAATATTTTCAGTTTGTGAAATGAGACTGTTTAAATTCTATTAATATTTCTTTTATGGCCTATTTATTGCTTATTAGTTTATCCCCATGAAAAAAAAACTCAGATATATTTGAATTCCTATGAGATTTTTTCTATTCATTTAGAAAAATAAACTACTAAACTCAAGTGGAAGAGTCCATTATTTGAAATGGTTGGTAGGAGATATTTCTACAAGCAATATTGTTTCTTCCAAATTGAAGTTCATTGTTATAGACAGAAACAAATGAAAAAAAAATCCCACTCTCCATTATTTAGATAGATATTAATATGAAGTATGTCTTTTAGAAAGATGCAGATGGCATAAAGATTCTTTTAAAGATAATAAAAGCATTGCTGAAAGAAAGATTAATAACAGTACTTATATATATTTAGTAGATCATTTTGGAGAATTTTTATTGGGAAGTGGATCATTTGTTTAGAATATGTTTCTTTGGTTTGATTATTTTATTGCTATTTCAACTTTATTTTATTTCTCTTATAAAATCTTTGTTTACCTATAAAGAATAATGATAAAGACTCCTGGTGGAATTGTCCTGAAAATGATTCAAAGAAAATAAGGAATAAATTTATCCAAATCTTTTTGTTCGTTTATCAATACTTTATTCCAGACATTTCCATATTAAATGCCCACTGAATAAACTGTTGAAATTATTAAAACTAAAAAAAAATTAACTATTAAAAAAAAAACGGAAGGAAGAAAGGAAAACAAATAATTTTAACTACTATTTTTTATTTATTTATTATCTTGAATTTTTTGACTACTTTTTACTTCCATCTTGATTTTACCAGATGCTTATTATTAAAAAACTTTTTGCTCAATGAATAGTCAAAAATTTTCAAATAATGATTAATAATGCTTTGTCTAATAAATATGGAAAAAAAACCCAGAAAAAAGTGATATTTTTTTGTTTTTAAATCTTTATAAATTCCTCCCATCATTCCTATAACGATATTTTAATGTCAAGTATATTCAAGTGCCCTCAAATATTTATTGATAGAATTAAGAACAAATTCTTTTTGTTTTGCCGGTTCATTAATTGCAAGTAATGATACTGACAATTGTTTGTAGTATCACTGGTTATTAATTCATGCCGGGCCAATTACACCCATCTCTTAATTTGCCATTTGCAGGATTTGAATCATCACTCAAATCTTGTGAAAGATTGGAATATGAAATTGATGCATGAAATACTTGCCCTAAATTTATCCTCTAGTATCTACTCACAATACCACCTAATTGTTTTAACAAAAAAGTCAAAGAAAAAAAATTTTTTTTCTCAGAATACTAACATACTAAAGACTATATTTACTACATAGTAACATGTGTGTTCATTGATTATTTAACATTAGTGCTGTCACTGGAACAAAATATTGAATGCTTACAATATGTTTGTCAGGATCACTTCTGTCTTTAATTTTTAACCAGTACCTCCTTCAAATTACTTTTCATGTAATTACGCTGACCATCAGCCTATGACGGTGAGTTCAGCAATGAAGATCATGCTCTAAATGAGACTGTCCACTCAGATATTGTAGTATTTAGAACAATTGCCTTGCATGCAGAAGGTTTTGATACCCGGTATAAGAGACGACTACATAGAACTCTTCATAAGAACAGATTTCCTTGTGCACCCAGCAGCTAATTGAGTATATTCTGAGCTGTGTGATTAGAGTTCAAATACTCAGTTAACTGGCATCCTACCTAGGGGGTAGGCATAAAGATTTGTTGGAATTAATTCCTGGTCTCAACTTACAAGAATCACCAAGCTGACACATGCAACAGAAACCAGAACCTTGTCACTGTTTATCCATACTTTATTGGGAATTATTTCTCAAGAGATCGGATGCATTACCCTCTAGGTGAAACTCAGATTTGTGTCCCTTTTGCTTCAGCAAGCTACCTTTGTTCAGCACTGCTCTGCTAACTGAGCTACTAGATAAATCAGGAATACTTTTATCCAACACAAATCAAGTTTTCTCAGTGAATTGATTTCTTTTTTGTTCAGTTATGGAATAATGCCAAAAACCAAAATCTTCCTTCCTCTCAAAAGAAACCTGTTTTTGCTCTGTTCATTCTTGTACTTTGTGCCCCGAAATCGTGTCTCCTCTGTTGAGATTTAGCAAAACAGATGAGAGGGTTTTTAAATTCTTTTGAGGGAACGTCCGCAGTTCACCGGACCCTTTTCTTCTTTTTCTTTTTTTTGACCAAATTCATTCCGAACAAAATTACTTAACCTTCAACGAAAGAACCAAAATTTTTGGCACTTGTTTTTTTTAATTTTTTTGATTTATCAATTACTTGTTTGTTTTTGTTTTTTTTCAAATTGGTTGCCATATTGTGCACTTGAAAACCCAACTGCATTGATATAGATTATACTTTTGGCACAAGTTCCAGGTTTTTCTATATTGCATGATCAGTGATTTTTGGTAAATATAAATGTATATTCATATTCCTGGCCTTAGAAGTTAGAATTGTGGTTTGTTTTTTTGTTTTTTTTTCTTTTTGTTGCTGTTGCTTTTAAATCTTTTTATTTGCTTGATTTCTATAAGCCATGTTTTTCAATCCATGGTCTCTATAATAAGTAAGATATAAAAGTAATATTCAGATGTCTGACTCCGTGTCTTTGCAAAAATGATTTTTTTTTTTTGTGGGAAGGGTGGGGGGAAGAGATTTGATTGATTGATTTCATGTTTCAACTATTATAGTCATTTTGTAGTAATAGGGTTCAAAGGAACTCATCCAACTGTCTTGAAGCCAAATGTAAGTAAAAGCATGTTGCTTACTAAGTTCCTTCCCTTCATGAAATACATGCTCTTAACAGAACAGATTTTTGCCTTTCCCAAGGGCATTAGTGTAAAGTGAAGACAAACTGTTCTGCGTCTCTGGGAAATCATTGATCAACTCTAATATTCAAGAGAGTATCCCATTGATTTTATCTTTTCTCTGATTTGTTCAGTTATTAAATACAGTCAACCAAAACTGTCGAAATAGGTTTCTCCAGTTTTCAAGTGGGTCTTGCTGGCTATGTATTTATCGTGGGTACAGGCAGCACCAATGGAGCCAGAGGACTGAAAAAAATTAAACATTTACACCTTATGTCTAGAAAAAAACTTTTTTTTTTTTTTTATCCCCCATTTGAAACTTTCCCCCATAAAGGTTTTAGAGTCTGATTTATTTGATATTGATCCCTCACTTTGTGTCTGGCAGCATTCATGCTTGTTTTTTGAAGATTCAGACTTTTTTGGTGATCACTGCCCTACAAAAGGCAAGAGAAGTAATTCACTCATAGGGCACCCTTTTTTTTCAATTTTCTAATTGATCGCCCCCAACCTTGCATGTTTTCAAAGGACATTGGTCCGATGATGGTTTCTATCAAATGACTAGTCAGACCTATTTATCATGGTTTTTCTATGATTTTTATTGATGTAAGATATGGCCCTTATTGGGCTGATGTCCTACAACAGACCTTAATATCATGATGATGATAATGATGATGATTCTATAATCCAGAAGTTTCTCGATTTTGCTTTCTTCAAGGTCATGTCCTTGTACTCATTCACCTTCTCAACCAACCTTTCCCAACCTTGGAAAAAAAATCCAGCCATAATTAACTCCATGTTTTGAATAATTTCTATTGTGTCTGGTCTCTTTTTTTTTTTTTTTTCTTCTTTTACTTCCTGTTAGTAATTACTCTGGCACATTTCAGAATTTTTTAAAACTTCCTCCTTTGTTACAGCTATCTGTTTCGAGCCTCTTACGAGAAACAGTCAATCAAAACCATCAACATAGGCTTCTTCTGTTTTTAAGCTTGTCTGGCTGTCTATATATGTATGTATCACTCTTACAGGCTGTACCTATTGAGCAAGAGGGCTGAATATTTCAACATTTACTCCTTATGTATAGAAAAAACTTTTTAAAAATCATTTTATTGACAATTTTCCCTTCCTAAGTAGGTTTAAAGTAGGGAGGTAGGTGTTCATTTTGCTATGTAAGTTTATGTTGAATTGATCCCTTCTTGTACGTCTGGTAGCATCTACGTTTATTTTTTTGAAAATTCAGACTTTTTCAGTGATCATTCTCAAACTAAAATTGAGAAGTAACTTACCCAATTTTCTAATTGGTCATCCCCTACATGACATATTGCTAAAAGATGTCGGTCACATGACGATTCCTACTGACTGACTAATCAGGCAAGTTTTAATGTTCTGAGATTCCTTATTGACTTCTATCAAGTATTTGTTTTTATCAAAAGACGTCATGCCGTTGTAACTGACATAATTATCATAAAATGTATTTTTAAAACAAACATGCACACGCGTGCACACTTTCACTGCTCTCTTTCTGGTGTCTAAGCTTAATTTTTCTCAGAGCCTCTATAGAACTCTCTGATATCTTTGATGTCAGATTAAGACAGCTGTAGCCAAAAGGTTGGGTTGAATAAGTGCATCTAGTCCTACTAATCTCTCGGTCGAAGGACAGAACATTGTCATCTCCAGAGTCTTTATTAATAACAGGTTTGGTTTGTCACTCCATAGAAACAGTCATATGACCAACATCTCTTGGTAGCATGCCTTGTTGGGATGATCAATAAAAAAAATTGCTAAGAGGAGTGATCAATGAATAATTTCTTATGCCGTTTGTTTGGGTGATGATCCTCAGTTGTCACCAAGTTGACAAGAAACACTGAGGATTCCAGGAGAAAAAAGGTCTAAAAGGAGGCTACTGGGATTTTTTGGTGCGGTCAAATGAAGATACTAAAAATACTTTGTACATGAAGTGTAAGGAGTGAATGTTTATTTTTTCAGCCCTCTAGCTCCATTGGTGTGGCTTTTTCACATAATGCATAGCCAGCCAGCCTGAAGAAACCCATGTTGACAGTTTTGGTTGACAGTTTCTAATAATAAAATGGCCAAATGAATAACAATTAAGAACAGCTGGTGTTGACTTGGCACTAATGCCCTGTAGAAAGGCATGAATCCATCTCTTCCTTCAGCCATAAGTTAATAGCAGGGCAGACTAAGCTATTCAGCCTTAGTTGGCAACCAGTCGAGGACATAGTTAACAGCATAGCTCAAACTCCAGCTGATCTTGACTTGACCCTAATGCCGTTTGGAAGGCATGAATCCATCCCCTGCTATGAGTAAAAAGCTGGGCGGACAAGGCTATTCAGTCTCTGTTGGCAACCAGTCTAGGATATGGACAACTCTAATTCCAAACTGGTGAGGTCCGAACTGCCCTGTCTTCGCGAGACTGAAGTGGATTATACTAAATTGCTCGAGTATAATAAACGAGAATAAAAATGGACAGATGGAAGAATGTGGCTGCTTTCTCCACCCAACACTGCCATCCCACCCCATCCCACCCCATCTCATCTCACCCTCCTCCATGACACCTTGAGTACTTGTGGAAGATCAGAAAAAAAAAATGTGAAAAATTGATACTTTTTGAACTCACTTTGGACTTTATAAATACCAACCTTAATATGACACATTCAACCTTGTAATTGAAAACCTTTGTATGAGACATTAGTAAATACAGACTTTGCTTCATATAACAAATTATTTATAACATTTAAATATAAATGAATTCTTCGTAGCCAGATGGGTTTTTCAATTCTTGACTGGTATTTCTTTCATCTTAAATTCAATTGCTTTTGCCTATCCAGACCCTTCAATCTATAGCTATTAGTAAACAGTGGACCGCACATTATCAAGTAGTTGTGATAGAAAGCAATAGAAATTAGGATGAAAGGAATACTAATCAAAATCGTGATCTAATAATGAAATTGGATTCAGTTGCACAATGTTGTAAAACAAAAATGTGCTAACACGACATGCAAATGACTCTCTAGTCCAGTATAACATAAACAAAAGAAAAAGCAAAATCTCTTCTAAATCATTATAGTAGTGTGATATAGATAAAAACAAGAACCATGAGTTCAAAAATGCATCCACCGTTTTTGGTGGTAGTTGCAGGAAGTGGTCTGGACCAAATTTCATATCAATGCAACATGATACAGCTACGAAAATTGATATCTAACATTATTAGTTGTGGCTGTAGTAGCTGGGAGATGATGATGCTCCACGCGACGGTCTGGACCAAGTTTCACATCAATCTATGATCGGAGAAAATTGATTTTTAGCAAGTTGCGGTAGCAAGATAAAGATGCTTCACCACAAAGGTCTGAACAAAGTTTTATATCAATCCAACATGATGCAGCCAAGAAAATTGATATTCAACATATTAGGGACCGACTACAAACTGTTTTAGAGATATACTTTGGATAATAAGCATGTACATATGCACGTTTGATACTTTTGTTTTCTTTCCGTATCTTGGTGATCTGTTCCCGATTTTATTCAATTGGGAAATTAGTGATTACTCTAGTGACTAGAAAGCACTCAGACACTGTCACTAAAAAATGAATGAAAATCGGTTCATGTATAGCCATGATGCCAGGAACAAACTGAGGGATCAGATTAGCGTGAATTTACATAGCAAATTGTCGCCCACCCCCGCTAAGAATCTATTGTGAAGGGGGGATTCAGCCCTCATTGGTATGGCCTGTACGCATCATAGATACATGGTTAGACTAACTTGAGAACTGAAAAAACCTTTGTTGACAGTTTTGGTTGACAGTTTCTAATAAAGTCAACCCATTTCAAATTATTTCTATTATTATTCGGACTATCCTCATCTTGGTTGTTTTCCATACAACGTTTCGGCCGTTGTACTCTATGGCCTTCATCAGGTATCATCTGGTAGGTGTGGGGGAGTAATGAACTGAACCCTTTATTTAACCGACGGGGGTATATTGACCACACTCCCCTCTTAGCAGTAGTAGTATTTTTGAATTATTATTATCTCACACTGGGATTGAACCTAGAACCATTAGATTACTTGCAGTAATTCTGTCTGATTCTGTAACCACTACGCTATGATGATACCTGAAGAAGGCCGTAGAGTACAACGGCCAAAACATATGAAAAACAACCAAGATGAGGATAGTCTGAATAATGATAGAAATAATAATAGTACCTCATCTCAAAAATTCGGAGTAACACCATTTTGAAATTGTTTCATGGAAAAGAAATTGGCTCAACTCTTTTGATACTTAAGGGGCATGTGTATATATATATATATATATATATATATATATATATATATATATATATGTATGCAATGCTCTTCTAACATAGGAATAGAGCACTCTGGTGTATGGGGAATATATGCATGAGTAAATATGTCGTTTGAATGCAACCTTAATGACTGTCCAGTTCTGATTGGGGTAGAGAAGATGCTAGCCTCTGGGTATGAAGTTAAGGTTTTGATCCTACCTCGTGGTATTGGATGGGATTATGGATAGTCTATAGCCACACTGAGGAGTTGTGATACAACAAAACTGCTGTCTGTGGACGACACAATAATTATATATAATATATATATATATATATATATATATATATATATATATGTCTTCTTGAAGTCTATTGAGACATTTTAATTCATGTATTAATCTTGAAAGGCTCAATACATTGCCTAACATTTAAGTGTATTTGGTTCACTCTGTACAAAGGAAGATGATTAGGAATACGTCTTTTATCTATATTTACACTTCTATTAAAAGTGTTATGTCATTACTCCGTTTATAATTCAATTTTCCAGGTGGGGGAAATGTCATTAACTCATTTAGGCCAGAAGTGCGCGCATGTGCACTTCAAATTTCACAGCCATTTTTGTATACATAATGAAATCACATGACCATTATATTTGTCATAAATGAAATCCATTTCTTACAGCCTGCAAAATGATATGACTTCCCGAGGTTTCTTAAAAATGAGAACTTGAATCAATCCATTACTGCCCTTGTGTCAAAAAGTAATGAGTGAATTAGAGAAAAAAACCAGTGAATGAATTTTGAAAAAACCAATGAATGAATTTTGAAAAAAAAAACCCCAAAAAACTAAGGCCTGAATGAGAGAACTTCACAGAATGATTTCAGTCCTCATGTTGAGATTGTCAATCATACATTTTTGGGACTATTGTTAGAGAGACTTGTTTAACTCTGCCCTTACTCTATATGAATATCAAGAAGACTGACATTGCGATAGATTGTAGGGTTTGGTTGACTTATGCCTTTTACATGGATAGTAACATAGAAGTGACATTAGTGCATATACCAATTTATACCTTCTATTCTTAGTAAAGGTTTTTTGCAGACCCATACAATGCCTCTTGGATGAGAAAAATCAAGGTACTGGGTCTGATTGGTCACTCAATAGAAACTGTCATGCGCTGGCCAGCGATTATGAAAAATCTATACTTGAAAAAAAAAATGAAATACAACCCTGTTTTGACATAATAGGGAGTAAATGTTTAAATTTTCAGCCCTCTAGCTATATTGGTACAGTGTGGGAATAGAATGTATTGGGTGCAGTACCTGTTGGGCGGTGATGTATATGTGGGATTAGTATGTGTTCAGCACTGGACTGAACGTTGATTCTCATTCATTTTTAACATAAGAACTTGGTAAGTATGCAGAAACACCTGAAGACTGAAGAAATCTATGTTGACTGTTGGATAATTTTGGTTGGCAGTTGAAGGCTTCTAATAATGTTTCAAGTTTAATGTTAATCCAAAGTAATTATGTGACATGATTGTGACCAATCTACTTTGAATTCTGATACAGGTTTGGCCAAATATTGGAATCGGTTATGTCAATCATTACAATTTAAAGCTTTTATGACTTTTATCTTAATTTATTAGTTACTTTTTATGGCAACTTTTACTTTGATTGTTTTCACTCAAGCAGTGAGTAAATAGCATTTGATTGCAGAATAAAGAGTAAACCTTGGGTAGGATTCAAACCCACGTCCCCAACAGGAGGTACCATTTACAAAAGCAACTGATTAATTGAGATGACGATAAAAACCAGTCATAAAAATTCAAAGTAAATGATTTATAGTACTTAATCCCGTAGAGATTTAGAATAAAAACAAAAAAAATATTACATGTCTGCTTATGTCAGACAATTCTGTGAATCTTTTGATATCCTTTCATTTTCTTTTTTTTCCATTTCTGCAGAAGAGTTCTCGTCCTTTTTCTACTGTTTTAATTGATTGATGCTTGCCCTGGTCAAGCCAGCGCACTTCTATTGTGGGCGTAATTAATACGGAAACTAATAAAATTGTTTTCCTGGGTGTAGGACTTCATGCACAAATGCCCTCCCATCATCCCAAAATGCCTTAATTAATATCTGAAATTAATTTTCTCTAAATTAGAATCGTGTTTCTGTGCCAGAAACGAAATCTGATTGGTTGATTGCGCTGAAATGACATTAATCATATCAAGGTATTCATGTCATGAACCCTGTCAAGTTCCATCAATATTTGTCGAACTGCATTTAAAAAAACCATGTTTAATTATGATCCTCCTGGTTAGACATGAACCCTAAAATACTAATTAATCCACTCGCTGATGTAACTCTGAAGTTACCAACTAGCTGTTGTATTAAGTACGGTTGACTTAAAATATTTTCCATTCTTTTTATGCCTCAGCTACGGAGAGTCATTGATAATCCTGATTTTTAAATGTGTTTGCCCCATTGATTGCATTTCGAACTTCCTATTCTCATTTTCAGAATGAGAAAAAAATGTATTACTCCCAAATTTTCCTTCGTTAAAGTTTTATATGCTTTGTCCAGTGTAAGAAATGCTGGAGGTGTAAAAGTTGCCGATTTGACAATTACACCCATCAGGCAAAAATATATATTTGGGGTAAAGTCTATACCTACTTCTAGATTTTTATTTTTTATTTTCTTTATCTTCTTTTTGCACATTCATCATTAGTCTCTTAATGTCCATTGTTGGACATAGACCTTCCCCGGGATTTGCCACACTTCTCTATCGTGGGTGTCGCAGAGCCAGTACTTCCTGAATTTGTCTTGCTTGTCTCTCCATTTTGTATTCTGCCAGCCTTGGTTGCACATCTGATCACTGGGGCTCCATGTCATGAGTCGTGATGTCCATTGGTTGTCTGCTATTCTTGCAACATGGCCTGCCCATTGCCATTTGAGATTTTTAATCGATTCTTTGATGTCCCTGACTCCTGTCTTCTTCCGGATGTACTGAGCTATCTCGTGGTCTCTCCATGTGAGGTTGAGCATAATTTTTTCATATGCAAATTGCATGGTTCTCAATTTGCAAGTCTGTCTCTTGGTTAGGTTCTCTTGCTTCAGTCCTATACGTGACAATTGGGAAGATACATTGGTTGTACACTCTTCTTTTTAGGATTAATGGGATCTTCTTATTTTTGAAGGTTGAGCTTACTCTGCCAAAGGATTGCCATCCTTGGGTGATTCTTTCCTTGATTTCATTATTGTATACCTAGTTCTCCAAAAACAAGCCTGCCTTATGAAAAGTGAAAGTAATGATCATCATTTGTTTTGTAGCAAGTCATTATAGAGGCAGCATGCACATTCTCCCTCTCTCTGCTACACCCTAGTCTCCTCTACCACCGCTGATCATCCTTAACTCTCACGACTCAGCCTGATATACCATCATCACCATTTTGGGGGATCTGGGAATTCTCAAAATTTTCCTCTTATAAATTAATGGTAATTGCTTCTCCTCTTTATACCTTTTTGACTTACAATAATTTTTTTTTTCAGATTCTAGGGGAAACCTGTATTTTGATTATCATTACAGTGTTGTTATATATACTCTGGTTATTTGTAGCTACATTAATGTGCTCAGTAATTAAGCTTCAGTTGTTTGACATGATTTGATCAAAATAGATTCCAAAATCATTTCTTTGAAGCTATACAAACAACCAATCTCAATCAGCATTCACAATATAAAAAGAATTAGTAAAATGATATCTATTATCATGTGATCAACTTGTTTGAGGAATATCAAATGCATTTTTTTTTTTTTTTTTTTTTCAATTTTAAATTTCGAATTTCATCAGATGAAGTATTGAAATCATTACTATTCAAAAAATCTGATTTTCTAATTTTTTTTTTTTTTTTTAAATTAAAAAAAAAAAAATTTCAGTTGTTTTTTCTCCCAAGTTTTTGTTCTGGCTTTAGGGTAATCATCTCGAGCAAGAAGTTGCAATAAAAAGCAAGTAATAAAAATGAGATGTAGGTGAAAAAAATGTCAAATAACTTAAATTTCAAATGATCAAATAATTTGTGGCTGTAAAATCATTTCATACAAAATGGAATATGAATATTTATTTCATCTTTGTTTCTGGGGATGTTAGATAGCATTTTTGGAATGCACATTTCTGGTTCAAATTACAGAGTTTGGTTCGATTTTCTCTTCTGTGCTACAATGTGCAAGTTATTTATTTTTTTTTTTTGGTGCATTATTTAAAAAAAAACATTATTACCACAGCTTCACATACTTGATTCAAATTCCTTTTCTTTAAGTCAGTGGTTCTTGATCTTTTTATCCTCACCCCACCCCATACTAGTTGGGACCTCGCCTCTACTCCCTCCCTCCCTCCCTCCATATCTCATAACCAAATAATTAGTTTGAAATGGATATTACTAATATATGAAAAAAAAATTCCATATATTATGTTCACCACAATATTATACAAACACTTGTTGAGAGAATTCCCAAAGCAATTAGAGAAATTCTTACCCTTTCCTGTAGGCTGCAGCCCCTCTAAAAATCACCATTCCCAAACCCCATCTCTGTTTTGGGCATGCCCCCTGTTTGAAAAACCGTTCCTCTATTTGCCTCACCCACACAGAATCACAGTCCATCCGGTGTCCGATTTTATTCTCTGTCCATCCTTCTACAATCCCAGTTTTCTGTTGGTGATTAACACAGTGACCTTAACAGACAGTACAACACTTTCCGATCAGATCTCAGTGTTCTTCCTCTGATTTTAGATTCTATAAGATTAATCCGGTTTTCTTTGCTTCGGAGGAGAAGCTTTTATGTACTTTTCGGATGTTCCCATTTGATTTCTACTTTCTCTGTCTCACATACTTAACACCTACTCATCTGGTTCTAACTGGGATAGAACCACACCCGTTGAGAAGGAAGGTGAAAATAGATAGATGCCCTTTTGAATCTGGGGTCTTCCTGTACATTGACAGTAATGTGAGAACATCAGATCTCATTTTTCATTCTAATGATTCTATTATTGTACACTTATTCTGGATTACTCCATATATATGTTCTGTGGATTTGGTGAAATGGCCTAATTGGCAAAGGCTCAACTTTTTATTACAAAAATTAAATGAATATGAAGTTTGAATTTTTAATTGAAATTTCATGTAATCAAAATGAAGATATAAACCCATTATTTTTATTTTTCTACAATCGAAAGTTTGTGAAATTGAAATGTTTTTACATAAATTAGTGAATACGTAGCTCCAACTTTTTTCCCAAAAGATATATATATTTATATATATATATAGTTTCAAGTTGATCAAATATTTGTTCAATCAAAACAAGGATATATTGCAACTATTTTCCATGATTTCTATAAAAATTTGAGTAAATTAGGCAATTTCACTGATTCAAGGTAACATATATACATATATTCGTTCACATGATACAACATTTACATGCGTACAAGTTCACATGATACAACATTTGCACACGTATAAGTTCACATGATATAAGATCTACATATACAAATGCAATTGCAATAAGATATATCTCCAATACAAAGGAGGCCACTTATTGTAATCATACTTATGGACAGGATCTATTAGATAGTAATAGCCGGCTCATAGCATCAAGCAAAGGATCTGATCGTTCGACCGATTAACATTCTTTGTTATAAATTGATTGTAAACATTAAAAACAACTTTACATTATAAAATTTTGTAATACTTTTTAAAAAATTTGTTGTCCCAGTACAGTACAAGCCTGAAATTGACTTTATTTTCCTACCATAAAAAGAACAATCCTCACCAAAATAAGGGGTGTAAATGAATATGTAAAACTCACATTCCTCTACTGTGATTTGAACTAATGACCAACTGATTGCCAGGAGGCTGTCTTAGTGACTAACCTAAAATGACAAGTCTTAGATACACAGGCCTGTTTCATTATTATTAGATAAATAAATAAATTTTTCCAAAAAAATATATTTTATAATTTTTTTTTATTTGTTATAAATACAACACATAAGTTGCAGTAATCATCTTCAGTCAGAATGGGAGAGGATTTTTCACCCTGTGACAGCCGGTCTCATAATAGTTTTAAATTGATTTTCAATTGATTTTAGGACTGACTGATTTTGACGGCAATAACCGTTTGATAATGTTATCTATGATAATGATTATTAAACGGTCATTGTTATAATAAACTGCTTCCATTGTATATGGTTTTATAAACTCCGACACAGGCATTGAATGTGATAACCCAAATATACCATGTACACTGGAAAATGATTGGTCATAAATATTAGAAATTAACTTTTGCGTAACTCAAATCTTCCATGCACACTCAGCAACAATTGGTTCTCAAGTGTTCGAAATTTATATCCGTGCTGCTGGTTTAAAAACTTATAAACAGGAGATTTCAAACTTGAGTTTCAGAAAGCTGATGCCGCTCAACTGTACGTCTCTTGAATCTATGAACTATTTTAATTGAAGTAGGCAGTAAAGAACACTTCCTTTATCTAGTTTTCCTGCTGTCATAGATACTTACTGATATTTGTCATCCTCTATGATATACAACTGTGCTGCGATGACTCCTGGGCAGTGGTATGTCAGCCAAGCCACAGATGTCTGCTATCTACTTCTTTCAAGGCAACCAGACACTCTCCACACCACTTCAAGTGGCAGGGGGATGGCTGTGAAAGCATTACCAGAATTTACCTCCAATAACACCATGATCACATCTTCTGAGTCTTGGTAAAGGTCGCAAGGTTGGTAGTACTGCAACGAATCTGCTTAGTGATTCGTTTCTAAGGGAGGGAGAGGTGTTTAACAGACACACACATATGTATATATCATGTTTTTTGTGTACTACATGATTCTTGTATAAAATGAGTGAGATTTTTTGGTGAAAAATAGATAGAAAATTGTAGCCTCTTGTATAACATCAGTACTCAATTTGGTACTCCCATATGTTTTCCTGCTTTGATGTTCCAAATTTGTGTACTGCAATACTGTAGTTATACAATTATCATCCACTATTCTAATTTGTGTGCTGTTAACTGGTACAATAGTGATTATTCTAGTTTCATTGAATAAAGCATCATGGGGAAAAAAATGAAAACGAACTTTGCCCTCAATTTTAAGCCGTTGTTCAAAAATAAATTTAAAACAGGAAGGCAATAAATATCGTCATACTCAAAAAGTCTTCAGACCCTTAGCCCCTGCACCCTCTTTGGGGAGAAGCTCAAATCAATTTCTTTTTTTTTTTAATGTTTTGTTCACTGACTGCTGAAAGGTTCTTGTCTGATTTACTTGATTTTTACAGTTGGTTTGCACAGTCAAATATATTTCTCAGAAGGATTGGAGAGTTGCGTCACAGATTTCATGAAATGGGCTTGATTATAGAGATTTTTTTTTATTTTTTCTTCTCAGTACACCTGAGTTTAGCAACCCTCTTATGTCTTCACTCGGATTTGGGTACAATTTTTTTGGTGCAATACACAAAGAAATATGGTTTGTGTGTGTGTGTATCAATGCTCTTCTATAGGAATAGAGCACTCTGGTGGACAAGGAATTTAACCTATAATAAATATATTGCTTAAATTCAGCCTTACTGACCGTCCAGTTCCATAGCTCAGAGGTAGGATATCAGCCTCCGAGTCTGAAGCGAAGGTTTCAATCTTGCCTCATGGTACTGGATGGGATAAAGGAATGTCTGTAGTCACACTGAACAGTTGTAATACAACAAAACAGCTGTCTGTGGATGACACAATAATATATATATATATATATATATATATATATGCACCATGTCGCTCATGAATTAGTACACCCCTACTTCTGTTTTATAGAAAGTTAACTTCCTTCTAAACCAAGCATAGCAAAATTTTATTATTTCTGGTCGAACATTGCACAATCAAAACAGATATTGTTTGATTGCACTTATGACCAAACTCTGTTGTCAAAAATATAAAGGTGTCACTGTCCACTAATGAGTATACCCCCCCTTCAAAAAAAAAAGGTTTATTTAAAATCAATATTTGATGTGACCACTTTTATTGTCTGTTGCTGTTCGGTTGCGTAATGATCCTCTAGAAATAACAAAATCCTTCTGTATTTGGTTTGGAACAAAATTAACTTTTTATGCAAAAAGTGCTGCGGGTGAACTCCATTATGGGATCCGATTATTTATTTAACGCTAAGGCAATGTGAATCAACCTAGTTTGTTGAAAGATAAGAGTTGAAAAAAAGCAGCGTATATTTCCTTCTTTAGTTAGATTCATGCATATAAAGTGCAGGCTAAACTAATATCTTAATATACTTGTATATTTGTTTCGACGTCTTTCAACTGCTTTTCGAAGAAATCCCATGCAGACTAACCTTACAGGGGTGTGGATCAACATTTGCTTAGATTCCAATCTAAACAATCTTTTCTCTTTTTTCTTTTCCATTTTGTGTTGCCAGTGAACGACAATTTCTCTGCCGACATTTCATCATACACTTTTTAGACTTTTTAGAAACCGTCAACAAAAACTGTCACCAAAACCGTCATCAAAGTTTTCCTCAGTTTTTAAGTAGGTCTGTCTTGCTATGTATGTGTCATGCATGTACATCTCTGATGCGGCCATCAGAGATGTAAATTTCAACATTCACCCCTTGTGTCAAGGAAGAACGTTTTTGTTTCTTGTTTTCGAAAATTTCTTCCTTAAATAAGTTTTTAGTGGGTGATTCAATTTTCAATGTGGGTTTATGTTAAAATAATTCCATAGCTTGTTTTTTTCATTTTTTAAATTCTGAATTTTTTGTGATCACCGCACAACAAAAGGCGAGAAGAGTTAATTATTCAATGATCGCTTTTTTCCCTGATTTTTCAATTGATCACCCTAACATGGCATGCTGTCAAAAGACGTTGGTCTCCTGATGGTTTCCTCTGAGTGACTAACCAGACCCGTCTAATGTTTATTTTTTGTAATTTTGTTTTGGCTTTTCTGTCCGAGCCTTAGAATTAACTTGTACCTAAAATTCTATGTAACTAGATGTCACAATTCGATAGGGTAATATCCTCTTCTTTTTTGCGTTAAGTACTATACTTTTTTCAGGGTAGGGATTGAGGCGGGGGTACGTCTCTATATGGATAAGGCATGTTGAGGAAGCTCTAGGCAAAACAGAATGGTGTGTACAGAGAATAACTGATGTCAGAATCGGGGCCATCTTAAGAATATTTGAGACCCCCCAGGCAAAGTAATGTGCTGGGACCTCTACACCCGCCGGCCCCTAACACATCAAAATTGAGTTTTAATCTTTCGAATTGAATTTTCGGGCCCCTGGGCAACCACCCTGTGTGCCCATGTGATAAGACGGTCCTGATCAGAATTACGCATTGATTCTCAATTAGGGATCATGTGTTCATGTTCATATGACGTATGGGAAGTAAAGTCACAGTCATTTTTGTCTTTACTGTTTCTAAGACTATTATTTTAAAAAATTTTCTAATTTTGTCTTTTTTTAATGTTTTATTTATTTTGTCATGAAAGGGGTTGTCGTTTGTTATCATAATCAATTTACATTTTTATTGGAAGTTGTTTATTTCATCCCTGTTCTGTTTGTTTATTACTTAATACGCTCTCTGGTTTCAGAAGTACATGCCCTTAGAGAACTCTCTTGAATTAGCTACACAAGACTGTCAATGGCTAATTAGGAGAAGAATTAGTATCTATTTCTGGTCTCAGTACATATTGACAGAAGAGTTCAGATTCGTATCAGAAAATGCTAGCTGCAGCACAAACCTTTGTCACTTGTTGAGATGATGTCTCATGTAAAACTATAATCACTGCTACCCACAACAGACCGGTTTGAACACTGTTGCCAGGTTTAGGTTATTCATGTGTTCTGACATTCATATACATCAGGACTCTGTCCAAAGCAGAAACTTGATATATTGTACACGCATTGACACATACACAATGTGTGGGAAAATATTTTCTTGGCTTTTTGAAAATTCTCCTCCAAAATAAGCTTTTGATGGGGGACTCAATTTGCAAAAAAAGTTAATGCTTAATTAGAATGTCTATTTTTGTCCAGCTATGAATTTAAGCTTCTAATTATATTGGTTGCATTTTCTTGAAGATTACTTGATTCAACCATCACCGTTGCTTAATTTACAAAGTTTCACTTGGTAAAGTAGTGGTAGTTCATGATTTCCCTTGGAATGCTAGATCTATTTCGAGTGGATCATGTGCACTTCTTTCTATCCTTAGAACCCCATACTATTCCATACTACAATATATCACTGATGATAATTATCTACTACATGTGAGACCAACTGATACGTTCATGTATTAAGTAGCAGAAGTGGTAGCTGTATAAAAATCACCAGAGTTAGCCCCTGAAAACAACACAATCACAGCTTCCAGCTAATGATTAAGGTGGTCAGAAAATCAGTGAATCTACTTAATACTGTCTATTGATCTATGTACATTATTTTTCTCTTTTTCTGTCCTGTTCTTCATATCGCTAAAAGCCACTTATTCCCTGTGTAATTGTTAATGACACGGACTCTTATACTGTAACAACATAATGGAAATTGTTTTATCATGGAAACTTCTAAGTTATTTGCTTTTGAAATCCATTGCAGGAAGCAACAGAGATGCTCTTCAAATGATATTCTACAATGCACTTCTCATAGATTAACCGTAGAAATTAATCTCTAACTATTTATTGCTGAGATAGATAACAAATTATATTTTTAAGAAATGCATTGTAATTTACTCATCTGACATCAGAATATGTTTACACTGTTTCAGAATATAATTTTCTAGCTAGAATCTTGAAAAGATTAATGGTTTTTCTATATGATAAAAAATATTAAAAAGTCCATGTTAGATATTGTTTGTTCAGAAAAGGAATGACTTGACATATTGTGAAAAGGCAAATCTTATACTTTGTGTCAGCAGAACCATCTGCAGCCAATCAGTCGCAGATCTAAAAACAACCAATGAGTCGATGCCTGTCTTTTCCCAACCAGCTATGAGATGTCTATTTTGAACCAATCACTGAACACCTACTATTTGACTTCAGCTCCTTGTCTCTATGTATTGACAGCTCCTCATTTTCATGTTATAGTTTTTCCCTTACTTTGTCATATTACACCTTACGAAATTAGAACGAAGATGCTACTATAGTGCTTCTTTCAACATAATGAGTGACATTCCTTTATTTGTTCACGTGAACTAACCATTATTAAGGAACCTAAAATATAACATTATATAAGATTAAGTTTCAGTTAATAATCAGGAGCAGCTTGTTAAATTGTTTAGATGAGCATGAGGAACCTTAGTCATTGTTGATTCACCTTTCCTCTTCCTCATGCAGTCAACCAGGAAACAGTAGAGAAAAAAAGAAGAGTGTTTAACATTGCAATTATGCGGTATGCATAAAATGAATTAAACAAGTTATTTTACAGTTAACGGGTAATAAAGTTTTATGTATGCATAATAAATACAAAGTAAAAGTGGATTATTTTACGTCAGCTCAACAGGGTCTGTGACTGAATGATGAAAAGCTCATTAAACTCGCCTTTTCACAACGCATTATGTTAAAGGAATAAAGTACTATCATAAAGATAGAACTTTTCAATGTTATATGAAGAGTTCAAATGTTACAGCATTCATTTTAGATTGTCCAGTGAATGGAGATGTCTTTTGTATGAAGTTATTGTGTGATGAGTGAAATTTTTCTTTCATGTTATCACACTTGAGTATTTCTGGCTGGGGAAAGAGACATAAGTGTAAGGTTCTGTTGTGAGGTACAATCTGTCACCCCTACAGGGGCAGAGTCGCGCTACCAAACTGGCTTTCTGTCCATCTTTTTTTTGGTCTGGTGGCTCCCTGAGAAGAGGTTTCGGAAATGTTCAACCTTACCTTTGACTAGCTCAAGATGATGATCTGCTGTCATGAGATCAGTTGTGCTTTTTTGAAATGAATTTTAGGCAGGAATAATATATGATTCAAATTGGTAGTATATAATCTAAAACAAGGCGTTTTCTTTAATTGTGTTTTAGAAGCTATGGAGTTCACTTGTAGTTCACTTACGGTCACTACTAGTAAAACAAGTCAACCAATATGTTTTCTTAGTAAATTGTTTCATTTCTATTTTCGTGTGCACTTTTTGGTGTTTGTGAATTTTTACTATTTTATTTCTCTTGGTTACTGCTCAGATCATGGGAAAAAAAAATCTTGTATTAAGCAAACTGTAAAATAAGACTAAAATAATTAGACACCTCCTAAATCGCTATAAAATACTAGCAACATCTGGTTTTTGTCAGAACAATACAAACTTGATATCTGTTACTTGTTGTTGCATGTTTTCCAGTTAAAATACCTTGTATGATCTTATGAACGAATGCTTTTTTTTTGCTTTTTAAAGACTGAGTGCTTTTTATTTCTTCAAAATTGATGTAATTTTGATGGAAGAAAAAGCCCACTTTGTGCCTTTTCAGGATCGTTTACATTCTGGAAAAGGACCATTCTATCAATTGTTGCTAATATTTTTTTTCTATTTTGACATCTGAGATTTTAAGACTTGAATTCTTTGATATCAAACCGAAATATACTTGAATGATTTTGCAATACTAATGCATTGAAATTTATTTTTCCTGTAGAAATGTATTGCAAGTAATGTAATATGTTTACATGGTATTTTGCAAAGTTGATTCTGGGATCAACACTTTTAGAATGAAAGAAAATTCCTAGTCAACCTTTAGTACTGTGCATTGTTTTTAGGGTGCTAAGATTTTGTGCAATAAGTAACTTTGAAAGCCTGTAACTCGTATGTTTTGCTATTGTATGACTGAAGTTGACATGACATAACATGAAATTTAATATTCAGTGGTCTTTATTTTTAAAACTAAATATTCTCATTTTTTAATTCTTTTTTTTTTAAAAATTCTTAGAAATAGATTTTTTTTTTTTGTGGCCTTTTCAAAGCGCCAACCTAGATAGGTGAAGTCCTGTCCATTTTCAGATGGACATCAAGTAACATTTTAGTTCTAGTTTAGCTTGAAGGAGGATGACTGTCTTAAAGGCCGATTTCCCTGCCAAAGAATCTTGTGGCCTTTTAAAAGCAAGACGTTAGCTGCTGGAGGGCTGCTTTCAAGTGAGTGAACAGAGCTGTGTCGTCTCCGAACAGGAGCTTTCTGACTAGCTGCGTTGTAGTTTGGGTGTCGGCTTTAATTGGAACTAAAATATAATTGTGCATTTTTTCATGGTTAATAACTAGTTGTTTATATAACCATATATGTAAAGATTTATGTGTATCTTCCTATAAGAGTATATGAATGATGTTATACATTTCCTCTATCTTCCTAAAATAAAGATAGAGATAAAAAATATAGTGTTCGTCTATGTGCTTTCTTGTACATATCTGTCGCTGTATATGTATATATATATGTATGTTGCCTTGTAGAAAAATGGGCGGTCGAATAATTAACTAGCTGCATGACCACAATTCATCTTCTAAAATCGAACAGACGCCACCCCCATTACTCAATAGGTTTTGCATAAACTAATACCTATTGATTCAGCAAACATTTTTGTACATTGTCTTAATAATGCGATCAATGGGGAAACGTAAATGTGTACCATCACACATCATTCGATTAATGTTCATCTGCTTTTTTTTTGCTTTTTTTTTTCCTCATCAAAGAGATTTTTTTTTTTTCTTTTCTGATTTTGTTGTTCATAATCCGATTGCTATCATGGATTGCAGATATATTTCAGAAATTGATGAAAATACTTTATCGTTATTACATCTACTTCACCTATTTTGACCGGCCCAAATTATAGTAGAGAACCCCCGGGGTTGAATCTGTGGATGGAAAATGCCTGAAGAAAACAAAATCTTGATAGATGATGAAAAGAAAAATTACCCCAATCCAAAAATTATATTTTTTTCCTTATTCAATCCCCTTCCTGGCTGGGACATGACCTCCACCTTGTGATCTTTGGCCCACCTCTCTTTCTTTTCCAAATTGTAGTCCATCTCAACTCGTTCAGGCCGAGAACATGTGTAGGTGTGCTTTAATTTTTGTGGCCATTTAGAATATGGTGGCCATTTTGAATACATAATGAGGTCACAAGACTTATTTTTGCCATAAATTAAATCCATCTTACAGTTTTTGAATTGTTATATTTCCCAAGGTTTCTTAGAAAACGAGAATAGTTAAATCCATCCATTATGTTCTTGCTTTGCAACTATTGGAAAAAAACAAACCAAAAAACCCCTGGCCAGAATAAGTCAAGGCATCTTTCATTGAGCTTCATCAAGACGTTTCTTAATCTCAAGAGACGTACTCCTGCTGTCTGTTCAGTTATATAGTTACTCACTAGAGATCCATGATTCAGTTTGAGTTTCCCCATCAGACTCTAGGTGGTTGTGCTGCAGTTTCCGTAACAGGATGCTGTTTTTCCAGGATGGGATTGTTAGCCCCATGCCCCACCCTAACCTCGAGGTCCCGGTGCTGCTTCTCGTCTGACGTTTCCCCCATAATCTGAACGTATGCAAAAAAAGAGAAAAACTTTCCAGAATAAATAAATTTAGACTACTTGACACAAATGAACTCATAAATATTTTCCAAGGTATTTTTTTCAATGGAGTTGAATTGCTAATCTTGCAGAAGCCTTTTTTTTCTCGTATGGTAGGTTATAAGAACCAAAATCTGCAAAAGTACATGTCAATTGATTTGTATTGCGATTGCTGGAGACAAGGCAATCAGTATTTGGAGAAGAGTGTCGATACAAAATCTTTATCACAGGCCTGCAGATTTGAATTAATGGCATCTGCCTCTTTTAGAAACCGTCAACCAAAACTGTCACCTATAGTTTCTTCAGTTTTTGAGCTGGTCTGGCTGGCTTTATGTATAATGCTTACAAGCCACACCATTGGAGCTTGTGGGTTAGAAAATTTAGCATTTACTCCTTTTTATGTTTAGAAAAAAATGTTTTTTCATCCCTTCCCCAATAGTCTTTTTTTTTATAGAGTAGAGTTCAGTTTATAATATAATTATATGCTAAATTGGTCACCTAGTTCAGGTCTGGCAGCATCCATGCTTGTTTATTTTGGAAATTCTGAATTTTCAGTGATCTCAGCCCAACAAAAGGAAAGATCAATCACTCGTTCATTGATCACCCTTTTCTTTCCGATTTTGTAATTGATCACCCCCTCACATGGTATTTAGCTAAGAGACATAAGTCATATGACGGTTTCTGTTGAGTTATTAACCAGACCTGTGTCTCTTATCTCCCCACTTCCTCTAATGTTGTACAAAGGGCACATGAAAAACATATCTTTTTTTTTTTCAAAAATTTCATTCGTAAAATTGGGGGAAAAAGTCATGCGAATATTTATTTACAGCACAATCGTTGGATTTTCTTGGAAGATTCATATTGATTTGTGAAATGTTTTTCCCAATTATTTGAAGTTGAGCCTTGAAATCAAAGGTTAAAATGCAGTTTGATCTTTGGATGCAAACTGTTTTTAATTGGTTCCTTGATTCGTCACTAACCACATTGAATACAGTGTATTATTTTGTTTTTACTTCATTTTTGCCTCTTATATACCAGCACACATGGTATGTGTATATAAACAGATGATCAAGTACGTGCATTTTTATGTATGTACATAAATGTAGTTATGTATGAGTTTGAACGTATTCATGAACCTGTTCTTGTGCTTAAGCAAAATCACGTGTTTTCTCTATCAAACAAACACACGTATCTTAAATGGACGAGTATATGCTAATGTATGCATATCTAGATCTATCATCTTTGCATATAATATGAAATGATAGATTAATCTGTGCGTGTAGTATCTTTTGTGAATAAATTCTTGAAAAATTAAATTTCTTTTTTTTTTTTTTGTTATAAAGGAGAAATTGAATTTCTCTATCAATTCGATGATCCGTATTTTTACGTGCCCTGGATTGACCCAGATGAATATTTTTGCCCGAGGACAGAGCACGAGGATCCAGGGAAAGGATTTATTTGCCTTGGTAATCAGTCTTTGTGCCGTCAGCGACTACAGTAGTAGTTGTAAGCAGAGCAGCTGCTTTTGACAGTCTCAAAAAGCTTTGAACGATCAGAACTTTAAAGCCTTTAACTACATTCAGTTGATCAATAGGTCCCTACACTAACAAGAAATTCCTGATCTACTTAGAATTTCTACTTTCTCTTCGTTTTTTTTTATTTTTTTATTTGATTTGGTTGCAGGTGTGAGTTTTAGAGAAGAAGAGTGTTGTCCACAATCTTTAATAGGTCTCCAAAGATTTGTATGTTAGTTGAAACGTGCATATTTTTTTTCTCTCTCTCTTATTTAATCCTGTAGATTCCTTTCAAAGTATAGGGCTGCAACCTCTTTGCTGCAGTTACAGTAGCAAGTTGGTTTTTACAGGGTGGAATAGCCGGCCCAAGATCTTACCCGCTTCTTTTACCCTGGCTTGGGACTAGCTAAAGTGACCACCAAATTATAGTTTGTTTTTTTTTTCCTTTTTAACCTTCTCCTTGATGGACTTGCCTCACAAGGCTTAAGGAGTTCAACTGCCATGCTATTTACCTATATCCGGTGGAGAGGGGTGGATTCATGCTTTTCCAAAGGGTATCTGTATGAAATGAATGTAAAAAGCCTTGGCTGAAACTTGATCTCGGTCCTCTTGATTCCATTTTCTGTGCTGGTAACCATCATGCCACTCCGCACTTCCTGAAATATGCATAAATGGAAGAGCGCCCATCTCTTGGGAGGAATCTCAACAGAATATCGGGGTCGGTGATGAAGTGCTGGTTCCTGTTGCATGTTATATTTTACTGATCCCAGAAAGTTCCAAGTGTGGTCAAAACCAGGTTTCTATTCCTACAAGTTTTTTATGGCCACCCACGACAATTCAATTACCTGTTGAGTACACAGGGAAATTTGTTTTGATGAAGGGTTTTTCCACCATCTTCACTCATACCAGGAATCAAACCCTGGACCTCTTGCATTTGAGGTAGACGTGGTAACCATTGTACTCTCGGAACAGGCAGAATATCCACAGTATGAGAGAAATGCCAAACTGCGGATTGAACGTATTTAGATTTGAGTAAAACTTCATAATTCAGAAAAATCCTCTTGATGAATAATGTACATATATCGCGGTGTGTATGTCAGGAGAGAGCAGGAAAAAAGCCTCTCAGATTATTGGAAGAATGATTCAAAACGGAATCAAATGAATCATCTGACATTTTTCATTTTCATGGAATCCCAAGAGAATTGAGTTACTCAGTAAAAGTTCATTTCAGTGCATGAGATGTATTAGGTGTGTGCAAAAGTTCCTGACAGAAAACTGGTTATCAACTGTGTATTCGGACTCTTAGTTCTAAAAAAAGAGCGCTGGAAACTTTTTTACAACACCTAATATTAGGTTGTTCATAGAAGTAAAACCGTTAATTGAGTATCTTTTTGCTTTTACTTTTTCATTGGTTGAATATGAAGAGAATGTTATAACCGTCCTGCCACGTATGGAAAATGACAGTTTTATATCAGTTAGTCTCCTGACGAGGACTGTAGGATGGATCGTCCAAAATGTTGTGTTGACAACCCCAAAGATAGGAAAGAGAGATTCAAATTTTCCAAGTTGGAATGTTAATGACTCTTAGAGCTATAGACAAAACAATTCTGTACATATCTGAATAGAATTGGAAGAAAAGGTTTGCAAACTTGACAACATTAGAATTTCATTCGTGGTAATCTTTGGAATCAGGTTTATTTCAGTCTGAAGGAATGAGCTATCTCAGAAACCATCTACCAAAACATAGGTTTCTTCATTTTGTAAGGTAGTCTGGCTGTGTATGTATCACGTGTATAGGCTGCACCAAAGGAGCAAGGGGGCTGAAAATTTCAACCTATTTTTTTTTTTTCTTTAAACTCCACCTCTAAAAAAGATAAAAGTGGGGTGTTCAATAAGCAATCTGAGTTTATGCTGAATTGATCCCTATGTTTGTGCCCAGCAGGATTCACACATTTTTTGAAAATCTAACTTTTTAATTGATCACCCACAACATGGCATGCTGGCAAAAGGTTTTCGTACTGGTTTCTACTAAGTAACTAAGCAGACCTGTTCTTCATCCTTTTAGAGTTAAAAAAACCTGCAATATTTTGTAATGGCTTAATCTGTGACAAGAAGTTGATACGTTTAATGATTTTATTCAACTTCCCATCATATCATTTTATAAATGATTTCCCAATCTCTGTCACACTGCTGCATCTGGTGGTACTGTGTGTCACACTGCTGGATCTGGTGGTACTGTGTGTCACACTGCTGCATCTGGTGGTACTGTGTGTCACACTGCTGCATCTGGTGGTACTGTGTGTCACACTGTTGTATCTGGTGGTATTCTATGTCACCTATGTTATAACAGCATAATCCAGACTGACTAATTCTTGTATTTGCATCCTTGTCACACAAACTAATGAATTAACTTCTGGTTAGTTGAACCGTAATTCAGTTCATTGTCTGTCACTCAATGGATGACTTACGTTTTTCACTCATGTTTAGAAATATAGCTCTCTGACTATTTGTTCTCAGGACGAGGCTCACTCATACAATATCTCTCTCACAACAAGCGAGACTTGAGCTCAAAGCAAGACTTGTCACCCCAGTAAATTGAACATGGTAGGAGGTGACATTACAATTGTGGTGAGAGTGCAAACAGAATTGACTGTCAATCCAAGAGCTGATGATAGGTGAAATTTCATCTTCGTATCTTCAGGAATGAAGCTGGCGATGATTCAAAATGGAAAATCAAATGCACAGAATTTTATTCATTTTCACTGTTTGGCTTTGTCTCTCTCAGTAAGTTGCCAAAAAACACAGTTAGAATGCATTCCAAAAAATGAGACCCAGTTTAGCAATCAACTCTGAGTGTATGTTGCCTATCAGACCAAGAAAAGTAAATAAAATGAAACTAAGATATAGGCATATGTGTAAGCATTTATCCACATCCCTATATGATGGGGCCTTTCACACAATTTTAATGGGAAATCCGAACACGTATACATGTTTGTAGATTGATATGTGTGGATGTAAATATATGTATATATGCAAACATCCATACACATAAATATGAATACATATACTTCTTCATTTCTCTCTCTCTCTCTCTTGCTTATATTTCTTCATTTCTCTCTCTCTCTCTCGCTTATATTTCTTCATTTCTCTCTCTCTCTCTCTCTTGCTTATATTTCTTCATTTCTCTCTCTCTCTCTCTCTTGCTTATATTTCTTCATTTCTCTCTCTCTCTCTCTCTTGCTTATATTTCTTCATTTCTCTCTCTCTCTCTCACTTATATTTCTTCATTTCTCTCTCTCTCTCTCACTTATATTTCTTCATTTCTCTCTCTCTCTCTCACTTATATTTCTTCATTTCTCTCTCTCTCTCTCTCTTGCTTATATTTCTTCATTTCTCTCTCTCTCTCTTGCTTATATTTCTCCATTTCTCTCTCTCTCTCTCTCTCTCTTGCTTATATTTCTCCATTTCTCTCTCTCTCTCGCTTATATTTCTCCATTTCTCTCTCTCTCTCGCTTATATTTCTCCATTTCTCTCTCTCTCTCGCTTATATTTCTCCATTTCTCTCTCTCTCTCGCTTATATTTATCCATTTCTCTCTCTCTCTCGCTTATATTTATCCATTTCTCTCTCTCTCTCTAATTCATTTCTTCTCTCTCCTCTTGCATACATTTCTTCGTTCTTCTCTTCCTTTTGCACATATTTCTTCATTTTTTTTTTTCAACTTTTGTAAATGACACAAAAATGAAATCTTTGATTTTTGGACTTTTTTAATCCTGGGTGAGTGCTACTGGACACCCCCTTTGGCATAGAACCTTACTCATTACACTTTGAAAACACCTTCTGAAAATATTTTGGAAAAATGCTTTTTCGGGGCAAAAAAGAAGCAATTTTGGGGTATGAGTATTGCTTTTCCAAATGAAATAGTAGCAGTAGTAATTGGTTATACACACACACACACACACATGTATGCATGCATGCATGCAATCACTTCCTTTCTATTCTCAGGCAAAATTGTGTCACAAAGTTGGCTATAGTTTTTATTTATTTTTTCTATTAGATGAAGTATTGTATATCAAGGCTTCTCAAAGTTTGGGACGGAACACCTCCTAGAGTGATAAGTTTTTTGTGGTCGCAGAAATATTTTAAAATCTTTAAAAAAAATTTTTCTCCTATCTCGCAACTGATCCAATCCCAATAATTGTCCATATCAAGCTTCAGTTGACAGCCCCCTCATCATAATACCAGCACATCGGATGCTATTTAATTTTTGCATAATTTTTTTTTATCTTTAATTAAATGTTCATATCATGTACCATTTATGGTAATCCGTGTACATTACTCCCTCATTAATTTTATTTCACTTCATTTTTAGAAACAGTCAACCAAAACTGTCAACAATGGTTTCTTCAGTCTTTAAGTTGGTCTGTCTGGCTATGTATGTATGACGTATGTAGGCTGCACCAATGAAGCTAAAGGACTAAAAATTCAAACATTTACTCCTTGTGTCTACAATTTATATTGTGAAGCCCCCATTGTTTTTTAGGGGGGTGATCAATTTGCAATGTGAGTTAATGTTAAATAAGTCACTTAGTTTGTGTCTGGCGGCATTCATGCTTGTTTTGTTTTTTTAAAATTCCGACATTTTTAGTGATCACTTCCAAACAAAAGTTGAGAAAAGTAACTTATTCGTTCATAACCCCCAGTTTTTGATTGGTCATCTCTCTCGTTTTGATAATGATCAGATTGGCATAGTTCTATCAAGTATCAGTGACCTTTCTGTTGTTACAATATTTCAATACATAATTCTTAATTATCTCATTTCATCAAGTATATATCTTTCAACTCATTTCTTTTCCCCAGATAGATAATGCGCATATGAATAAAAGTTCTCTGTTTTATATGCATGTTTTTCTCTTTCTGTGTGTGTGTGTGTGCGCGTGTGTCTCTCTCTCTCTGTTAAAATCCGGTCACTGAACAATTATCAATTGATATGACCTCCACCTCAAAAATTTCTCCCTCACCCATGTGCATTCTCTCTCTCTCTCCAAGCTCTACTTCTTCCCTCGATCCGCAGGGGGTCCATCAATGACAAAAGGATTCTGTTTTTCTTATTGTTCATCTCGTATAAAAGTAAATCAATTCAAATGCTTGATCGATTTGAGACCATTGGATGATTCTGCCTATCAAGTATATGAAAATAGCCACGCAATTAGAGATTTGATATTTCAGGGTTTTTCTTTTCCTTTTAAGATTCTGTGCTTTTGAGAAACTGTCAGCCCAAACTGTCAACATAAGTTTCTCGAGTTTTTAAGTGGGTCTGGCTGGCTGGCTATGGATGTATGTTGGCTTCTCCATTATCTGAGTCGGTCTCTTTGCACATGCAGGCAGCACTAATAGATAGAGAACTTTTTTTTTTCTTTTGTTGTTTTTTAAAAATTGCCCCAAAACAGGTTTTCAGGCTGGGTTTAATTTACAATGTAAATGTATGCTAAAATTATGCCTTAGTTGGAGTGCGGCAGTAATCACACTTGTTTTCATTTTTATTTTTATTTTCATTTTTCTAAAATTTGGACTTTTTTAATTGATCACTGCCAACGAAGGGAGAGAGAAGAAACTTATTCATTGATCAGCTGTTTCTCCAATTTTCAATTGATCAGCCCCAGCATGGCATGCGGCCTAAAAGACGTTGATCACATGACGGTTTCTATTGAATAACTAACCTGTTTTCAATCCATCTTTATTTAAAATTTAATGCAAATCAATAAGATTCTGCTGATCAAAATAACTGAGAAACTGCAGAGCAAATAGAATAGATTCAAAGAAAGAAGATTCATTTGTTGAACTTTTGTTGGTGAGCATGGGTTTTTGCATTCATGGTTGATCAATATATATATATATATATATATATGGAGAGAGAGAACAATGATAAAATATGCAACAAACGTGTGTGTATATGTATTAATGTATTAAGTAGATCTTAGTTCAGAAAAGTGCTCAATACCATTAGTAGAGCTGTTATATAATAAGTAGGGATTTTTTCGATAGTTTATTACAGATTGTTTCATTTGAAAATCAAGTGAAAAGGGATGTACCATCTGTAATAAAACCATTGAAAAAAGTCTTTACTCATTCGATATATCATAATAATATATAAATAATTGTGTCATCCACAGACAGCTATTTTGTTGAATTACGACTCTTCAGTGTGGCTACAGACTATCCGTTATCCCATCCAATGCCACTAGGTAGGATCGAAACCTTCGCTTCAGACCAAAAAGTTGGCATCTTCTCTCCACCCCACGCAGAACTGGATGGTCAGTAAGGTTGAATTTAAGCGATATATTCACTCACACATATATTCCCCATCCACCAGAGTGCTCTATTCCTACATTGGAAGAGCATTGCATAAACTTATTATGAATGAGTTACCTCACTTAAAGAGTGCTCAACCCTGAATAAGGGAGTATCAATTATATGATCTGACAGAATGATTATAAATTGCATTGTATTACATCGAAACTTATTTGAAATGGTCTCTTGTCATTACCTGCTTAATATATCACTCAATTTAGTTAACGTAAATAGAATAAACAATTGAAAAAAAATGGGGCTGCTGCAGGAATTGAACCAGTGGCCTCCGCTCCAACGTAGCAATGCTCATATCATTTAGCTAAGCACCGGTAATGCAATGTTTATTCTATTCATGTTGTCTAGGGCGATTTGATTTTTTTTTCTCTATCCATAACAATGGACTCATCCACTCAAAAGTAAGAATTTTATTGATAAAATATCTCCTTCTCACCATTTGAAACAATGGACTCTCCTTCCTAAACGAGTTTGTCATTTTTTAATAAAACCCAAGTTAAAATTGATAAGATAGACATTTACTGATGTTAAAAACAAATTAGAAGTAATGAAATATTTAGTCTCAAAGTAAAAGAGTGTGGAGAAATTGCCAGAGCTGTACTGTAACATGGTTTTGGAAGTTTTTACAAAATGCATTATGGCTCTCAGTATGCAAAGTTTCTTTTCTAAAAAACATCTCCAAGAAATTCAGATGAATTCATGAATTTTTTTTTCCTCTGAGAATAACTAGTATGATTCATCGGTGGCTAAATACTAGTTGTGATAAATATATCCCAGCCTTGTCAAAGGCTTCACCATAGACCTCATTTATTTTTGTAGAATAGCATCGATGATGATTTTTTTTCTTTATCTGAAGATAATCATTAATGGATCCATGGATAGTTAAGTAACTTGTGAAAGAACGAATGTATCTTGGGAGAATATAGTAAGATCCTTATCTTCAAGATTTTCTCTAGAGAAAATTCGCTCAAGAACTGACAATTCAGACCTACCTTTTTTTTCTTCTTTTTTTCTTTAAAAAAAAAAAAAATTTGAATCAGCTTTTTCAAGTCTGTTGTTGGAGATGAACCTTTCCCACGTAAGTTCTGGGTATGGATGTGAGTGATGGGCCCTACCCTACCATGCAGGCCCACGATGTGTTGAAGGTGGGGAGAAGAGATGGATACATACCTCTCCCAAGGGTATTAGTGCAAAGTGAATGCAGACTGTCTTAGCCGCAGCTGGTCCCATCCTTTGTGTTGTTTACTTTTCAACCACTTCACACTTCCTAACTTAGCATCTACTCCAGACGATTACACAATTTCAATCTCTATTTTACGACTTGTTTAGATTTTAAAGTTGATTAGGAAGTCCTCATTTTCAGTGAATGGAAATTCTTCCAATTTATCTAACGATAAAAACGGTTTTACTCCTTTCATAACACTCTAATTATGATGATAAAATTTTTACTTTATTGGTCTTGATTGATCACTTTGGAACCGAAGGATTATTTGTTCTTCTCTTTTAAATTTAATTAAATGGCTAAAAAGAAAGTTTTTAGGGCAGTCCTTGAAGTAGAAATTTTAATTAAACTCATTAAGTCCATGGTTTCTCTTTTTTTTTTTTTTAATTTTCTTTTTTTAAACTGCACTCAAGTTGAGAAAAAAAATGGATGTGATCTTAACATTCACCCTATTGTTATATTGATTAGAATTTGTAAGGCTTTATTTTTGAAATCTGTAAGGTGAATTGATTTTAAGTGGAGAAATAATTGATTTTTTTTCCCTTTTTGTTTTATTTTTGACAAATGATAAATTTGATGCCTTTTTCCTAAGGTTCTCCTGAAAACCTATTTGTGGGTATTGTCATGAGTGAACCTGCGTCCGGGTCACATTGTAGAGGTATGGATGTTACTTGAACCAAATCAACTGTTATATAGTGAAAAGAAACATTTGTACTGTACAAGAGAAAATACCATGACACGTACATGTTTACCTAAACCCCTATGTTATTTTTATACTTGTCTAAATACCATTGTTAATGAAATGTAAATACTTTGAAGTATTGCTCTGTATTGTGATGTACAGTATTGTACAATACCTATGAAAATATACCAATGATCTTGACCAATACGATACACACACACAAAAAAGGCTGCATGAAACATGATCTTATACTCGTTACTGGTGTCTTGTATGCTTTTAATTATACAGTAGATTACAGAAGTGAAATCTCTTGTTTATTGGGAGAGACATAAATATCTGAACCTTTTTTCCCTTTCAACAAAAACATGAAAAGTATTCCATGATTTGCCACAGGAAAATCCTAGAAGACGCTGCTCCCAGTTTTACTGTGAACCCAGTCAAGACCAGACTGAGTGAATAGGCGAGGTCGAAATAGTGTTATACCCCCTCTAAAAAAAACAAAGATACGCTTGCAAAGTGACAGGTCTGAGAGAAAATGGCCTTGCCATATGTAGTTCTAAACTTTTCAACCGTTTACCGCCTCGTATCAAAAACATAATCGTGTCAAATGAGACTCCTCCAAACAAAATCTTGACAAGTTCTTGAACTCTTTTCTCGACGGACCTGCAGTTCCAGGTTTTGCGGTCAGGAAACAAAGTGTCTAGAACAGCTCACTGCACACTTTTTTTCTTTTAATCAGGTGTAGGTGTGAATAAGATGCCCCTTTTAAAATCTTTTAACGGAACAAAATAAACAATAATACAGTGTACTTTCTTTCTTTTTTAAGTATTAATTGAGCTATTATTAGGACATCTGACCTATCCGTGATTAGACGGTCGTTGATGTATGACTGTCTATAATTTTTTAAACCCCTGCCCCCCAAAAAGCAATACATGAAGGTAACAGGTCTGGTCAGTCACTTGATTGAAATCATCATGTAACTTACGTTTTTTAGCAGCTTGCACTATTAGGGGTGATCAATGGATGAATTATTTCTCACTACTTTTGTTGGGCAGTGATCACTGAATAAGCTCAAATTTATTTTTAAAAAAAGTGTGGAAGCTGCTAGATACAAACTAAGGGACCAATTTAGCATAAACTCACATTGTGAAATGAACTCCCCTCTAAAACCCTATTTTGGGAGAGAATTTTCAGAAAACAAAGAGATACATCTTTTTTGTAGACACATAGGTTCAAATGTTAAAATTTCCAGCTCTCTGGCTCTATTGGTGTGGTTTGTACGTATGACATGCTCATAAATAGCCAGATAGGCTCATCTGAAAACTGAAGAAACCTATGTTGATAGTTTCTTGTGAAAGGGACAAAGTTATTCACTGCTATTACTTATGTATAGTAGGAACAAATCTTTCTCTAGCTTTATGAATTTTGACATAAGAGCAGCTTTGCTGGAAATCATATTCTTGTTTTTATTTACTCGGAAAATAAAAGGTTAGACAGATGATTTGAGATTGTCGATATAAAAATGAATGCAACAACTCAGGATATGAACTATCTTTCCTGATATTTCAAGATCAATATTTTCAATGAAGCAAACAATGCAAAAGAGAAAAAAAATGTTGAAATTCGGTGTTGAAAGGAAGTTCAGCCAGTGGTTGCCTCTGTCTCTTTCTGTTCTCGATTTGTAACAGGGCAGCTGCAAAATGACGGGTTGGTTATCTGAGAAGGAACCGACTCCTCTACAGGTTAGAATTCCGCTACTTGGTACTTCCGATTCTTTCATTATAGATAAAAGAAACGGGGATGAAAGAGGGATTTATGTTTATTGTCGAGGAATGAACTACTTGGAAGGTTCTCAACGAACAATCTGATATTGTTTTATTGTTCGTCTTATTTTCCTCCGAGTTGGAGTTGCCGTGTCTTTGCAGATATGAGAGAAGGATTGGCTCACCATACCCAGCCTCTGTTTCATTGCATGAAGGAATGTTCTGTAATAACATGATCCTGGAAATTCAACTGTGTTTATTTAATCAAATCTTGGTCAATGCAAACTATGTTCTAGTCTACCAAGCAACAAGAGCCTATTTCACACTCAGTGCTTCTCTTGGGCTTTTCTTGCCTTTTGTTCAAGTTGATCCTCGAAGATGGAATGACTTTTTGTTTTTGTTTGACTCTTTGTTTCATTTGTCTATAATGACCAGTTACAGTGAGAAAGTAACGTTCAGCTTTTTAGAATAGGGTTGGTCCAAGAATTTGAGTAAATGGGTCAGACCAAGAACTTTATTTGTGTGTATATATGTATATATATAGATATATAATATCAAAGTTAACGCTCCCTTATTCAGGGTTGAGCACTCTTTAAGTAAGATAACTCGCTCATTATAAGCTTAGGTAATGCCCTTCCAACTCTGGAATAGAGCACTCTGGTGGATGGGTAATTGTGCATAAGTAAATATATGGCTTAACTTCAGTCTTACTGACCGTCCAATTCTGTATAGGGCAGAGGTAAAATGCCAGCCTCTGGGTCTGAAGCAAAGGTTTCAATCCTGCCCCGTGGTAATGGATGGGATAATGGATAGTCTATAGCCACACTTGAGAGTTGCAATACAACAATACAGCTGTCTGTGGATGACACAATTATTCAATCATTATATATATGTATATATATATATTGTCATCCACAGGCGGCTGTTTAGTTTTATTGCAACTCGTCAGTGTGGCTATAGACAATCCATTATCCCATCCATTACCACGGGGCAGGATTGAAACCTTTGCTTAAGACCTTGAGGCTGGTATCCTCTATCTGCTCCACAGAACTGGACGGTCAGTAAAATTGAATTTAAGCGATATATTTATTCACATGTATATTCCTCTTCCACCAGAGTGCTCTATTCCTATGTTGGAAGAGCATTGCATATATATGGTTCATAATATTTATGCAGTCATTATATTATCTTAAACTATTCAAAATGACCAACCATTGTTACATGGTGAATGAATCACTGGGCCTAAACAGCATGAATAGAATAAACAATTGAAAAAAAAAATGGGGCTGTTGTAGGAACCAAATCTGCAACCAAAATAGTGATTGAGTAATCATTGAGCTAAACGACCTGATGGAAAGGCAAAGGCCCAAATAACCTTCTTTATCTCCACTCTTCTCATCTTGTTCATTCACTGCCCATGTCTACACTTGTTGTTTCTCAACACTGACAATTATATTATTTAGAAATGGATACATAATCTGTCAGAATATTTAGGAATTTGTTATACTATTTAGAATAACTTCCTGTTGTTACATGGGGAATGAGTCACTTAGGTTAGACGGCGTAAATAGAACATATATATATCCGAGGCTCCTGTCTTTCCTCTAATATACTATGCAGTCTTGTGATCTCTCTCCATGTGGAATTCAACGTGATTTTTTTCTGCTTGAAAAAGGGTCTACAATCAATGCATGCTCCTGATAGTCCCCTATGGAGCCGAAACTTGGAACCTAACCAAAAGCTTAACCCCTAAACTGAGAACCATGCAACTTTACAAATATATACAATACGATAAAATGAATAGAATATAGTATACAGATAACCAAAACTATTGTTAAAATGTCTGCTTTATTCTTCTGTGCTTATTGTGTCTTTCTGTCTTCCGCCCCTACTGCTGTGAGAAATGCGTGCTTTTCTTTCATCATTAGGCTAAATACTTATTGATGTACCTACGTGTGTGTTTTTGTGTGTAAACTCGAGGAAAGAACAAAAAAAATTTTTTTTTTTTTTTTTTTGTATTTCCTCTTGCTGCATTCTGAATGAATAACAGAAAAAGCGATTGTTTGCTTTATTGATAAAATGTTTGGCAAGAAACCCGCGTCTGTCTGGTTACTTTTCGGAGCTTTTATCAACTGATTATCAAGGACTGAAGTAGCAACCCCCCCACCCACCAAAAAGAAATAACTAACGAAACCTGCTCAATTGAATAAAGAAATTTCAATTGTAAGATCATCTCCGGCTTTCCTAATGGTCTTTTTAATAAAATACTGTTAGAGAAATTTTAATCCATGTTTGTACTGATCGTGTGTGTGTGTATGTGTATACACGTTTTCTTATTCTTTTGAAACCTAATTTTTTTTTTGTTTTTTTCACTTACATTGATCAGTTTTTGAGAGATTACATATGTATGGAGCGGCACTTCTGCCTAGGATCAGAGAGTCTATATGCTCTGCTAAGGATCAAAGTATTTCATCCTGGCTTTCATCTTAGGATCAAAGTGTAGTATCTGCTTATAAAACACTCTTTGGTAGCCTTGCGCCGATGCAATGCAGTGGCCGATGGTGGCCTACTGAGGCTCGGTATTGCTAGGTGCAAAAAGCCTATGATTTGTCCTGTAGTCTCAAAAAAATAACTCTACTCAGTCTCGGGTGATCAATGAGCCCCTGAGCAGAACCTTCATGTTGCACTAAAAGCCAAGGCTTGGGTTTGCCCTTTTTGGAGCTTTTATCAACTGATTATCAAGGACTGAAGTAGTATCCCCCCCAAAAAAATATCTTACAAAACATGCTCAATTGAATAATAAATTGGATTGACGCCTTCACAACAATTGGTATGGGAACTGGAACAATTTTTTTAGCTTTCCCGTGTAAGGAGCCCAACGTTAAATCAACCTTGTATCTCATCTTGCTCTTGTGGGGGAGCATATAAATAAGAATTAAATTTTTTTAGCTTTCCCGTGCACAGAGCCCATCATTAAACCAACCTTGTGTCACATCTTGCTCCCGTGGGGAAGTGTGTATTAACAAGGATCAGAGTGTAGTATCTGCACACTCTATGAATGAAGAAACGAACAGAAACAGTCACACCGTTCATCTTCTAGATAGATGTTAATGTACAAAAATCGATGAGTGATTTATTCAAATCAGAAACTTGAGGTTTTGGTCTTTTGCCATTTGATCTTCATCGATTGTTGTGGTTCACAAGCACTGACACATTCTGTTGGCTTTGGACAACAAATAAAAATCTCTACTTTAACATACACAATCACACTCTGGCAATCATATACAATCACATGGTCATACAATCAGAAACTTGCAATCATATACAATCACACGAACACACTCAAATCAATTGACTTTCTTTCTATTTGGTCTTTCTTCCAGGCATTTCCACACCATTTTATGTTAAGTTCCGAAATTCAACATGTCAGCCTACTTGAAATTCTAGTCTTAAAGTGCTAATTAGGCAATTTTCGCTCGAGTAATGCTGCTGTTAACTAATACTAAATTCTTCATCTTTGCTTGAAAACTTGATTATTTTTGTTTCTGGTCAATTCTATTGTATCATTGTAACTTTTTTGGTACTATGGATTAAGTTATAACTGTTTGAAGGATAGAAATACGTTCTCAGATTCTCCTTATAAGCCTTCAAGAAAAGTGCTGACTTTTATTTATAAATGAAGACTCTTTCTCTAAACTTTCAGATTATGTCCAGTTACTGATATGATCCAGTAAGATGAACTGCCTTTGTTTTAAACGTAGGGGAGTTTCACTTGAATGTATCCGATTTCTTGTCTACTTGAGCTTGCTGGTGCCAGTGAGGGCATCTAGATGTAAAGCCTTTTCTTTCAAGATTCAAAACATTACTTGACGACCCTGAAACACATTGGACCACCCTTTGAGAGAAAATTAGTGCAATCTTAAGTGATCAGAATGAAAACTGGATTTTTTATGCATTTTCACATGAATAAAATGTAGACGGCACTATAATTAGCTTTTAATAGTTATCTCCTGTGATAAATCAGTCATTACAATTCAGATAGAAGTCAGCAGAAATGCAGACCCCACACTATTATTATTCAGTTGCAAATCACCTAAACTTTATTGCATTCTTCAAGTTAGCATATTTCAGTGGTACCTTATTCAATACTTTTGGTTAAAAAGGAGAAATTTATCCAATTGTCTTATATGGCAATTAAAATTTCTGTAAATTTCAGAAATAAACTAGATCGTAAATTTTACCCAAAATTTATTTAAAGCATAAACAAATATGAATATCTGCAATTTAAAATATTTTCCCCCCTTAATTTCCATCCAGCGTTTTGCAATAAGACTTTGGAAAAAAATTGTTGCTGAATGTCTTATAAATGCTGAAAATGATGTTCTGAAATGTTTTTTGTACCTTAAAGACCTAATTTTGAACTTTCATGTATACAATTATGTACAAAGTTGCTTTCTATTATCTTTCTCATTCCATGCTTTGTAGAAATATGATTGAAAGAGATGGAAGATGTCTGGTTCTATCACTTTGAAGCATCAAAATAATTTTGAATCTACTCGTCCAATTGAAGAAAAAAGTCTTTGTTTTGATAAATATATTTTGTATTCATGGTTTTCTAGAATAATGGATTTCAGTAAAATATGAATTCAATAATTGATATAGCCAGTACTTAATGCTGAAAGCTATTGGTCCATAGCTTAGCACATACTCTTGGTTAACAGAAAACCTTACAAAAGAACAGAATAAACCTTGTAATGCTTTCATGTTTTGCCTGATGTATTCTTCTCCAAAAGCTGCATATATTTTGACACACAATTCCCACATTTCATATTAAAATGGTGCTTCTGGGAATAAGTTCTTGAGGCCTGAACAATAGTTGGGACTTATTCTGATCTTTTTTTCTTTTTTCTTCAAAGTTCCTGATAATTTTTTCACTATCTTAACTGACTGGCTGTTTGTCTATCAGTCTAGGGTACTGAAGATCGACTGAAACAGCTGTGTTGCTTGACAACCGAAAAAAAAGTTTTTCTTTTTTTTTTCTAAAGAGAAAAGACCATTTCATCTCTGAGTGTGATACATTAAGTTTTTTGAACTCACATTCTGGTCCCCAAGACAAAACCCCAGGAGCTAGGCTTAAGAAACAAAACGAGAAAGTCATTAAGTTCTCAGAACAGCAAATAAACTAAGAATTATAATCAGTATAATATATATATATATATATATATATATATATATGTGTGTGTGTGTTTACATGGCGTCTTCATCTCCATTTCCTATGTCTATCTGTAATCATTTTATGTGTATGTCCAAATCAGTAGATGTCGCTTTTGTTGCTCCTTGGATAATTCAAGCCGGTAACAAGTCGTAGAACCTAGTATCTTTTACGGCTCAAACTTTTAATTACTTTTCAACTTGTATCCCTCGTGGGATGGGGTGAAATGTTTTTTTGCTTTTTATTAGGTTTTTTTTTTTTTTTTATTACGACAGCTGAACAGAATCTACCCGGTTAGAGATTGGATCTGTTGGTGAAATGATTATCTAATTTGGGTTTATTTTTGGTATCAAGTGTTGTCGGAGTCAAGTGTTGTTGAGTACTTCTCATCATGGTCGGGGAGGAGGTTCAAGTCCTTTTTGTGGTTTTATTAGTTATTTACTTTGCTATTGTTGATAATTGATTGTAGAATAAGAATGTTGGGGGTATGATAGGTGTACTACAACAGGTATACTCGGGGTAGGGTAAGGAGCTACCCCAATTGATAAAGACATGGAGTAGAGATAAACACAGCTCGGAAGCACATAGAAATATCACTCTAACAATAGATATGAATTTCTATTTTGGGATATGTGTCCATATAGGTATATGTGTATCCTTACACTTGAACATGCTTTAGGTGATATTCAGAGGATTTTTGCTTGAGAGAATTAATCCATATGTATAATAATTTGTGCATTTATTGTCTGTCACACTTGTATCATCAGTGACATATGGTGACATAATTTAGTAGGAATAGAATTTAATGTTACTTTGAATTTGATAAATCTTATCTTTAGTCAATTTTATCTTTTAGATTAGTTTGATATTCAGGAAATATTGAACATAAACAAAAAACTTAAAAAAGTCTTTCTCGTGATGTTCGATACTTCATGTAAAATGCAATTACAAAATTATGTAATTATTGTCGTCTTTTTTTTTTTATCGCAAAGAGTAAACTAATAAGTAATAAACACCACTGAATTTTGCTATTTTAGACCGAAAATTTTTTTTTTAACTAATTTTGGCACTAAATATATAATGTTGTGCATTGAAGATCAGAAAGAAAAGATTGGCTGTTGTCAGGAATTAATGACAGTATAGGACTATTATCTTATATTGATGCTTTGTAGTTTATTAAGAGTGTCTCACTTTAATCAATTTTGACATGTTCTGGTGAAATGATTGCAATTGTTAAAAATGTTTTAAAGATTCTTGTTGGAAGTTCATTGTAGATGATTTCCTCTGGAAATGCATTGAAAACTGCTGTAATGGTCTTTGAAAATCAAATCCATAAAAGATTTGGGATAAAAAAGCATCAGAAACAGTTCTTCCTACACACACACACACACACACACACATATATATATATATATATTCTTCTCACTGCTCTTTCTTATCTAAGACAAGCCTGATACTCACAGATAAAAATACCGTCTGACCCCTCCTCTCACCGATCTTTCTTATTTCAGACCGAACTTTACTCACTGACACAGAGACAAACCTTTCCACAACACAGAAATATCCCCATTTCTTTCCTCAGTCTCAAATATGTGAACAGCATACAATTTTCTCTGCACTGCTGCAAATTTCTCTGAAAAAGATGATCGGCAGTCATCGAAATGCATTGAAACATGAGGTTGGGTCACCTCACATCCTCATAACAAACATGTATGTTTAATATAAAATTCGAAAAAACAAAAACAAATTAATTTTTTTTTTGTATATCTTGATGGTTTTAAAGTGTCAAGTTCTGTTTTTTTAAAATAATTTATTATTATTGCTCTACCTATATTTGGCATGGGTATTGAGCACTCGAAATAAAACTTCATATAGGTATATACTTGTATATATACTGCTTTTCGATTTTAAAAGTATTGAACTTATATATAATGTAAATTTTGGCTGCACATTTCCTTTAATACATGATTTATCAAAAACTGACAACCAAAGAGTATGTTTGTAATGTTCTAGTAATCTTTCCTTGTTCTCATGTGAGTGAATATATGTTGGTTTTCAAAGAATATAAATATTGTCCAAAAGATAAAGTGCTTTCGGCAACATCATCTGCCATTTTATGAATAATTTTGTGTGTGTGAACAACTTTTCAATGTGCAAACAGATACTACATTCTGATTCAAAGTTGAGGGC
>OY735226.1:17831024-17843524 GCA_963457665.1 Thysanoteuthis rhombus
GGTTTAGGCATAATAAAATGGCAATCTATAAAATGAATGACATTCTTGTTGGGTAAATGACATCCGTATCTTGAAAGTAATTCATAACTAGCTTATCAGTGATCATTGTCAGTCTACACTATGAGCAATATCAGTGCCTACAGCAATAACATGTAAAATACTTCTTTTATTTATAAATGAATACGAAAAGCCACAACAGAAATTTTGAATGCTCTAAGTATTGTTTTGACTTTTGGATTGTCTAGCCATAATCGTATCATTCTGATCATACGGGAGTATAACTCTGGCTGGATTTGGTTGCAAAATGATAGTTTCTCATAGATATCTTTGTTATTGGCTACCTTTCAAAGTAAGTCATTTTTCTTTTACTGTTTGATTATTGAATCAAATTTTACTGAAATAGCTGAATTCATTAAAAATTAGAGTTAGATGATTCTTATGTAAGCTACAAAAAAGTAAGTTGAGCCCTTACAGTAGCCACAGCTTCAGCCATACCTGCTCATATCACATTTCTATTTACTTGTCCCATTTGATACATAAAATAGATATAGGTAACAAGCACCTGAAGTGGTGTTATTCATTTTACCCTGCTTACATAAGTTATAAATCATAAAAAATGAATTGTTGTGAAATACTGAACCATCAAGACTATACGTACTATTTTTTAGATGTTGACTCTTTGAATCATGACCTATGAACACAAGACTGACTCTAAGTAAACTAATCCAAATAAAACTAAATAAAAGAGCAAAACTCATATTCATTGTAAGTCATTGTTGAGCAGAACCATTTTTAAGTACCAAACCTAACTGGATGGATATTGAAGAGTTGTTGATTATTACCAAGTCAACCAATTCTAATATAATAAAATGAATATCAACATCAAAAATATTCCAATATCTGTTGCTCTTTTACAATAGTTAAGTAATATAGGAATGATGTTTTTTTAAACACTAAAGTAACATTCATGCCAATATGTACATGCAGACAAATTCAATGGAGTTTTTATTCATGTACATATTGTAGAGTTCATTTAATATAAAATGCTAGGAAATTATAATATCAACAATACCTCTATCCACATATAAACTTGGCTTAACCCAGGTACTCCTCTGCCAATGCTCATTGCTCAAATTTGGCTTTTATATTAAATGATAACATTGTTGACTATTGCATAATTCTGAAGAGTAAGGAGATGAGAAAAAGAATGAGGTGTTTATACTTTCTGTTCAGCAAAATAAACTACCAGTTATTCAGTTTAAGAAAAGGACTCACACAGCTTGTTTTCTATTATATTTCCATGATCAACTTTATGATTCATTGTTTTGCCAATGGAAACAAAAAAGGCAAGGAAACAAAAAAAGAAAGAAGAAGAAAGAACAAATATTAATAAGGATAGATTTTCTGAAATCAACAAAGATTATTGAGAGGAAAATTACAAAAATGAATATTCTTATCCTGCCAAAATAAGTTGTGCCTTGAAATATGTTCAATCTTAGGAAAGTAGTTTTCTTAAGGCTTCATATGACTGATATTGTAGACCCCTACAACTGAGAAATTGAGTGCCATAGAAGAGGCTTAATTTCATTGGAGAAGGGCAAACAACTTATCTTGCATTGGTAGTGTGAATTAAGAATAGATAACGCCATTCTTCAGTTGCAAATACAATCCCAGGTGGATATGCTTGAGTCTGTTAAACCATAATTATTGATTTCCTTTTTTAAAACTGACATGTTGATAGCAGTAAGAGTAGACAGTATTTTGACTTTATACTTCCCAAGCAGTATGCACTTAACTGTTGAAAATTTCCCCTTGTGATTGAATTCTCATTAGCACCCTTATGAAAGCTGGAGATGCAAAAATAATCTCTATTGATGTTTAGGTAGAAGAAAAAGGAGAAAAATCTCTATAGAATATCTGATTTTATAAATCACATTTGTTATATTATTATTTGTATTTGTTGAGTTTTATTATTATTACCTTTTCAAGACTGGTTCAATGTTCATTGTCTTTTGTTGACTTTTTTAACCACTGTGTCTTTAGATGAATTCTTTTGCTTTATATCTCTTATGGAATATTTTCCTAAATCTATATTATTGCCTTCAACTTTGAAAGGAGTCATATGATAACCATAATATCGCAGGTTTTGTTTAGATAATTGAGTTCCTTCTATGCATTGTTGATGTTGTAAGCACAATGTTTCAGCCAATCCATTCTACTGTCTTCTTCAGTTATACAATCCAAAAAGAAAGAAGAAAGACTATTTTTTCCCTGAACAAACAAAAAAAAAACCGAGATCTTTCTTTTTCCTCATAGGTTGCACACCAGAAGATGGTTGCAGAATAGATCAGCCAAAATGTTGCACTTATAACATCAGCAGCAAAAAGGAGGAGTTTAATTGTCTGAACAAAATTTGGATATCATCATCATCATCATCAATCTTTGATTTTATGACATTATTATAATTGTTCAATTCCAAAGCACTGGATTCTAAACCACAAGATCTCGATTCATTTCCTGGCATTACCTAACTATCATATTGGTCAGTCTTTTTACTAAAGCTTCTATTTGTCATGGAATGGTAACTGGACCAAAGATGTTTTTGTTTTGGGGTATAAATTTTTCCTATTAAATTTTTATCTTCACAAAGACAATATATGCCAATGAACCCTATCAATCCTGAGATAGCAGCTTGGAACTTTAGACTGCCAGTTGACTGCTTTTCTTCAAAACTCTATTGTAGAGCATATCTTTGCATAAAATGAGGATCTGAAGACATACTTTTTTATATTCAATTTGCAACGTTATATCTCTCTATGGGATCAATTACGTTCAACAGCTGGAAATGGACAGATTCAATCAGATTTTGAAATAATCTAAGACACAACTTGATGACAACCAACTTTAGGCTGGTCATTGAAGGTGCATCACTTGCATAGGGAGATTAGAAATTATTTCTTCTCTATTCTTTACAGTTACGAAAGAATATGTTAAAAATTATAAGAACATATTCTTTCAGTATGAAGTTTCAATTCTTGCATTCTTATGATCTTTCAGAGAATCACCAGCAGGGGTATATATCCCCTGACACATGCACACATACTTCACAATTCCATATATGTTTATATATATATATATATATATATATATATATATATATATATATATATATATATATATATATATATATATATATATATATACACGTATATATACATAAGTTAGAGTATCATTTTTAAAAAAAAACACTTGTTTTTGCTGAACTTGGTTTGTGAAGTCTGTCAATCTAATGTTAATATTTTAAGAAAACTACCCCAACATAAGTGGCAATCATTCTTTGTGGAGCTACCACACAAAATAAATGAAGCAATCAATATTTCTGCTGCCCTCTTGTGAAACTTATATTTTTCATTCAATAAAAAGCCCAGTGGTTAATCCAGTACTTCTTTTCATCTTTTTCTTTGGGTTACAATCAGGTGAATTGTTATTCAAACTTTCTTCATTGTCAAATACATATATTCAAAAATATTTTTTAACTCTTTTTAGCTTTCTACTTTTATTTTGAATTTATTTTTTTCATTATACTCAACTTTTTATTTCTTTTTCAGTTTTGTATAGATAAAGATATCAAGAATACATCAGGTATTCTTAATTTACTTGTCTATATTAGGTTATGGACTAATTTAACTCCACATCTCTCTCTCTCTCTTTCTCTCTCTCCCACTATATATATACACATATGTATATTAGGTAGGCTAAAAAGATTGTTTTTTTTTCTTGTTGTTAGATGGCATTAGGAGCACTCATTTCATTCACAAAGATGATTTTTTATTGTATTGTGACATCTGTCATATCAGTGTACATTTTGAAATAAAAATTGCCAATGTTGGCATACTTTATTTACTGACTTGATTATTGAAAATGGAAGAAAATATGCAACATTTTTGACACATCATGCTTTTTGAGTTGAGGAAAGGTGAAAATGCAATTGAAATGCAGCTTAAGATTTCTGTAGTTTTTAGATAATGCACTGAGGATGATCAAACAAATCAAAAGATTTCTCAGTAATCACTATGGTAGGATGGATCAGTTGAGGTTGATAGCAATCAAATTAAAACATCACTTGAGAATAATCAATGTTAAACAATGTGGGAGTCAACATACTCAAAATATCTAAATCAAGCATGAAAAATCATTTGCATCTGCTTGGTTATGTTAATTGCTTCAATGTGTGACTTCCATATAAGTGAAAACAAGCTACTTGCCCCTACCTGAATTTTCTGATTTTGAAACCAATTGATGGGTGATGAAAAGTTGATATTCTTGATGTGGAATGCAAGAGATTGTGAGGAAAGCAAAATGAACCAACACTAACCATATGAAAGGCAGGTCTTTAACTAAAGAAGGTAATATATAATGGATTGGTAGGGAGCCCTCTATTATGAGTTCCCCCTGGAGAATCAATTTTACAAGTACTCCTCCAAATTAGACCAATTGAAAGCAGCAATCGATGAAAAGTGTTGTGACAGTCTTCCATTGTGACAAATTGGAATACAGGAGGATGTTTCCTCTTTTTGCAACCTGATAAAGTTTATCATTACTGATTTTCAGAAAGATGTAAACAACCACTTGTAAAACACTTGCATTGTTTTGAAATTTAATGAATATTTACAGGGTTATCAGGATATAATCCCCCCAAATATTGGTCATCTGTGTGGGAAAACAGAATATTTGTGAATAATGTATAATCCAGATTGTAATAGAAAATTAGATTGCATTGCAGCATCTGCAATCTCATGATAGAATGAAACAGATATTCCCCTGAAAATGTAGATTGCTCTCTTTCTATTTTCATGCATCACATTGATAATATACTTAAACCTTGTAAAATACATGTTAATTTTGAGAGGGAAATTTCATTGATTGTACGTTTGCGTTAACTGTAAAAGAATATACAAATATATGTATATATACATTATAATAATATCTCAGATTGGAGACTGACTATTTTCAGGTGTTAATCAGAGGGATGACTACCATATGAAAGGCAAATTATATATTCATATGCAACAACATTTGTACTTGGGAAGTCTCTACTGTCTCTTAAATAGATAATTTCATTAAAAAGAATTTTTTTAACAATGACACAAAACTTTGACAGGCTATAATATTTTAAATGCTCAACAGATGGACCTTGGTGTCAGCTTGCAAGGTCAATCTTGGTCAGTTCTGTACAACTCAGATATTTCCACTTTTCTTGTGACTTTGCACAATTTTGGCAACAGCGTTCTTGCTCAACTTCAATCTTGTAGCTATTTTTTGTAGCCATTGTTCTATTTGTGGAAATGAATAACATATTCGATCATATTGAAAGAGAATTCTTTCCCATATAGACCTACTATTGAAGTAAACATCAATACACTGAAAACCATGACTTCCTTTAAACTATTTTTAAGATTACATACTCTTTTCTAATTTCAATATATGTATATCCCCTATTAAGAAAAAATAATCAATAATGGTTTACTAACTATATAGAATGTAATAAACTTTTTCGTAGGTGTGTACTCATTTTTGGATGGCAATATAATCATATTTCAATGCTGTAGAGTTTGGTCATAAATAATACCTGATAGTATCCATTTTGATTATGCAATGTTTCATTAGAGATTATAAAATTCTGCTATGTTTGGTTCAGAAGAAAAATAAGTTTCTATAAAAAAAAATCAGTTTGCTTGTACTCATTTTTTGAACTACCACCTCTTTCAGAGTATATCTTAACAGTGCCCCCTAAGAAGTTAGTCAAAAATGATACATTGAAAATCAAAGAAATCTTTTTTTAAAAATTTAAGCAAATGTACAAAAGCATCTAAACGTACTAGATTAATAGATATAAAACTAAGTAATGTGATGAATCTAATTTCTTCTGTTTTCTAATGCCTCTCTGCAGCCCCATGCCTTCCAGCATCCGTTTGAATCTTCCGGTCTCCCCATGGAGATGGTAGAGCCCATTTTGGGAATCACAGGTCTAATCTATTTAGAATGTCATTCTCTGGAATGTCATACAGGTTGAAATGTAACATTTTATGTAAACAAGTGAAAGTACAAGTATAAAGTTGTTCTCTGAGAGTATCAAAAAACCTTGTGTATGCATTAGACAAATTTTTCATAAGATAAATTTTGGAAGTCTAATTTGAATTATTTGAAATGTAATCAACCAGACTCAATTTATGAATCTGTGAAAGAATTATCTGATCAGTATTTTTATGGATCATTATACTTAGTTAGCTTTTCATCTGATTATGCCAAACAAAAGGCAAGAGAAATAACTTATTCATTTGCTTTCATATAAGATTGCTTAAATTTAGATTGAGTGTGTGAAATCTAAATTTAAGCATATCATTATTAGGATTTTTACCTCTTCAAAGTTTGAAGATGGCTTTTTTGTACATATTTGTGTGCTGTTTAGGTAAATAAAGAATTAAGTTAGACACTTTCTTTGCAATTATTGAATATTTTGAGATTGCTTCCAATAGTTTTTATAAGTCACTCTATGTCTGTATGTATATATAAAATGTGAATATTTTAGAAAACATGTCAAAAAGAATTACGTTCCATCTGACCTCATCTTTGTTATTGATCTATTCACAAAGTTCTAATTTTAAAGGATGACTTGATAAATAATTTCTGAGTTAATGAAAATCTGCCTTGAACTTGTTGGTGGAAAAATATGTTAAATGGATTTGTAGGCTTTTGCTGCAGAAAATCAATCAAAAATTCAATATTTGTGAGAATCATGCTGAGAAACACATGAATTTCTTCTGTGCATTAATACATACAGTTATATTATTACAGGTGCTCATAATAGGTTTATGTTTGAGTATATACAAATTTAAAAAAAATGTAAATCAATTCAAAAGTCTCTTCATTATTAAAAACAAGTATCAATAAGTTTTGGTTTCATTTTGCACTTTTTGAAGGGAAAAAAATTTACCAAAATGTATAGATATAAATAGAGTAAGAGCAAAATAGTAGATATCATGAAAAACCGTAAGAAGAAAATTTGTCACATAATGGATGTTGATGTTCCAGCTGACCTCTGGTGGAACTGAACGAAAGAGAAAGGCCAGAAAGATATGTAGACTTTGCTAGAGAAATAAAAAAAATTGCGGAATATGAAGGTGACAGGCAAGTACTAGCAACATTGGCAGTCATCCTGGGTGACAAGTGCTATGGGGCATGTCGTGTGTCTGAGACAGGACTTCCCAAATCATTATCATCATCAGTTGGACACAGACCTTCAACAGGATTAGCCAAACCTCTCTATCATGGGCATCGTGGAGCTAATATTTTTTTAACCTGTCCAGGTTGTCTTACCATTTCTGGGCTTGATTTTGTGTTTGATGGAGGTCCCTGTTATGAGTTGTGATGTCCATTGGTTGTTTGCCATGCTTGCAACATGACCAGCCCATTGCCATTTGAGTTTTCCAATGGATTCTATGATGTCTCGGACTCCTGTTTTTTCTCTTATAACTCTATTGTTCTGTGATCTCTCCATATTGATGTTGAGCATGATTCTCTCATGTGCATATTACATGGTTTTTAGTTCGGGGGTCAGTCTCTTGGTTAGGTTCCATGTTTCATCTCGGTAGATGACAATCGGGTGAATGCACTGGTTGTATATCTTTCTTTTGAGAACAGATGGAATTTCCTTGTTCTTAAAGGTTGAGTTTGCTTAACAGGAGGCTTGCTATCATAGAGTGATCCTTTTCTTGGTTTCTTCTTCTTTTGAGGATTCCATAGAGATTTGCTGTCTTAGATAGATGTAGTGGTCTACTTTCTCCATCTTTGCGTTCTGGATTTTGATCGTTGTGTGTTTATTTCCAACACGTTTGTTGTAAATGGGTTTCTCTTAGCTGAAATTCATGTGAAGGTCAACTTTCTTGCTTTCTTCGTTCAGTTTGTCTAGAATTAGTTGAAGCTCTTGAAAGTTTTCTGAAAGAAGGACAATGTTTTTTGCAACTCTGAAAGTGTTCCGAGTTTTGATGTAGCCTGATAAGGGAGCTACTGTGACGGTATGTGTGTTTCAATACTCCAACATATAATCAACACCTTGTAGACTTAAAGCATCAATGGCCTTGGGAATTTCCACTGAGTCAAAGGCCTTCTTGTAGTCAATAAAAACGGGAAAATGAATAAATTAAACAGGATAGACACAGTCAAAATCAGGAAATTCATTTATGTGAAGTAAGGGTTTTTTAGGAATATGTGATGATACCATACTTTGAATGGTGCCAAAGTTCAGCTTTCCCAAGGCTCTTGAGACCCTAGGTCTGGCCCTGGTGAAAGTAGTTCTCATCATTATTTGCACAATGAAAGAATCTTGAAGAGTCATGTAAAGAGAATGGAAGCCATTGACAGTATTATACAAAAACAGCTAAAAGACAAAGGTGAGTGCTGGAGTAATGAGGATACTTGCCGTCCCTTGATCTCCACTGGAAGCCTCCTATTACTAATGGTGTGGAAATTCAGAAGGAAGAAATAATAACAATGATGGTAGGTAACCTTTCTATGGATTCACTGATATAAGAAACCATCGAACAAAACAGTTAATCTGGCTGGCTATATATTTATGCGTAGCATGTACTGGCTACACCAATGAAGCTATAGGGCTGAAAACTTAAATGCCTACTCTTAATTATGAGTTTTTTTTTTAAAATCCCACCCAATAAATAGGTTTTTAGAGGTCCCTAGAATTAGTCGCCAATTTTGTGCCTGGCAACATTCCCACTTGCTTTTTGATAATTCAGACTTCTCTATTGATCACTGCCCAACAAAAGATTAGAGAAGTAACTTATTCATTGATCACTACTTTTTCCAATTCTTTAATTGATCCCCCCCAACATAACATGCTACCAAAAGACATTGGTCACAAGACGATTGCTATGGAGTGACTAATTAAACCTGTTTTTTTATATTTCTTATAGATTTTGTCATGGTATAAAAGGGAACTCAATAAGTTCAACTACAAATGCTACTTACAACTGTCTGTTTTTTATATATTTTTTAGTTCTTCTAAGAATTTAGATCTGTTGATAGCATTGATTAAAAAAATGTTAATGTATATCTTCCTTAAGATAGATTATCCTCACTTTACTAAATTTTTAAATCCACTGAAGTAAATGGGAAAATATAACAATAGCCATGGCTGATCTTTAAAAATGTGATCTATTAATTCAAAAGATGTAAACATCTATAGTAAAGGGTTACTTTAGTAACTTCTCTACTCTCCTAATTTCATAGTTACCATGCAGTTATAAGTTAACGTAACTGGACATAAAAGTTGTTTCTTCAATGTAACTGTTTATTGTAGGTACTCCTGACTTAATCATATATAGTGTTTATCTAAATGTTTACTCTGAGGTTCTGGTAGTATTGATACTCAACTGGTAGTAATACTGAATGGTAACTAACATGATGAATAAGGTTTGTTGTAAAGTATATTCTCTTACACCAATATCTTTTTTATTTATTCCAAAAATTGGAGAAAATAAAAATGACCCAGGTTTTAGATAACAGGCCTTACGGATGATCAATTAAAAAATTAGAGAAAGGTATGATTAATGAATAAGTTATTTACCTTGCCTTATGTTCGGCTGTGATCATTAAAAAAAGTCTTCAAAAAACAAGCATGACCACTGCTTGGTTCAAACTAAAGGACCAATTTAGCTTAAACTCACATTGTAAATTGAACCCTCCCATATAAAACCTATATTTTGTCAGAACAAAAAAAAAAAAGAAGTTTTTTCTAGGCATAATAAAAAGTAAATTTTCAGCCTTCTTACTCCATTGAGGTGGCCTGTAGAGGCAATATATAAATAGATAGCAGGGTTAGGGTTAACTTGAAACAAAAAAAAACCTTTGATGTGGTCTTCTATTATATTAAGAAATTGATATATAATCTGACAAAAATTATTATAAATTGTGTTAGATTACTGGAAAGTATATTTGAATCATCTCCCATTATTACACAATGAATGTATCATTTGGCCTAGACAACAGAAGTAGAGTAAACAATTACAGAAAATCTTGCAGCAGTTCCTTTTTCTCTAATTGGTTATTCTATTTATGTTGCTTAGCCATATTATAAATGTTGCCTATGTTGATATTTTAGTTGACAGTTTTTAACTAACTTTTGACATCATTTGTTAACCAAACATCAACTTCATCAACATGGACGATCTGAAAAATAAACTTGAGTGGTCAAAATGGTAGGCCTGTTGGTGAGAAACATGAGGTACCAAGTTACCAGTAAAATTTGACGAAGGAAACATTTTACCATAAACCTATGTAAAGTTCCTCCACCAAAAGTCACTTATTAACTCTTCATGTCTGCCATGCTCTCAGAGCATAAATATTCATGTTTTATTTGTTCCACATATCCAAATAAAGAAGAACTATAATAATCTGTTTTGAACTACTCCTTTTCATGTGTGTTCCTACTTTTGTATTAAAGATTTTATTGTTTCTTCATGTGATATATTACCACTTGACAGCCACAGGTATTTATGAAAATGATGAAAACTGCATGATTTTGAAAGACTTGTAATGTTAAAAGAATATTTAGTTTGGTCTATTCCTAGGTCATGATCCTATGTTCTAGAAAGTGTGGCTTAAAGTAAGAAAATGACTCATGATCATCTTAAAGAAAGTATTAGTATCATAAAAAGCAATCAGTTTCTTCAGGACTTTTCATATAACTATAGATTTTACTGTTTAGCAAAATTTAAATCAGAATAATATGATTATCCAACCATGTACATTTTTAACTAAGAAAATATTTTTCATTTTCAATATTTTTCAGGCTGGGAAAATAACATCATTTTTGATATATTGATTTATTCCCTTTTTACCAACTCATCTATTTATGCAAACAATTATCATTGTCATTTACATGAAAAATTCAATCTTCTTTTGTAGAATTTTATATCTCAAAGGAACATTGTAAAATTATTTATTGATTATTTAGATGGAAACTTGTTTACATGTATAATACAGATGGCCTGAGTTTCTAATAGCCACAATTAATGTCTATGTAGGATTATAAGCTATATATAAGTTACTATATATTTTTCCTCATTAACAATCGATATCCCTTGTTGTGAGTTCACATACAATGCATAACAATGTACATTGTATTCACAAGTCATTTGTAATGAGTTACAAAGTATTGATACTTGTTAGTGATAGAGCTGATTTCATCTTATGTATCAACTGCATTCATTAATTGTCAAATGTGATTAATTGATATAGTTGTGAATCTATTCATACAATATTTCCATTTCTTTCTGTTTTGTCTTGCTCAAAAGTATTTGTGATTTTCATATTCAATGATTAGGAGTTAATGAGTTATAATGAAAAACCAAAAGCAATTTTCAAATTTAAAAATCCTGCACAGTAGATGAGCAAGATGGGTCTTTTTATCTTCTATGCTTATTAAAAAAAAACATTTGAAAGGAATACCATTTGTATATAAAAGCATATGTCAAATAATCATATTTACACAAAATTTCAGTCATAGACTTTAGCATTCATCATCAGTCTTTTAACATCCGTCGTTGGACATAGACCTTCCCCGGGATTCACCGCAATTCTCTATCATGGGCATCACAGAGCCAGTATTTCCTGAATCTGTCCAGTTCATATCTGCATCTCGTGTTCTGTCGGCCTCTGTTTCTCATGTGATCTCTTGAGATCCATGTTGTGAGACGTGATGTCCATCGGTTGTCTTTCATCCTTGCAACATGACCTGCCCATTGCCATTTGAGTTTTTTAATAGTTTCTATGATGTCACGGATACCTGTTTTCTTTTAGCAGTGGTGTAATAAACATCATAATTCTTTTAAATCTCATTTCATTTATAAATAGCACAACAATCTATTCAATAAACCTACTATTCTGTTGCTAAAAAAGAATTTTCTGATGTTCAATTTACTCTTATTTACTTCCACCATATATGAATGGCCTTTCAGTCCCTGGTACTCCCTTTTGGTGAAAAATATGTTATGATCTACTTGTTCTATATCACATGTAATCTCAAACATTTCTATCAAGTCTCCCTGATTCTTCCTTTTTTTCTAACAATGTCAACCTTAACTCCTTGAAGCAATCCTCATTACTCATACTTTTGAATTCTGGTATTAATTTGGTTGCTCATCTGTTGACTTTTTCGAAGAGATTTTTATCCTTCTCCAAGTACAGTGATCAGATTTGAACGAAGTATTCGAGGTGCGGGTAGATATAAGTCTTACATAATACAAAGAACGATTCCTTGTCTATATAAGTGAAAGTATGCTTGATCAATCCCCGTACTCTGTCCACCTCAGAAGCAGTACTGGCAATATAATCGGAAAATGAGAGTTGTCAGTTATCATGATACCAAGATCTGTTTCATCGTTTACAATATCTAATAAAAAAAACTTTGATACAGTTATCATAAC